>OY755245.1:30927330-31479408 GCA_963576725.1 Azorinus chamasolen
TGGAATCGCAATTTCTTATGACCAGGCCTGAGTTTCCCTTGTAATACATAAATCATATGACATTTCGGACGAACTGTTTGGACTCTCAAGAGCGCTGTTATTTATCACTGATCCTCCCAGCAATGTTAGCCAAGAGTATGTAATCCTACTCTAGGGACACCGTGCTCTTCCATCTCACTTTCTGCACGTGTCTATGGTCAACTTCTCTATTACGTCTAAACTTGAATTCTCTGAATATTAACACGGTACTGTCGACTACATAAATCCTTTGAATGCGGGTCGCGTACTGGCTCGCATTTGCAGACTGTGTAGACCCAGATCAGAGGGCTCATTGAGGAGCCCTCTGATCAGGGTATGTGCTGTTTGTCATTCAAAACCATCTAACAAGGAAAGGCATTTCACACTGAGAGGTCTATATATTTAAACACTGAAGGAGCCGTCTGGGATTAGGGTCTGTTCCGTTTGCCAATGGAATTTTATACATCGGATTTGGTTTTATTTTCTAAAATGGCTACACTGTTCCAACATCCATATTTCATTATAACTAGTTTGCCCATGACTATTCAGTAGGTATTGATATTTGGAATAAACATAGAACAGGGAAACCTGCTTGTGGGGGCAATTCACTGTTGAAAATGTTAACCCATTCTCTCCTACTGCCGCCTTGTTGCGACTTTGTAAAAGTCATTTTTGAAACCATTGTGATAAATATTTATCACAATGGTTTATAAACTACTCAATTCTAAAATTCTCCTTTTCTATAGTTAATGCTCCTTTTCGGTCGATTTATTCAAGGAGGTGGGTCTTATAATAGTCTAGGAAGGAATGAGTAAATGGGTTATTGTTAACCATTAGTCTTCCGAAAAGATTGGTGCCAGCTAAACTCTGCTAAATTTTCTCTGCTACAACATTAACTCACATTTATTACGTTAAAACATTTCACAAACTATTGACCGACTGTCAAACAGCTTTGATCCAGATGAGACGCCTACTTACTCGGCGTCTCATCTGGATCCAAGCTGTTTGCAAATGCCTGTCAGGTCGCGCGCATAGCAGGCTCAGAATTAACTGTAATGCACGAATGAACTACAAACAATATAAACTGGTGCATGGTATTCGCGTGTTGTATTGGTATCAATTACTCCTGTTATTTGCTATGTTTATGCGGGGTGCACAACTATGAAATAAAGACGAGAAAATGCTTTTCGTATTACGTTTGTATGCCGGAAATCAACTTAAAGTGAAAGCCTCTATTTGCCACTCGTTTTCAAAATGCCTAAAAGTTACATTAATCATTTGTTTATATGCTGGAGAGAAGTATATCGCAGGAAAACCAATCGAAATAAACGCTGAAGAAGATCAAACTTGTTTGCGTGTTTAATATCGAAGATCGGGCGTTATTCACCAATGTATAAGCCCTTCTCTTGCTGAATTTTAAAACACATTTCTCCTTCTTTACCCATGCCCTGTGGTATAATTATATATAGCTTCACTGTCAATTATTTCTCTGTGCAATCACTGCTGTGGAGTGCACTTGTTGCACAATCAATGTGTAAATAGTGCAGACCCTGATGAGACAGCTCTTGCAGGAGCTGTCTCATCTGGGTCTTCACTATTTACAGGTAGGTATATTGACGTGAATAGCAAGCGAAGGGTTAGTATTTATTCGGGTTGGGGTTTTTGTTTCGAAACTGTTCGACATATCCAATACTATTATATTATATTACAAGGAAATATTTTAGGTATCGTCGAAAACGGGGTTTTTGTATCACAGGGGCTTTTTTCGATATAAATTGACAATCTTCATAACGACTCCACATAAATACTAATGATGTTATTGAAAATATGAGGTTTTAGCAGGGTTCCAACGCTCGTCTGTCAAGACATTTTAAGTCCAAAAGGGGCATGATTTTGTAAAATAAAAGCCTTACAGACTTATAGCTCTTTATCACATTGTAGCCCTTGTGATGGTGATCAAGTGTGTGAAGTTTCATAATATTTGCATGGATATTAATAGCCAGCGTTAAGGTTTCCCGACGACAACGATGACGACGACAATGCGGATGCCGACCATACCACAATAGCTCGTATATTTTTGTATGAAAACCAACAACAACAGACCAACTAAAAATTTGATCACTGTGCCATTACAAAATTTTAGCTATTTAATATCCATACATTCAGTTTTTCTTACATGAATATTTAACAGGCGATGAGTTTCTGAAAGGTCAAAAAGCGACAAGGACGCCATGCAGTCAACATGCATGCAACAGCTCATAACTCAAATAAAATGTCCACTTGAATTACGGGAGCATGCATCAAGCAAATCGATTGCCATCTCTAGAAAATACAGGTTGTACTCAATCAAACCTAAGATTATTGCACATGACAGAGAACAGATATTTCTTCAGAAAAACTCAACCGCTCACTTTACAGAAGGATGTGCCAAAACAGATCACGCTTGTCCAATTTAACCCTTTCGTTGTCAATGCCGGATCTGTGATTACATGTACATGTACCTATGCAAACAGTTTGGATCCAGATGAGACGACGAGTAACTCGGCGTCTCATCAGGATCCAAACTGTTTGTTACTGTTACTATGTTTTTGAAACAAAAATGAAGAAAATCAAAAAAAGGAAAATCTGTAGCAGACGACAAAGTTAGCAGACGACAGAGTTTGGCAGCGAAAGGGTTAACCTTGTCAGTGCGGGAAACGAGTGACTAAATGTCATTTACCCTCTCATTAGGGTCTGCACTGTTTGTCATTTTACACTTTACTTTTAACATCGTCCAAGAATGTTCGCCTTCAGCTTGACCTGTTTGAAGTTTGGAATAGTCCATTTAGAAATTCAGTGTTGGAAGGTTTACCCGTAAAATGCGCGTTCGGGATTTTATGAACCTTTTCAACGATATGTTTTCAGAAAAAGGAGAAAACAGAAACAAAACAAAAATGAAACTGTTGAATTCAGATGAGACTGAAAGAAACCTGTCGCAAGGTTTCAGCATTTCTGAAAATATATTATATTATTCGAAAGTGTATTGAGTGAAATTGTTGCGTGTGTCCCGGCACTTAACCAAGCACTTAACCCATAAACAATGGCGCGGTATATATTTGAAACGAGACTTATGTGTAGCATTTTAAAGACACTATCGTCTGTTAGTATGATTTGCATTCTGCTTTGATTCTTAATGTTTTCTTCCATTTTAACAGCTTGGTCAAAAGGTAGACAGGTTCAGATGCTTGCGAATGCATAATAGCACTGAGACCTGTTGATTCGGTGTTTGGACAACGTGATTGGATGTAACAGTAAACCACGTACACTTTGTACACATGCAGATGAAACTGAATTAGAGAAACAAGTGTACATGTACTTGCATTTGCAAACAATGTAGACCCCGAAAAGAGGGTTTCAAGAGAAGATCTCTGATCCGGGTATGAACTGTTGGTCATTAAAATCCTCTTGCAAATCATACCATATCTAAAGTAATACAGAAAGCCCTGTATTAAACACCCACCTAGTATCTTATCGGGATCCAAACAGTTTGATACTTTTGAAATAGTCTCTTATTTGTTTGAACGAAGCTGGTTTAATTAAAATTCTAACATATTCAGGGTTTAGCTGATAGTATATTACAGCCGGAGAACGGTTAACCCTTTCCCTGTTCTATGTTTATTACAAATTTCAATACCTACTGAATATTCATGGACAAAAAGGTTATAATGAAATATGGAAGGTGGAGCATTGTAGCCATTTTAGAAAGTAAAGACACAGATATTTGAAATTCTATTAGCAAACAGAGTAGACCTTGATCAGACGGCTCCTCTAGGAGCCGTCTGATCTGGGTCTACTCTGTTTGCAGAATTGCGTGAAAACACGTTTATATGAGGGAAAGGGTTAAGACGATGGACGTTGAATATTAACTCAGTCCCTAATAGGCTATTTTAGACCCATTCCCTCATAGAATATTTAAGACCCATTCTCTCCTTTTTTATAACCATCCCCTCATGGGCTATTTTAGATCCATTCCCCCATAGGCTATGTTAAGACCCATTCCTTCGTATGCTTTTTAAGGCCCAACCACTCTGAATAAATAATTATACTGAAAACGAGCATTTACTAGAAAAATGAAAGAATTTAGAATTATGCAGTTTTTAAACCTTTGTGACAAATAGGGCATTTGCTCATATGGAGCAAATACTCTATTTCTCACAATTATTTGAAAGGGAAACGTTTTGTCGATGCGTCAAAAGGCGTCAATCTAAGGGAATGCGTTACGTGAATTAAATATTCCATTTAATTTGATAGAAATGTGTTATGATGCAATTTGGATTGTCTCTGTCTCTTCATATCAGTCATAAAATGTGTCATGGCTTTGCGTTATATGAAATAAAATATTGAAGAAAAAAAGCATCCGGAGAGCGGAGAAGTCGTTCTTTGACATTTTGTTTCAATAACCTGCTTTCTTGATTTATTTAACCATTTCCTCCATTTTCTTGATTTATTTAACCATTTCCTCTATCAATACGCATCTCTACGCCTTTGCAAACAGAGTATACCCAGATCAGATGGCTCCAATAGGAGCCCTCCGATCAGGGTCTGCTCTGTTTACGTATGGTATAATATATGTATTGTTCTACAGTTTCTGTCATGGCCAAAAGTTTTTGTGTCCATTTGCGATAATAACCATTAATCTAATCAATATTCATGATGTCAATATTTCTTACATAAATATTTATGTGGTAAATGGTTTTAATTACTTTTGGCCCTTCGCCCCATAGCGCGATCTGGTTCACAGTTGCAAACAACTTTGACATATGTACTAATGGGATCCCAATAACTCATCAGGGTCGAAGAGTTTGACCCTTGGTACCAGATCCAAGTGTGCGTGCAGCAGAACATGTCTTAACCCTTGACCCCATGATCATTCATGAAAGAAATGAAGACACCATGAATATTGATTAGAATAATATTATTATCTAACCCATTACACCATAGGCTAGTTTTAGATACAACCTCTTTGAATAAATCTACCGAAAAGGAGCATTAACAAGAGAAAAGGAAAATTTTAGAATTTTGTAGTTTGAAACCATTGTGATAAATAGAGCATTTGCTCCTATAAGAGCAAATGCTCTATTTACCACAATGGTTTTACAAAGTGACTTTTAAAGAGTCGTCAAAAGTCAATATGAGGGAAAGGGTTAATTAAAATGAAATATCAACTCACTGAATCATATCCATATTATTCCATAAGCAAACAGAGCAGACCCAGATCAGACCCTGATCAGACGGCTCCTATAGGAACCGTTTGACCTGGGTCTATTCTGTTTGCAAAGGCGTCGAAAGGCGTATTTATGGAGTAAATGGTTAAGCGGTCATCAAGAAGAGGTTTAAGTATGGGTCTGTAAGGCAAGTGATAGCTTAATGCAGGTCAAAGGTAATGCAGACAGCTCCTATAAGAGCTTTCTGCATTAGTTTGCCCTGTAGTATGCAATCATCAGCGTTTAAGACTCCTATCGTCAATAATTGAATGACAGGACAGGTTCAACTTTGGACATAAACTGTAGAATCATTATCTATATTATTTCGTAAGTCTATGGAACGCCATTCTGCCATGCTAATTGCTAAATACAAAATGCGAAATGCTTTTTTCCAATTGTGTAAATCGCTAGGGAATGTTCCAAATGAAAGATGTAAATGACAAATGCGAATTGCGAAATGCTTAATGTTAAATGCATGTTTGCACTACTGGCACTGAACTGCGCGATTTTTAAAGTGACTGTACATTTGCTAAATGCATGCTTATTTGCATTAAAGCTTATTGCTTATTGCACAACTAAATAAAAATTGTCGCTGCTCAATGCTAGTAGTGCAAACATGCATTTAGCAATAAGCATTTTGCATTTCGCATTTGTCATTTACATCTATCATTTGGAACATTCCGGTTCTTTCCCTAGCAATTTCCACAATTGGCAAAAAGCATTTCGCATTTTGCGTTAAGCTTTTCGCATCTAGCATTTAGCAAATAGCATGGCAGAATGGCGTTCCATACGTAAGCAAACAGAGCATGTCCGGATAAGACGGCTCGTTCAGAGGTTATCTGATCTGGGCCTTCCTTGTTTGCAAATGCATTAACCCTTTTCCTTATGTAAGCGCATTTTTACGCATCTGCAAACAGAGTAAACTCAGCTCAGACGGTTCACATAGGAGCCGTCTGATCAGGGTCTGCTCTGTTCGCTTATGGTATAATATAGATCTGAAACAGTTTCCCCAGGTAATCCCCGTTGTTTCGAAACCTAACCTGTACGCGAGTAAATTCTCAACAGTGTCCCTTTCTGAGAAAACGAAAACTGTTGTTCATGTAAAACGCGAACCTCCAATGCCTGTGAGAATTCAGACCTTTGTAAAAGTATGCAGTATAAACCCTAGATCAGTCAAAAACAAGGCTATTTCTATTTGCGACTATATCGTTTCAAATGACTTTGATGTGGTAGCCATTACGGAAACCTGGCTCGGTAGTTCTGTTGACAATTCTTGCTTAAGTGAACTGGTTCCTACTCATTACAGAATCCAACATGTCCCTCGCTGCAATGGCAACCGTGGCGGCGGGGTTGCAATCATACATAAGGCTTCAATAGGACTTCGCCTCCATAAATCGACAAGAGATAACGATTTCTCAAACTTTGAGTACATGGACTGCATTATCAGTGTCCGAGATTTCAATATGCGCCTAGTAGTTGCTTATAGACCACCACCATCTCGTGGTAATGGTCTAAAAACCGGAGATTTCCTCGAGAGTGAGTGGCCATTTTTCTTATCTAAACTTGTGACCACCGATAAACCGGTCGTCATTGTAGGGGATTTAAATATCCACCTTGACATTCCAAATGACAGAAACACTGCTAACTTTGTTAGTACATTCGAATCATTTGGACTGCGACAGCATGTAAATGAAGCCACTCATGTGGGAGGACATACTCTTGATGTTGTTATTACACGAGATGGTGATGACTGTGTGTCAAACATTGAAGTCACGGACCCTGGACTGTCCGACGGTAGTGGTAAAATTTCGCGAGATCATTTTTCTGTAACTTTCGAGGCAAAGGCCGCAAAACCTCCAACAGTGAGGAAAACTGTTTCATTTCGGAGACTTAGGGCAATTAATGTCGAATCATTCAAAAGGGACCTCCTCGACTCAGTACCCATCGAGACAAGTATGCAAACGGCAGATGTTGATGAGCTGGTTAAATCATATACACAGATACTGGCAGCACTTGTCAATAAACATGCACCACTGTGTACTAAAACCATAACACTCAGACCATCATGTCCTTGGTATACCCAGGAACTGCACGATGCAAAACATGTGAGGCGCAAATTGGAACGGAACTGGAAAAAGTCCAGGCTCACAATAGACCATCAGCTATACAGAGAACAGTGTGCCAAAGTCAACAAGCTGCTGATAAAGTCGAGAATTGATTTCTACTCAGAGAAAATTGAAACATGCCAGGCAGACTCGAAAAGTCTTTTCAAAGTCACTAAGCATCTGCTAGGTTCAACTAATGATATCGCATTGCCTACGAATTCATCCTCGAAACAACTTGCACAAGACTTCAGTGACTTTTTCGTTGAAAAGGTGGACAAAATACGGGCAGATATTTCATCAGGCACTGTTTCTAGTGTGCCGAATACCACTGAGATGCAGCATTCAACAAACTTTTTAGAAAAGCTTGATGCGGCTACAGTGGAAGAAGTAGAACAGATCATTAAGGCATCCCCCTGTAAGTCTTGCGAACTGGATCCAATACCTACATGGCTGCTAAAGGCATGCCTTGATGAACTCCTACCGATTTTGACAAACATTATTAACTCCTCTTTAGACACTGCCTGCGTTCCAAAAAGTTTCAAGACGTCATATGTCAGACCCCTTTTAAAGAAACCTGATCTCGATTCAAATGAACTTAAAAATTATAGGCCTGTATCAAATCTGCCATTTGTCTCCAAAGTATTAGAAAAAGTTGTTGACAAACGCATTGAGTCCCATCTGACCTCAAACAGTCTACACGAGCAGCATCAGTCAGCATACCGAAAGCATCATTCAACAGAGACTGCTCTTCTGAAAGTTCAAAACGATATCCTTCAATCCCTAGATAGAAACGAAATTACAATTCTGGTGATGCTTGACTTATCGGCTGCATTTGATACTATCGATCACGAAACGTTGCTGAAACGCCTGGAAAGAGACTTCGGAATCATTGGGAAACCTCTTGAGTGGATGACCTCCTATCTAAATGACCGCTATCAAAAAGTGTCAATAGATGGGGAATTGTCCACTCCAGTTAACATGAGATATAGTGTGCCACAGGGATCGGTCCTAGGACCGAAGCACTACATCATGTACACAAAACCTGTCGGCTCAATATGCAGAACCCATGGGCTCAACCACCATTTTTATGCCGATGACTCACAATTATACCTATCATTTAAGCCCAAGGACATTTCCTGTCAACAGGAAGCTTTATCACGAGTTGAGAACTGTCTCAAGGAGCTAGTGTCTTGGATGCACCAGAACATGCTGAAGCTCAATACTGACAAAACCGAGGTCATACTGTTTCATACTAAAAACACAGAAGTACCTGAAGAGATTCATGTGCAAGTAGGACCCTCTAAAATCAAGCCATCTCTGTGTGTAAAGAATCTCGGCGCATGGCTCGATTCACAAATGGATATGACATCACACATCAATTCCGTGTGTAGGTCTAGCTATGCACAGCTCCGACGAATAGGTCATATAAGAAAGTATCTCTCGCCTGCTGCTACCAAGACTTTGGTGAACTCTCTGGTTACATCAAAGGTAGACTACTGCAACTCATTGCTGCATGGAATTCCAAACAAAACACTGCGGAAGCTTCAAAGAGTGCAAAACACAGCAGCCCGCATCATAACAAGGACTTCTCGATATAATCATATCACGCCGGTTTTGAAAGAACTTCACTGGCTTCCGGTTCAGCATCGGATTGAATTCAAAATTCTGACACTTACGTATAAGGCCATGCACAATGAATCCGCCAAGTACATTGTCGACATGCTTGACGTGTACAGGCCCCGCAGAGAATTAAGATCAGCAAGTAGTTCTTTGTCGTTGGTTGTACCAAAAAGTCGTAAGGTAAAGTACGGTGAGAGAAGTTTCATGCATGCAGCTCCCAAACTCTGGAATGCTCTTCCATCAGGCATTAGAGATGCAAGCTCACTGGCATGTTTCAAAAAATCTCTGAAAACGCATTTCTTCAACATACATTATTAGGGCAGTTTAGAAAACGTACCTGCTAATCGTCGGTTATCATAATTGCTGCATTGGCCACAGAGTGTTGATCCTGCCACTTCCTTATGACTGTGGACTTTTAAACCCCTTTTTCAAATATAATGCTCCACAAATGTGGAAAATAGATAAATGAATAACAAAAACCTCATCCATATTTTATGGACTTCTAGGGAATCCCCTTGCTGTTGAACGTGCGGGTGTTGTGTCAGCGGGATTCCGCTGTCCAGTTGTTGCGGTGGCCGAGGGAGTGCTGTTCTCAAACGGGGCATCCCTATATGCTTGGTACCTCTGGTAACTCCAGTTCCAATGCCGGAGGGAGCACCGTAGTGGAACAGGGCTACCCTCTACGGTATAATTCCGCGCTGGTACATTGGGAGTCTTGCTGGCATGACTTGCTACCCTGTCCTTAACCAGTGCCAGGGATTCCTGTTAAGCTGACCCAGTTTCCGTATTTTTGCTTTCCAGTGAACTGGGTCGTGTAATATATGGGCAGCGGGCAAATTAAGCCTGTACGGTCTAATGCAGCATCGCGTGTCTCAGTCAGTCTCGATTTGTCCGATGTGATTCCTTTGCCATTGCAGCCGGTGGGATATGTTGCAGGAACAGTATACGTGATACCTTCTTTAGCTCTACTTTGGCTGGGCTTTTTGGGTTCCCATAATAAGACATTTTATTCTGTAATTAAACTTTGGATATACCCAATTACAACTCTATTAAAATATGATACGCTGTGTACTCCCTCATTGCCATAGCGGGTCGAATAGTGTTTGACGACTGGAGGGGTTGCATAGTGCGCGTATATAACAGTTGTGTATTTGTATTGCTTAGTTTATATGCATGAACTTCAAATTGATCTGTTCTGTTACCCAATTTTCCGGCAATAATTTATGTGCAGTGTTGTATGTTAAACGAATGTACCCAAGTCTGTTGAGTCTGGGTCAAAATTATGGGACGTACTGGCACTGCGCATAGAATGTTGCATTCAAGTTATGTTTTTTTACAATCTGAGTGCGTTGACACACTATAACAGAACATACAGACAGATAAACTTACGGAAAAGATTAGCTTATTTACCAATGTCCTAAATAAATTCTATTTTATTATTATTCTTATCTATATATAAGTATTAAATGTATTTTATTTTAAATTTTTCTGTAATTTACGCATTATTGTACAGTAAATGTATCTCTGTGAAGCGCTTTTGAACGCACATATCCTGTATGAAAAGAGCGCTATATAAATGTGGTATAATAATAATAATAATAATAATAATAATAATAATAATAATAATCTGATTCTACAGCTTCTGTCTGGTGCAAAATGTCCTGTGTTCATATGCCATTATAAAAAAATATTTCCTAAATGAATATTCATCAGGGAAAGAGTTAAAAAGCATAAGAACGTTTTCGATTTTATTTAGTAATCAACACGATAAGAGCATTTGTGGCTTTCAGCGGAATATAGGATCTTCTCGTTCTATGCAACAGTGCAAAGGCGCCAACTCCTTTAAGTGTTATAATTATGTATCGTGACCTGGGAAATTAGCCAGATATATGTACAATCAAAAGAAACTCTCTAATAGCATCATCAAACAATTTCCGTGTTCATAATTGCCAAGTAACTGGTTCCTGACACCAGTGAGTAGCCAAAGAGCTGTTGTACGCCAATTGTTCCAATGTAATTACTGTTATGAGTGCTGGAGAGGTAACAAGGTGTAATTGCAAAAAGTTATAAAACTGTTATAAAATTACAGTTAGAGTCTCGCTAATATGACCACAAAAAAGAAGAACATTTCTGGATTTTCGTTTCGGATGAGACACACCATCGGGGTCTATGATGATTGACATATGGTATTTCTGAAAATATTCGGAAGACAGACCTACGCTGATAATTTAAGAAAACTTCATATTTAAAATTGTTTCTAATGGTAAACATTTTACACGACAGAAACGCCTTTTAACGCATTTACAAACACAGTAAACCCAGATCAGACGACACCTACATGAGCCATCTGATCAGGGTCTACTCTGTCTGTTGATTATCTGATTCTACATTTTCTTCCATGGTCAGAGTTTTCCTTGTCCTGGTGCTATTACAACAGATTAATGAGTTAATAGTAATACACTCATTATTATTAAATACATAGTAATTATTTTTGAGGAAAACGACTAATACAATACAATGCCAGAATGAAATTGTGCAGCACCCTTGACATAACAAAGATTTATAAGGTAATTGAAATAAATGTACTTTCTTGGTATCATTTATTGTCATAATATTTGTGATGTTTGACGTCATGTTTCGAATTTGATTATCTCCAAATTTCTTGTACCGAAATAGGATAAACCATCCATTAAATACGTGAAGTATTTGCTTGCAGCGAATGGTATTAAATCAATTTCAAACATGACCCAATACAGACAGCGTTCTAATAATGTTTGCAGGAGCGCTTGTTGAACACGGAATAAATTGTACAATCAGATATAAAGACGTACTTGAGATAACTAAATCTCGTTGGAGCACCACATGCGAATGAAGCTGGGTCAAACCATCCCATGAACAGATTGTGGATTGTTTAGGGTTTTTTGGTACAGTAGAACTCGTCGTAAGCGACCACTCAATGATAACCATAGATGTTTTTAACCCTTTCCCTGGTCTCAGTTCAATACCTACTGAATACCCATGGCAAATATAGTTATAATGAAATATGGAAGGTGGAACATTGTAGCCATTTTTAGCCAAGTAAAGAAACAGATGTTTCAAATTCCATTAGCAAACAGAGCAGACCCTGAATAGACGGCTCCTATAGGAGCCGTCTGATCTGGGTCTACTCTGTTTGCAAATGCGCGAAAACACGTTTATATGAAGGAAGGGGTTAAACACGTGTCTACTCAATTCGGGACAAAAGTAATGCAGTAAGCTCCTATAGGAATTAACTTTAACCCATTTATGCCCACGATCACATATATGGGATATAGGCAACAGTGTAGACTCTGATCAGACGCCGCATTGTGCGGCGTCTGATCAGAGTCTACACTGTTTGCTGACAGGAAATTCAATATAAAACAAAACGAAAATGAAAATTTAGACCAGGCATCCCTTAGATAAAAAATGGACTAACCCAATATACAATGTACATGTATATAGCATGGAAGAATCCACTGGGAGCAAGTGGGTTAATGAGTTCCGGCAAGATCGGGATGGCTGAGAAATAAGGGATGTTGATAGCGCATTTAGAACATTTCAATTAAGATATTTCAATGTTTCTACGCCAAAGCCTATCTTACTGCAAATCATTAGAATCCCATCGGAGAGGCGATTCTTATAAATTGCAGTAAGATAGGGTTTGGTGGCGAAATATAAAAATTTTTTCCTATATACATTTCTTATCTACCACCTTGATTTAATGATGTTTATGCTGTCTGAAAGCCTGCAGAGGTTGCTTCGCTAATTCGATCTTATAAAACCACTGCCATTATCAATGACCGTGATGGAGAAAACACTCTAAAGCATGCAAGGCCATTGCCCTTACGAAGTGAAGTATAACCAATTATCTGTGATAGAACCGGCGACAATGAATTGACGTATTTCCCCAACGCACTTTCAACTCATGGTGTTTTTGTTTTAGATCACCCTTAATAGTACAGCAACTGAACGATTTATATGTTAACTCAAGTTCGTTTCATTCCGTTATCTTGTTTGTTAACTAATACACCAGAAAACTGACTAACAACGCTTATTTCAAATATACAGTAATTATAGCAACTTCAGTCATTTAAATGCAGGAAACGAGTCATCCATGTCATTTGCAAACTGTGTATACCTAGATGAGAGGGTTCCTAGAGGAGCCCTCTCATCAGGGTCTGCACTGTTTGTCATGTTACAATTTTCTTGTAAAACATTCAATATGCACTGAAACATTGGCCTGTTTGAATTTCGGAATACATGTAGTCCATTTAAACATTCAGCCTTGAATGGGTAAAGCATATGGGTTGTCAGTTTCAATACAAATTCACACAGCCATCATTGGAGCTTTCTGCATTACATTTGCACTGCATTAAACAGCCACCTGCTTTTACAGACTCCTATATATGTTAATAAGGGAATGTGGTCTCATGAGCGATACTACTTTATCTATTTATCCGTTATTCCATTTGTTTCATGCTGAAGCTCTACAATGCCGTCGTCATATATTACTGTTTTTCATTTAGAGCACATATTATATAAACGACAACGCTGGCGTGGATGCAGATTTTTCAATTACATGCATCATTGCCTGTTGTTGATTGAAGAACAAACTTACTTTGAAATGAAATTCACGACAAAATAAATTGGATTGAATATTTGCAGCCACCAACGTGGAAAGTAATTACACCAAAATTGACTCATAATTCAATAATGTGCATTAAATTTCCTCAAACAATTTGTAGTACGTCAATGCATGAACATATTTCACTGTCGCAGAAACCCTTTTATGGCATACATTGGACACAGAAGGACCCGTTTATATGGGTAGGCATTGGCGTCCATTATAGCAGGTTGTTGCTTAGAGCAGAGCGAAAGAAATGCAAAAAGGTCATGTAGGCCCTTTTTGCATAATATTTGTCCTGCATTAAGCTACTATACGCTTTTATCACAGAGTATTAGACATCATTTTGATGTATTTTACTGCATGGTTAGTTTCGTAATAAACATATACATTATGGTTTGTGGTTAACATATATTTAGGTTCGTAATAGAATATATATTGAGGTACGTAATAAATATATTTGTGCGGGTTCGTGATTACAGGAGTTTTCTGTATTACTTTCGTCCAGCATGCGGCTACCATCAGGCCACCATCTGGCCCAAGATCAGACCTCTTTCAGTGGTCGTATTAGAGGGAGTGGGGTGTTACTGCTCCCCAAAGATAGTTAAATAGTTAAGTACATGTAACAGTCACATTGCACGTTGGATGCAAGGTGATTTATTCGGAATTTAATCACTGCAGCTATACTTGACAAAAATGTTCTGTGTTTACAGTATAATCTGTCTTAAGTGGCCATGCATTTATCGAACATGGAAGTCTTAAAAACTATCATTTCTTTTGTGTTTCCCGATTCACCAGGTATTCCAAGCGACCGTTATAATTTGAATCTTGTAATAGTCATAAGTCACTAATGTTTATCTTTCGTTTTGATGAACAACTACGTTTGTGAAGTAATAGATACCAAGGAGAGGAATTTAGTAAGTTCCCAGCTTTCATTCCAACCCTTCTTAGAAAATGTACATTTATGCATGTTGTAAAGTACAGAAATAAAATATGTTTAAACTAAAAATCGGGGATTGCTTAATGCAGGGAAAAAGTAATGTATGAAGCTCCTATAATAGCTTTTTACATTAATTTAGTCTTTTGATAGACATTAAGCCTGACTGATCCATAATTAGACTTCATTTTGATGACAGCTTAAAACAGGTTCTACTGTATATACAAAAGCAGGCATGCTGTGTCAGAAATTTTACTGGAGCACAGTATCTCAGTATGGCTTTGTTATCCCTGACATTTCATAAGTTGTTACGACTTTCATGTCTGTGTAATTGCTGCATTGATACCCCATAGACCCGAGAGAATTGAGAAAACAATCCACTCAATGCATGTTTTATGTGCGTTATCTGAACTCCAATTTGGAGGATCTAACACGCGATAATGACCCGAGCCAATTACTAACAAGAGAGATTGCACAATTCTCTTTCTAACAAAAGTTAACCCTGTTTAAAAAAACATACTGTCTGCTAACATTTTGGCCTAGCGCATTTCTGACTATTTCCGATTCAATCAAGCTTTATGAAAAATATTTACCGAATGTCAAACAGCTTGAACCCTGATGAGACGCCGTGTTACTCGGCATTTTACGTGGATCCAAACTGTTTGCAAATGTGAGTCGGGCCGTGAATAGCCGTATAACGGCTGATAGCAACAAATGGCATTGTGTCACTATGGACCTAAATGATGTACGGTAGAATCTGTCGTAAGCGATCATTGAAAACAAGTCTAAATCTGGGGGTTTAAGACAGGTAATGGCTTAATGTAGGTAGAGAGTAATGCGTAATGCAGAAAGCTCTGGTCGGAAAGCCCTGCATTAAGCAACCACCTGCTTTTTAAGACGTGTGTGTTCAATAAATGAATGGTCGCTAAAACCAGATTCCAGGGTATAAATTATAATAAATCAAATCGTCTTGAAGTCTTGTTTTACATTCATGCATCAACGTAAGAATGGTTGTGCTGGAAAGTCATTTATATTAATCCATTCCCTCATATTGACGCCCTTTGAAGCATCTGTAAAAATCATTTTCTGAATCCACTGTGATAAATAGAGCATTTGCTCCTATGGAGCAAATGCTCTATTGATCACAATGGTTTAAAAACTACATACTTCTAAAGTTTTCGATTTTGCTAATAAAGGTTCCTTTTCAGTAGAGTTTGGGTCTAAAAATAGTATACATACCAGGTCATGCATTAAGACGAGTTAACTCGAAACCTGTGGGCATCATGGATAGACCTATTATATCCGCGAACCTGATTTCCCTGTAGTACTTCAGAAGTCAGAGTGTCGACTCGATCTGCATAAATTATAGTTCTCCAACATTGAGCATTCATCACTCTAGCAGTTGTGAAATTAGGGCCAATGAGCAATTTGTGTTGTTTAGACCTACACTTAGGTAATACATTAATTTTCAAGTGCTGATTTGGCATAGAAGAGTACAAATCGAAGTTTACACATTCGCTCATATTGACGTCTTTTGACGCCTCTGTAAAAGTCACTTTTTTAAAGCATTGTGATAGATACAGCGTCTCATCACAATGGTTTCAAAACTACACACATTTAAACTTCCCTTTTTCCGAGTATAATTATGTTCGTTTTTAATAGATTAGTTCAAAGAGGCTGGGTCTAATAATAGCCTATGAGGAAATACAGTAACACCTCTCTATAACGGCCACTAAATGGTGTTAATTAGTTGGTATTTAGGACAGGTGGCTGCTTAAAGCAATGTTAAAGTAAAACAGAACGCTCCCATTGGAGCGTTCTGTTTTACTTTCACCTTGCTTTAAGCAGCAACCTGCCTTTAACAGAAAATACTTGATGTAATTTAGTGGCCGTTATAGAGAGGTTTTACTGTAGGTTAAGTGAGTGAGTGAGTTGGATTTTACGGCACTGCAACAAATAGATTAAACCGTATATTTCTCAATCAAAGCATATGTTGTCGATGCCCATAAAAAAGTCGCATCTAAAGGGCAATTGGTAAAATATAGCTTTCTTGCGAGTCAGTTTTCATCCAACTCCAAGGCAATAAGAAGTTTTTTAATTAACACAAGTTATCATTTTATCATTAGTATGCCTCATATAGTGAATTAGTAACATTTCACAAAATGCAACACAGCGACAAACAATAACAGCAACAAAACTGTATCCATAGCGATAAAAAGGTCTTAAACATTAAGAACAACCAGCATTAATCAAACTAATAGCTCTAAAATGGTGTCAACTACAGATTAGATGCAGTAATTGGTTGCAAAAAATATCTGGAAGCTATACAGCTATCTTGAAGTGTCTCCATAAGTTAAACCAAACGTTTATTTGCTTAGGAAGCGTATAACAGAGCTACAGATACAGGTGCGAACCCAAATACTAAAATCGTCATTTCTCCATCAAACCCTATACTGTGGCCACTCTTCAGAATCGTCTCTTTGAGACGATTCTAAAGAGTGGTCATAGTATAGGGTTTGGTGGAGAAATAAAGGAGTTATTCTTGAAAATGTTTAAATACTATTCTTATGTGGACCGCTATTTATAGCAAGCATATATACATGCTATTTGAAGCAAATAAAGTTCTATATGTAAGGCTGGAATATACATGTAGTTAATTCTATGTGTATATACACTAAACCGCTACGAAAACATATTGTCAAATTAAGATCTATTGAAATTTTGATTACTTCCGATTCGATCAATATTTTGAGAAACTATGTCCTGGGTGTCAAACAGTTTGGATCCTGATGAGGTGCCGAGTTACTCGGCGCCTGATCTCGATCCACGTTGTTTGTAAATTCCGGCCAGATGCCAATAACGGCATATGGGTTCTAACGCAATCAATATTTTATCCTGAAACTGAAAAAAAACCTTTTGGAAGATATCAGACAAGGGTCTCAATTTTTTCTTGTCTTAGATTTGTAAATTCTCCTACACAACTTGCAACAATTATGCAAACTTAAAGCGACAGTCGACTGTCGTCCTGTCATACCGGGCTGCTCATAACTAATACACATCGTCTTTTTCAATTACCACCACTGATTTTAACGTCAAAAAAGTACCGTTAAAAGTGGCACTGGTTGAATACATCAAGACTGACTTGACAGTATTCAAAGAAGTGACTTGGCGCTTAATAGTGGCACCATAACTCCTAGTTGTATGATTGTTTTTATTATTACACATGGATACAGGAACTTTTAAGCAAGACAGAAACCGTAGAAAAAACCCTATATTATGTCCACAATGGAATTAAGGAAATGATGTTCCTTTTTGTGTTATCCTTGGTTTCTAGTGCGCATTACATGGCTTTTTATGTGTTGTCTTAATTATGTTTTGCCATGTTATGTACACTTTTTACCATAAGCAGACAGAGCAGTACCATGTCAGATGGCTCAAACAGGAGAAAATGTTTCTATCAGCCAAATGGTTAAAAAGATGCATGGGTGTGTAAAAGTCCCAATATGACCCAGACGCCGATGTATGTATGGCAAACGTTACAGTCGATATGAAATACATGTACATTAAAACACCTTAATACATCAACCAACAAAAGACATTATTATAGGTCTTAAGTTAAATGCAGGTAGTAGATCAGTGGTGGACGAAACATTCAGGGTTAACTCGTCCCTTCATATAAACGCCTTTTCACACATTTGCAAACAGAGAAGACCTCGATCAGACGGCTCCTGATCATGGTCTACTCTGTTTGCCTGTGGAATTTGATAGAGCTGTTCCTTTAGATTCTAAAATGGCTACAATGCTCCACATTCTATATTTCATTGCAATTATTTTGTTCGAAATGTATCGAAAGGTCGACTAAATATAGAACAGGGAAGGGGTTAAGCAACCACCTGCCATTGTAGACGTTCATGCCTACGTAAGTAGTGGTCACCAGAGTGAGGTCTTGTTGTCTGAACATGTTTTCTCCTGTTAGCTGAATAGTTTCGTTATCTATAGGCAAGTACGTCTTACTCTGCTTAGTATATGACAGCAGAGAATGACGAATTCAGAATATCTGAAGCAAATCAAATGAATAATATTAATATCCCAACTCTACAGAAGATAAACAGCTACTATTTTATATTCAACATCTATTATTCATTCTCCAGAATGAGGCATACAAGCACGTATAAATACATTTCTTGCAAAGTGATTTATTATACCAGGCATTTAGGACACGCGAACATTACGATCAACATCTTTATCCTTCGCAAGCTGAAAAAATAAAGTCTTCCAAAACCCTGATTTAATACATTTTTGTCATACATCCGATTCGATTAATTTTTTAAGAAACTATTGAGCGAGTACCAAATAGCATGGATCCAGATCAGACGCCGAGTTACTCGGCGTCCCATCTGGATCCAAGCTGTTTGCAAATGCAAGTCAGGAGACTCAAGACATGCTTAGCACGAGAAGGGTTAAAAGTGTAAATGGTATTTACAACCACAGAAACACCGAAACAACTGCAGTTGGACATTTTTTTCTGGCACAATGCAACAAAACTAGACACAGTAATGGAAGTATGATTGAGGGCAGAAGAAAATTATTAACTTGCCCAACTTATTCTCATTTTCACATAACCCTTTATTTCATATAAATGTCTTTTCATGCATTTGTAAACAGGGAATAACTAGATCAATCGGTTCCTATAAGGTCTGCTCTATTTGCTTTTATGTGATATGGATCTGATTCTACAGTTTTCAGTTGCCATAATAAAACTCCATTTGATTAATATTCGTGATGTCATTAATTCTACAATTATCCATATAATTAAGGGTTAAGGATCAATCACTAAGATACGTTAACAAATCAATCGTGTAGATAATAAATAATAGGGGGGTTACTTGTTTATGCATCTTCTAATCTGATTTGCGAAAGAAAAGCTGACTTAGAACAATTTTGTACTGAATCTCTTTGGATCAGCGTTAAAGTTAAGAAGAAGACATTTTTGATTGGAACATCTTATAGCCCCAAAACGTCGGATGCAGATTTCTTTGCTAATTTTAACCGTAATATTGAAAAAGCTTATGAAATATCGTCGAACATTATTCTAGTTGGATATTTTAATGAAGATTTATTGAATTCAAATAACAGAACGCTTAAAGATATTATTATTACAAACTATATGGTTAATACCATCACAACTCCTACACGACTAAATGCTTTGTTTGACCCTATCTTGATACCCACCGATATGAAATACCATGACGCTGGCATCCTATCAATCCCACCTGAGATAAGTGACCATTGTGCAACTTTTATTATATTGCCATTTCCTTATGAACTAAGAGGCACTTTTGAAAGAAAGGTTTATTTATATAAAAGAGCGGACTTTGATCTGTTAAATGCAAAAGTAGCGGCTTTTGATTGGCAATGTTTAAATGAAGGTTCGATAGACGATGCTTGCACACTATTTACAGAAACATTTCTTCATTTTGTTAATTTGTGTATTCCGTCTAGAAATATTACCATACGGTATGATGATAAACCATGGTTTGACTCTAAGCTACGTAAATATTGCAGAATAAGAGATAGACTTAAACGCATAGCTTTAAAGTCATTAAAACAACACAATTTTGATAAATATAAACACATGCGGAATAAAGTCAATAACATGAAAAAATATGCAAAACAAACATTCTTTAGTTCTTTAGAACATAATTTAGAAGACCTAAGAACAAATGATAAAAAAGGCTTCTGGAATACTATTCGTCACTTCATAAAAAATAATGACTGTACTGCTAACATACCAACTTTGTGTGAAACTTCTTCAGATGGAGATATTTCTTGTTTTTATACAGACGACGAAAAATCAAATTGTTTAAATAATTTCTTTGCAGCTATATCTACAGTAGATGACACAAATGCTACCCTCCCCCCATTCTCTCCAAAAACACTGAATAGTCTGACTACCATTATTATTAATGATACTGAGGTAGAAGAAACAATAATTTCACTCGTCTTGAATAAAACATCTGGCCCTGACTGTATATCACATAGAATGCTTAAAGGATCAGTCAAAACGATATCTAAACCGCTTGCTATTATTTATAATAGATCATTGAATGAAGGCGTTTTTCCGAATGCTTGGAAAATTGCAAATGCAATACCACTTTTTAAAAAGGGGGATAAATCCATACCGTCAAACTACAGACCTGTATCTCTGCTCAGTTGCTGTGGTAAATTGTTCGAACGAATCGTTTTTAAACATATGTACAACTTTTTCTTAGGAAATAACTTGATATACAAGTACCAATCAGGGTTTCTTCCTAATCACTCTACTGTTTATCAGTTAATTGATATTGTACATCACATCTGCCAATCATTTGATAACAAACAACATTCTTGCATGGTGTTTTGTGATATTTCCAAAGCCTTTGATCGAGTATGGCATAACGGTCTTACTTTTAAACTGCAGGAAAATGGCATCAATGGGCGTCTTTTAATATGGCTGACTAATTACCTAAGCAATATGTGCCAAAGAGTTGTTCTTCGTTCTTCTGTCTCTGCTGTAAGAACAATATCGGCTGGTGTTCCACAGGGATCTGTGTTGGGACCTCTTTTATTTTTAATTTACGTTAATGACATATCTGACTCGCTACTGAGCTTAACAAGATTGTTTGCAGACGATAGCTCTCTTTACATATCTGCTACCTCTTTAAATGACATTGAAGGTATTTTAAACCACGATCTTAAATTAGTTTCCGCTTGGGCTAAGACCTGGCTTGTTAATTTCAACCCCGCTAAAACTGAGGCAATGATGTTTTCGCTTAGAAATCATGACACGCGGCCTAATCTATTTTTTGAAGGCACTGCTATACAATTTGTTAATTCTCATAAACACTTGGGTGTCACCCTAAATTCAAATGGTCAGTGGAATGATCACATCGATAGCATACTTAAATCTGTTTCCAAAACAATTGGAATAATGAAAAACATTAAATTCACCTTAAACAGAAGGGCCTTAAATCAAATTTACATTTCTTACGTACGGCCAATACTAGAGTATGTTTCTATTGTTTGGGATGGTTGTTCCGAAACTGGTGCAGATACATTAGAAAAACTACAGAACGAAGCAGCCCGTATCGTAACTGGCTTAACCAGATCGGTATCGCTAGATAATCTATATCAGGAATGTGGATGGGAATCACTAGCCAGTCGACGAAAGTTACAAAAGCTCTGTTTCGTTTATAATGCCTCTCATAACATGGTTCCATCATATATTAGTGATTTGATACCACCCTACGTAAGGGAGCTATCCCACTATCCATTAAGAAATAGCAATGATATCGAAGTGCCTTTCTCACGTACGTCAGTCTCCAAGAAATCATGCATTCCGTCTTCAATAGCACTATGGAACAACATCAGCCCAGATAGCAGAAATTTAAATACATTAAGCTCATTCAAAAACTCATTGCGGAACAATTTTAGCAATTATAACGTTCCATCTTACTACTATTTTGGAGATAGGTATTTGTCAGCTATACACGCCAGAATTAGGAACAACTGTAGCAATCTGAATAGTGATCTTTTTAAAAAACCACCTTAATCAAAATCCTCTATGCGAATGTTCACATGAAATTGAAAATGCCGAACATTACTTTTTTCAATGTAGTCTTTTTCAAAATCAGAGACTTATTTCGTACAACACAAAGGTACCATCCTCTAAATACCGAAATGCTGCTGTTTGGCAAACAAAATCTAAATGATGAAGACAATAAAATCATATTTGCTGCCGTGCATTGTTATATAAAGCAATCACGGAGGTTTTAGCCTCACGTATGGTACAACTATCGATGTACTAACTCTTAGTTTGATATTATACTTTTTCTAAGATTATGCTAAGATGTCTTACTTATAACGGTATGTTCTTATGCTAAGATGTCTAAGTGTCTTCTGATCGTACTACATGTACTATAGTTAGGATATATGTCGCCACATGACTCTCTCTCTCTCTCTCTCTCTCTCTCTCTCTCTCTACCTCTCTCTCTCTCTCTCTCATCTACTATCTCTCTCACTCTATATCGTTCACAAACATTGTATTAAGTTTCATATTTTGTTTGCCATTACATGTATATATGAATGCTTTGTATGGGGAGGGTCAAATCTAATGTTGTAAGAACTTGTGACCCGACCCAATTTCCTCTAATATGGAAATAAAATATGTTTAAACTAATAAACAATAGTACCGTTTCTATCCGTAAAGGAGAAGTAAGTGATCAACAAATATGTTGACCCTTTCCCTATTCTATGTTTATTCCAAATTGCAATAACTACTGAGGATTCGTGGACAAAATAGTTGCAATGAAATATGGAAGGTAGAACATTGTAGCCATTTTAGAAGATAAATAAACAGATCTATATATCAATTTCCATTAGCAAACAGAGCAGACCCTGATCAGACGGCTCCTATAGGAGCCGTCTTATCTGGGTCTACTCTGTTTGCAAATGCGTGAAAATGCGTTTGTATAAGGGAAAAGGTTAATTGTAAATATACAGTAAACCCCCTCTCTATTGCCACCCTCTCACTGTAACATATGCATGTAAGAAATAATTACTTCATGAATATTTATAAGATGATTTTGTATAATGATATATACACACACTATCTTTTGGCTCGGGCAGAAATTGTAGAATCAGATCTATATCATACCATAAGCAAACGGAGCTGATCAGAATTATACAGATCTGATGTATTCAGTTTCTGCTAAAGTCTAAGCATCCTGTGTTAATATACCAGTATAAATATTCAACTGCTAAACATTCATGACGTCATTATTTCTTACACAAATATTCATCAGGTAATGTTTTATATGGATGAAATTGGCTTTCCTTAACACTGCCATTTGCGTCCCTGTTAATGTGAAAAGTAATTTTATCAGATAATCTGCCCTGTGAGAGTGCCGTAACAGAGTGCCGTAAATCGCAAAACTGCACTAGTGCATTTCTTATGCAAATTAGCAACCGTTAAAGCCAATCGTAGCGCTAATTTAAGCTCTAACCAATCGTAGCGCACCATGAGCGTCGTCCCTTGTATAACTACGCTGTTTGTAAGCAATAGCCGAAACAGCCGACAGCTATAGCTTGTTTTATTTTATTTTGCATGTTTAAGACTTATGTGATAAAAATAATCTTACATTCGTGTTCGTTACAAATTGTTTTCATCAAACTCGTTTACTATAATGAATATGACACTCGCTATAGCTCGTGTCATATTGTTATAGTAAACTCGTTTCATAAAAAAAAATGTGTAATAAACACTCATGTAAGATATTCTATATAACTATGTTATTCAGAGCAGTAATACTAAAATCGTGTTTTTCTCCACCTAACCCTATATGTCGTGACCCCCTGTAGACCAGCTGGCTCGAATCTGTTTGCAAATGCGAGTCAGGTCGCGAAGAACAACGAAAGGGTTTTAAAAGCGGGAAAATATAACAATCAAGTCCATTGGGTGTGATTTCTCTTCTTGCAACAACACTGTTATATAAATACAAACGGAATGCATTTATATTTAATTTCGACAAGCCCGTATAGAGTAACAGGAGCCAGGTCGCGAAGAACGGGGAAAGGGCTTTAATAGCGGAAACAATATAACAATCAAGTCTCTTGGGTGTCATTTCTCTTCTCGCAACAACACTGTTATATAAATACAAACTGAATGCCTCCTAGTATATTAATCATATCCTTTTCACGCAGTTGCAAACCGATTAGACCCAGATCAGACGGCGCCTACAAAGGCACCACAAGGCGTGTATATGAGGGACAGAGTTTAAAATGTAGTGTGTTGTGTTTCTGTCATTTCCGCAGCTATCTGAATAAATAAATCAATGCCTTTATTTAAGATTTGCATATCTATCAACGGCATTATTTAGAATATGCAATGATTATCTACATCATTATATTTACATGAATTTCTGATAAGTTTACTAACGTTATAAAATGTTTCTAATATACAGTGAAACCTCTCTATAACGGCCACTAAATTGTGTTAATTACATTTAGTTGGTATTTAGGACAGATGGCTGCTTAAAGCAAGGTGAAAGTAAAACAGAACGCTCATAGGAGCGTTCTGTTTTACTTTCACCTTGCTTTAAGCAGCCACCTGCCTTTAACACAAAATATTTGATATAATTTAGTGTCCGTTATAGAGAGGTATTACTGTATCTCATGAATGCCATGTCTTCATAACATCAGTATTCCTCTTAGGTTATGTGAAAATGAATACTGACTGAAACTCCTCCAGACTGAATCAATGATTCGAATGAGGTCACTTGAACGTCCTGAATGGAACTGAAATATTAAAAGCCAATACACGATCTGTTAAAGTCTGGGAAAAGAGGAGAAAAACTCTTAAGAGTGCATTTTTACTAAAGGTTGTGAGACAGAAATTATCGTAAAGTCTGAAATACGACGACCGCAACTAGAAGTTACAACTGGAAGTTACAACTAGAAGATACAGCTAGAAGTTACAACTGGAAGTTACAACTGGAAGTTACAGCTAGAAGTTACAACTTGAAGTTACAACTGGAAGTTACAACTGGACGTTACAACTGGAAGTTACAGCTGGAAGTTACAACTGGAAGTTACAACTGGAAGTTGCTACCGTCGTGTGTTAGAACATACGATAATTTCTGTTGTACAAAATGAGTATCAACCCTTTCCTCCATGGGCTATTTTAGACCCAACCTCTATGAATGAATCTACCCAAAAGGAGCACTTACTAGAGAAAAGGAAAATTTTAGAATTGTGTAGTATTGAAACCATTGTGATAAATAGAGCATTTGCTCCTATGGAGCAAATGCTCTATTTATCACAATGGTTTCGAGAAGTGACTATTACAGAGGCGTAGAAAGGCGTGTTTATGGAGGAAAGGGTTAAATGCAGCACACTTGAATGTGCGATAATCTTTGCTTTCCGAGTAATACCGATTATCGTAAATTAGAACTAACGATAATATTGGTCGTACAGCCTTTAATAAGACGGGCCCAGGCCTGGAGCTTCTTTTGTGCGCGCAGCTCAATTCATTCGTGAAATGTATTCTATTTTGGCCATACACATGGAAATATGTGTCTATCTGGCTATGCTAACACTGTATATCAGATTGTAGAGTTGTAGATTGGTGATACACTAACCCCTTATGTCATGAATATTTATTAAGGAAATAATGTAATCATGAATATTAAGTAGATGGAGTTTTTTAATAATGTTACATATACAGTAGAACCCCTCTATTGCGACCACTTGATAAATAAACATGGTTGTCTTTATAAGCAGGTGGCTGCTTAATGCAAGGCAAAAGTAATGCAGAAAGCTCCTCTAGGAGCTTTCTGCATTACTTTTGTCTTGCATTAAGCTACCACCTGCATCTAGCACCCAGAATTATACCTCTTTTTAGGTGGTCGCATTAGCGGGGTTTTACTGTATATGAATACAGGATTGTTAGGCCATGGCATAAACTGTAGAATTCTACGAGTAAGCAGAGCAGGGTTTGCAAAGGCGTCAGATAGACAGTTATAACCGCTTCATGGATGGTATTGAACAGAGATATTGACAGTCCTTCAGTAAATACTGGAATATAGTAAAATCTATGCTGCATTAAGCAACAACCTGTTTTTAAAGACGCTCACTTTTATTAAGCGGCATTTGTAGAGAGTTGCTTTTATATGTTGTCGATTGTTGGGAATGTCAACCTGTGAAGTCTCGATCAGTATCTTGCAATTGTTGGTCCTGAATAACGTCACCAAGACGCAAAGAACTCGAACATTGTTCTCCTATATTTCTAATTATACAAAGTGCTTGCACATTTCCAATCACGCAAAGTACTCGCACATTTCTAGTGACACAAATTAATCGCACATTTCTAGTGACGTAAGTAGTCACATGTTTCTAATGACGTAAAATACTCGCACTTTTCTAGTGACGCACATATTTGCACATTTTGTGACGCAAAGTACGCGCGTATTTCTAATGACGCAAAATACTCGCACACTTCTAGTAACACAAAAGATTCGCAACTTTCTAGTGACACAGGTTCTCTCGCAGATTTCTAGTCATGCAAACTACTCTCAGCTTTCTATTGACACAAACGACTCTCATATTTCAATTAACGCAAAGTACCCTTACATTACTGTCGACAGTTGGCTACATGTCCCAGTTATAGTAAGACATGAATAAATGGGTTAATTAACACCACAGTGCTCGTTTCAATCAGCTCTCTAAGTTTCGTTATTACAGCAGTCGGAAATAACACAGAGGCAGGTACTCAATAAAAACGCGTTCTTGTCATTTTGTACTGCGGGATACTATAAGAATATGTTCTATTGTAAGCATGAACTATTGAAACAATGATGGACTGCTAAAGCCGTCTCACGAGTTAGAATAAAGATCAACTTGGACGTCGTTAACCAGTTCCCTTATGTAAGCGTATAATGACGCATCTGCAAGCAGAGTAGACCCAGATCAGACAGCTCCTCTAGGAGCCGTCTGATCAGGGTCTGCTCTGTTTGCTTATGATGTAATATAGATCTGATTCTACAGCTTCTGTCTGAGCCAAAATGTCACGTGTTTATATGCAATTATAAAAATAATCTTATTAATGTTCATGGCGTCATTATTTCATACATAAATATTCATCAGGGAAAGGGTTAAGACAGAATATGGCAGTTACATTAAATACTCTTTCAGTTCCAGCACTGTCATCCAACAGGAGTCGCCTGATTATGGTCTGCTCGGTTTCAACAGTTTCTGTTATAATAAAACTATACTTCGTTCACAGTAACATTATAAGAAATCAGTGGCTTAATATTCATAATATTAATGTTATTATTTCTTGCCTGAAAATTCATGAAGTAAAATGTTAAACCATTCCCTCATATAAACACCTTTTCACGCTTTCGCAAAAATACTAGACCCAGGTCAGACGGCTCCTGTACGAGCCGTCTGATCTGGGTCTACTCTGTTTGCAAAGGCGTAGAAAGGCGTATTTATGGATTAATAGAAACATAATGTAAATCAGCAGACTCCCGAAGGAACCCTCTGATCAGGGTCTGTACAGTTTGCTGAACACACCAATGTCAATGGTTTATTCTAGCACATATGTTTGCTATGTCCCCCTCAACTTGAAAAATAGAATGGTTCCAAACTAAGATCAGGACGGGTTTTCCATGAATAATATGGGAATACGCGTAAATGGGTCAATGAATATTTATGAAGTCAATAAACCTTGTATAATTGGTCATGGTATGAAGGATTTATCCATTTATTCCCACATTATTTGAAGAAAACTCGTCCAAATGTCATTGTGGAAGGCTCCATTTTTCATGTTGATGGGGGCTCAGCTAACAAAATATTTGTTGGGACAAGCCATTGACATCGGTGGTTTCAGCAAACAGTGCAGACCCTAATCGGAGGGCTTCTTCATGAGCCCTCTGATCTGGGTCTACACTGTTTGCCTTTGTCCCTTTTAAGAAACACTGGACACAGTTGGGTTAAGGTAATACGGGTTTCTACTTTTCATGCACATATATGTGGCACCATGAATGCCAGTGAGCTTCACAGAGCCTAATACAGACAGTACTCGCCTGTAATTATTCGCCGGCACAAGACATGAGTATCTGAAAGAGCCTCAGGATAAATACATTTCCCATCTCACTTGTTACAAGTGTGTATGATTAACTTCTCTATTACATCTTTACAAGGCCCGGTCAACCGGACACAGATGAAGTCTGTAGATTTGCTGACGTACGCAGAAACGATACTCTTGCCTTTTTAGACAGGTGGCTGCTCAATGCAAAGTGGAAGTCATGCAGAAAGCTCCCAGATGAGCTTACTGTAAGACGTTCACTATGGATTAAGCTGTCACCTGTCTTAACTCTTCGCTTGCTATTCACGTCAATATGCCTACCTGTAAATAGTGAAGACCCAGATGAGACAGCTCCTGCAGGACCTGTCTCATCTGGGTCTGCACTATTTACAAGTTGATTGTGCAACCAGTGCACTCCACAGCAGTGATTACACAGCGAAATACGTGTACACAGTGAAGATATATGTAATTATACAACAGGACATGGGCAAAGAAGGAGAAATATATTTTAAAATTCAGCAAGCGAAGGGTTAACACATTCACTTAATACATGTATGTATGCCTATTGACGCCTATGTAAAAACGCATTTTGAAACCATTGTGTTGAATACAGCATTTGCTCCAATGGAGCAAATGCTCTATTTAGCACAATGGTTAAAGAACCACACATTTCTAAAATGTCCCTTACTCTAGTTAATGCTCCTTTTCGGTAAGTTTGTTCAAAGAGGTTGTGCCTAAAATAGCCTGAGATAATAAGCTAAACTCAATAATGATAAGCAGTTGAGTGTTCGATAATCGAGTTTTTACCGTTTCTAGTGTTGCCAAAAATAAAATCAGTTCGCTATATTTTTATACAAACTAATATTTGCCATTTCTTGAATACTCTTTTTAGAACAAGAAACACATCAAGACAATATTTACATATACACGTTTTGTTAACACTTTACCCTTTTGCAAACAGAATAGACCCAGACCAAACGGAGCCATCTGATCAGGGTCTGCTCTGTTTGTTTTTGGACTTACATATATACGAATCTACAAATTCTTCCATGACCAAAGTGTCATGTATTCACGAGCCCATATAACATATTATAGAATTAATATCCACGGTGTCATTCATTTTTACATGAATATTTATGGAGTAAAGGATTAAGGGTTGCTACGAAAGACCGATGGCGACATTTCACTATACACACTTCATAGTTCACACTTAAAACTTTGCGAATAAGTGCTATTAAAATCTTATAGAACATTTAAACTTCAAACCTTATAGGAACTGTGAATCGTGTAGTGTGAAGTTTAAAGTGTTAAGTTTGAAGTGTGGAGTCTAAATTCTGGTAAACATCGGCATTGAAAGACCGGGCATTATACACATTTTAAACTTCAATCTTTTTGACTGTCTTACTCTCATACTAGGCTATTCGCAATTAACACACCGCGTATTTTCCAGTTACCACCGAAGGTTAGAACGTCAAAGACATTTGTTTTCAGCATTGCCAGCTGCAACATAAACTTTGGCCATATGCAACATGTATGCCTTTTTGATTAAGCAAGCACAGAGAAAATACTCAAGTACGGGTACATTACTTAAGTACGGGTAAACTACTCAAAGAAGGGTAAAATACTTAAGTACAGGAAAAAAATACTTAAGTACCGGAACATTACTTAAGTACAGGTAAACTACTCAAAGAAGGGTAAAATACTTAAGTACAGGAAAAAAATACTTAAGTACCGGAACATTGCTTAAGTACAGGTAAACTACTCAAAGAAAGGTAAACTACTCAAATACAGGAAAAGCCCTCTAAAGCGACCACAAACAATATGTCTGATTCTTGGTTTTATGGCAGGTGGTAGCTTAATGAATGATGAAAGTTATGCAGGAGCTTTCTGCATAACTTTCGTCCTGCATTAAGCAGCCGCCTGCTTACTAAGACATCTATTTTCATTCATAAATAGGTCGCTTTTGAGGGGTTTTACTGTACATGGAAACATGCTTAAGCACAGGTAAAACACTCACGCAAATGTAAACATTTTCATGAGTCTTCATAAGTATGAATTGTTTGTATGTCAGTTCAAATTGAAGTTACAATAGAAATCAATAGCAATGTTTGCTGCAAGGACTTTCTCGTGAGCTAGCGAACGAGCGCGTGCGTGTGCGTGCTAGCTTATTAAGTAAATGCGCAAGCTTAAGTAAGTAAAACGGATTAGTCCACTGACAAACTGTGTCTGACGTTAAACACAAGACTAACCCGATTATGTACTGTCTTACGACGTTTGTTGTTAGTGGATACTTGGAATGAATTATCCGCCTGGTCTAGAATTTATGCATGTATAGTTGATTGTGTTGATTAACGCCAGTTTCTGCCAACTATGGATATGCAATAATGTGTTTACTATTTATATAATGTAAACAGTAAAAGTAAAACCCCTCTAAACTGGATTTTTAATAAAGAAGCAGTTAAGTCTGTTTAGACAGGTGGCTGCTTAATGCAGGGTCAAAGTCATGCAGTAATCCCATTTTTAGCTTTCTGTATGACTTTTATCATGCATTAAGCTTCCACCTGTCTTAAAGGCCAGTATAAATATTAATATAAACTTTAGAGGGGTGTCACTGTATTCATATATGGAAATATAAGAGAACTCCTCTAAACCGACCACTTAATGAAGACATATGGGTGTCTTTACAAACAGCTAGATGTTTAACGCAGGATGAAAGCAACACAGAAAGCTCCTATTGTACTTTTCTGCATAACCGTCCTCTTGTATTAAGCTACACATGTAGCATTTGCCTCCACATCCCAGAAGTATATATATTTTAGAGTATTTTCTGCAAACCAAAACACGAATATGCATTACATTTAGCATAAACAAACCCTTAAACAATTTATTCCCATATTATTTAAAGAAACCCTTCCAAATCTTAGTTTGGAGCCATTCATTTTCCACGTGGAGTGGGTACAGCAAACAAAATATTTGCTGGTATAAGACAATGGCATAAATGCGTTCAGCAAAAAGTGCAGACTCTGATCAGAGGGCTCCTTCGGGAGCCCTTTGATCTGAGTCTACACTGTTTGCCTATGCACTTTCTATTGGGCACTAGACACAAATACATGTATATGTATCGGGCTGTCATTAATTTCCAAGCAAAGTAGTTTTGATTTATTAACGTTTATGATGTTCTATGAAAATGCAGTAAATCGTGTAGATATACTTCTCCCACACAAAACAGATTGGAAGATGGCCTCCATCATCCATTCATCTTGACACCAACTGAGAAACGATTTATGTCATGAAATGTGTCTCAACATGTTGATAACTTTTATGAAATTTAAAGCAAATTCAGCAACAAAATGTTGATTTGCACATGTAATACGCTACACGTGATAAGGGAAAAAATCCAAGATGGTCACAAGTCGGCCATCTTGAATCCGTTCAGTAAACCAAATATGTCACACACAACTGCTCATCATGTTGATAATTTCTGAAAATGTTTACGTCTATGAAGCGAATTTTGAAGAACTAGATCGCTCTACATGGAAATTGCAAAACTATCAAAATGACTGCCAGCGATACTATTGATAGGATGTCAAACAGCTTGGATCCTGATGCGACACCGAGTTACTCGGCGACTTATCTAGATCCAAGTCGTTTGTAACTGCTAGTGAGGTCGTGGAGGTATAAGACTTTATAGTACGTTCATCAGACATGTATATTAACCCTTTACTCTATGAATATTCATGTAAGAAATAATGACATCATGAATATCAATTAAGAGCATTGCCTATAATAGCACATGGGCACAGGAATGTTTCGCCACGACATAAACTGTAAAATCAGTTATATATTATATCACAAGCAAACAGAGCAGACCCAGATCAGACGGCTCCTATAGGAGCCGTCTGATCTAGGTCTACTCTGCTTGCAAAGGCTTAGAAATGCGTATCGTATTCACGGAGTATAGGGTTAAGTATCGATATTTATGACGTATGCTGACAAGAGACTATGCGATAGGTACATGTACGCAATGCTTGCTCTGGAATCATCAAATTCCTTCAGATATATGATTGGACGTGGAAGCACGTTATGTAACTCCTATCAGTCAGTCGTTCTATACATCCAAAGGTATTTACGACCATGGTATAGTGTTGTTGCAATGAGCACAAAACGATACGCTGGGGACTAATTTGCAGCAATAACATTGTGTATTACTGTTGAACACGACCAGAGTATACCGCATGTACATACGGAATTCTGTCAAAACTGAAATCTCCCTTTCATTAGATTATACTGGAAAGTAGATGGAAGAGTTATACATTTTTCTCATGACTTTACACAGTAAAGGCTCGCTAACTAATGCTAATACAGCCATGTAATTTATTATCTATGGGTGGCTGTACATAAAATGTAATGCAGGGCAAAAGTAATGCAGAAATCTCCTGTAGGAGCTTTCTGCATAACTGTTGCCCAGCATTAAGCTAACACCTGTTTTAAAAATCAAGAATAAATTTATTTGTGTTGTTGTATTAGCGAAACGCTAGTGTATGTAGTTTGTCAAAATGCGCTCGAATATATTTCTGTTTGTATCGATCAAATCCAACCGTACAACTGCTTAACTTCATTCCTAGTTACAATAAATTATCAGGCCTTTTTAATCCTTTGAAATACTAAATTTACAAAATGGAATGGACCAGTATGCTTTATTGAATGGTATAACTTGCAAGATGATTTTGAATGACACACGATGCAGATCTCGATCGAAGAGTTCCTATAGAATCCTTCTTATCTGTATCTACACCGTTTACAAACATTCGTGCACTCGTTTCCAGCATTTACAAGGTTAAAGTTACATGCAACTGTTATGTATTTTAATTGTTTATGGAACCGTCATTTTGTTTAACACCTATCCGCGACTCACATTTGGAAACAGCTTGGAGACAGATGAGACGCCGAGTAACTCGGCATCTCATCAGGATCCAAGGTGTTTGACACACTCTGTCAATAGTTTAATCGAATTGAATGAAGTCAAAATTGCATCAGGTCTAATTTTAAGTAGACATTATTTTCTTACAACTTGGTTAACCCATTACCCCATAGGCTATTTTTAGATACAACCTCTTTGAATAAATCTACCGAAAAGGAGCATTAACTAGAGAAAAGGAAAACTTTTTAGAATTTTGTAGTTTGAAACCATTGTGATAAATAGAGCATTTGCTCCTATATAGTAGCAAATGCTCTATTTATCACAATGGTTTCACAGAGTGACTTTTACAGAGTCGTCAAAAGTCGTAAATATGAGGGAATGGGTTAAGGTTGCTATCTATCACGTAGATATCCTCCTTTCTTTTGGATTTTGTAAAGATTAGAGATAAGTAAATAGAGACAAACTGAATACCCTTCAGACAGGATCAATGATTCAAACAAGGCCACGATGATGTACGTAAGAATTGATCGGAAATTCTAAAACCAATTCCGAATAACCTAAAGTCCAACATATAAAATGTCGGAATTTACAAATTAAAATTCTAAATTGCAAAGCCGCCCGGGGAAGTAATTTCATCTTTTCCCGCACTGTGTTGTTGTATTTCAATAATTTCTATGGTTACATAATAGATTATAAAACTTACGTCATGTTTATATATTACTGTATTAGGTTTTGAAATAGGTTTTATCACATTTATCTATTTACTGATTTATTTATTTCATATAATGGTATTTTCAGATGTATCACTTTGATACCATGCTTCGACCAGACTGTTTTAAAACAGTCACATAAATACAAACTGACTGGCACTCCTAGACACGATCAATGACTTTTAAGTAGGTTACTAGAACCCCCCCCCCCTTTTTTTTTTTAATCCTTAGCCCGCTTAGAGCGACCTGACAAACATTTGCAAACAGCTTGGGTCCAAACGAGGCGTCTCATCAGGATCCAAGCTGTTTCACTCGGTCAATCGTTTCTAAAAACGTTTTAACGAATCGAAAGTATGTACATACTGTACCAGCTCAGAATTTTGCGCCGACATCATATTTGTCAAGCAGGCTAAGGGTTAAATAAAAAGTTGAAAACTCAATACAAAACCGACAACAGTCCGCAGAATAGACAGAGAAAAAGTTCTCGTTTACAAGTTTGCACTGATAACATTAACTCTTCTAATTGTCGTCTGCAAACCAATGTTAAATCATTTGGTAAAATAAGGAAATGAGATGAGTAAATGCAAATTTCAAACGAATAAAGCACATATATAGAAAAAGAGGTTGAGACAAAAAGTGAAGTCCCTGATCAGACGCCGCCTTGAAATGGCGGCGTCTGATCTGGGACTGCACTATTTGTCGTGGTGCATTTTTGCGACATTGGCGGTGAAAGGGTTAAGTCACGTGAGTCTCGAACATCTAATTGAGTTGTACCTTCATCAGTGTTTACAGTATAATCCGTCCTAAGCGGTCATTCATTCATTAGAGATAGGGGTCTTAAAAAGCAGGTGGTTGCTTAATGCAGGGCAAACGTAATACAGAAAGCTCCTACAGGAGCGTTCTGTATTGCTGTTGACCTGCATTTAGCTCATACCTGCATACCAGACCCATCTTAGACCTTATTTTAATGGCCGCTTAAGACAAGTTCTACTGTACATTGACTGGATACGATATACATGTATGAACATGTTCTATACTTGATATAAGTATGGATGATAAAACAAGATGGGCATTGTCGAATAGTAAAAACCGTGGTCCGAGCTTTATAAAACTTCGGTATCTGAGTCGAGTTCATTCTCAAGAATCTGATAGGTCAGATACTTGAGAATGAATTCAGATTCTAAACATAACCAGAGAGTCTGATCAGGTGATTGGTGTCTGTTATGACGACTATATACTGGGGTTACACAGTTTGCACACTTCTAAAGACACGTCATTTTCTATCTCGTGACGCGGCTCATTTGTTAAAGGTCCAATCAACCCTATTCTTTCCCTTCTATTCTCACTCCAATCGGAAATTGCACAGGGCGTGTACTCAAAGACATTGCGTGTCTATGACAGTGGTACAAATGAAGGAAACAAGTACATACCGCAAACAAGGCGTCGTCATTAAAAGGGTGATAAACAATCGATACCGTTCTTATCACGAATATACAAAGATGCATGCAGTGGTGTGCACGTAAATAACATGCGTACTGATCTATCATATATCTTGTTTTCTGACCCATATCATCAAATCAAAAACAACGAGCGTGCAAATGGGTAGACATCGATGTATGCTACAAGAACAACAAGAGCATGTATTATAGCAACTGCGTTTTCGAATATAGACCTGGGTCCATGCTTATAAAGCTTTTTAGTTGAGTCTGAGTTCGTTCCCAAGCTTTTGATTGGTCAGATTTGAGTTATCAAGCTTTTGATTGGTTAGATTTGAGCCAAAGGCTCAAATCTGACCAATCAAAAACTTGAGAACGAAATCAGACTCAACTAAAAGTTTTATAAGATTGGACCCAGGAACCTGTCTACCTAAAGATCTTACAACTGAAATTATCCTTAAGTTCTAACAAATGACGATCGTATATGGACAATTACTTTCGTACGAAGTTATCCTGCATTGCACAACATAAGAATGTGCGATGATTTCTACAATCCGAGTAGAAGCGGTTGTCGTAATTCAGAACTTGCCATCATTTTATTCGCACGATCGTTAGTACGATGCCCCCCGAATAACATTTGTTGCCTAAGGTAAAGTTTACAGAAACTGCAAATTGATGATGTGATTCTTTGTGTTGTGTACATATCTGTTGATACTAGACGTATTAAGGAATTCCAGTAAAACAGTTCTTGTTGTTTTTAATTTCTCCGCTATTCACTATATTGCTGCTACTCATTAGAATAGCAATGAAGATAAAATTCTAATAAGTAGCAGCATGCTAGTTTAAAGCTCATCCTAATTACATGAAAGTGCTCCTCTTTCGTTCTTTTACACGCGCTATAAGATGGTTCTATCGTTAACCCTTTCCCTGTTCTATATTTATTGCAGCAAGCTAGTTTAAAGCTCATCCTAATTACATGAATGTGCTCCTCTTTCGGTCTTTTACACGCGCTATAAGATGGTTCTGTCGTTAACCCTTTCCCTGTTCTATATTTATTGCAGCAAGCTAGTTTAAAGCTCATCCTAATTACATGAATGTGCTCCTCTTTCGGTCTTTTACACGCGCTATAAGATGGTTCTGTCGTTAACCCTTTCCCTGTTCTATATTTATTGCAGCAAGCTAGTTTAAAGCTCATCCTAATTACATGAATGTGCTCCTCTTTCGTTCTTTTACACGCGCTATAAGATGGTTCTGTCGTTAACCCTTTCCCTGTTCTATATTTATTGCAGCAAGCTAGTTTAAAGCTCATCCTAATTACATGAAAGTGCTCCTCTTTCGGTCTTTTACACGCGCTATAAGATGGTTCTGTCGTTAACCCTTTCCCTGTTCTATATTTATTGCAGCAAGCTAGTTTAAAGCTCATCCTAATTACATGAATGTGCTCCTCTTTCGGTCTTTTACACGCGCTATAAGATGGTTCTGTCGTTAACCCTTTCCCTGTTCTATATTTATTGCAGCAAGCTAGTTTAAAGCTCATCCTAATTACATGAATGTGCTCCTCTTTCGTTCTTTTACACGCGCTATAAGATGGTTCTGTCGTTAACCCTTTCCCTGTTCTATATTTATTGCAGCAAGCTAGTTTAAAGCTCATCCTAATTACATGAATGTGCTCCTCTTTCGGTCTTTTACACGCGCTATAAGATGGTTCTGTCGTTAACCCTTTCCCTGTTCTATATTTATTGCAGCAAGCTAGTTTAAAGCTCATCCTAATTACATGAAAGTGCTCCTCTTTCGTTCTTTTACACGCGCTATAAGATGGTTCTGTCGTTAACCCTTTCCCTGTTCTATATTTATTGCAGCAAGCTAGTTTAAAGCTCATCCTAATTACATGAATGTGCTCCTCTTTCGTTCTTTTACACGCGCTATAAGATGGTTCTGTCGTTAACCCTTTCCCTGTTCTATATTTATTGCAGCAAGCTAGTTTAAAGCTCATCCTAATTACATGAAAGTGCTCCTCTTTCGTTCTTTTACACGCGCTATAAGATGGTTCTGTCGTTAACCCTTTCCCTGTTCTATATTTATTGCAGCAAGCTAGTTTAAAGCTCATCCTAATTACATGAAAGTGCTCCTCTTTCGTTTTTTTACACGCGCTATAAGATGGTTCTGTCGTTAACCCTTTCCCTGTTCTATATTTATTGCAGCAAGCTAGTTTAAAGCTCATCCTAATTACATGAATGTGCTCCTCTTTCGTTCTTTTACACGCTTTTTTCGTTCTATATGTATTCCAAATTTCAATACGTACTGAATATTCATGGACAAAATAGTTACATGTATCATGAAATATGGCAGGTGGAATATTGTAGACAACTAAAGAAACAGATCTTTCAAATTCCATTAGCAAACAGAGCAGACCCTATAGGAGCCATCTGATATGGGTCTACTCTGTTTGCAAATGCGTGAAAACACGTGTATATGAGGGAAAGTGTTAATACAAACACACATACAAAGGTCAGCATGAAACATCCGTACAACCTAATTGTGTATTTATCAATGGTACATGTACGTGAGTCTAGATCACAACCGACTGCAATAGTACAGGACTTAATTCTTTTTTTTCTGTTGATATGCCTTTCATGCATATGCAAACATAGTAGATCCAGATCGGAAGGCTCCTGAGCTGGCTCTGCTCTGTTTGCTTATTGAATAATATAGTGTTCACAGTTTCAGTCATTATATACAGATCAAGTGTTCATGTGCAATTATGAAATTAATCAATATACTATTTATGAAGTCATTATTTCTTATATATTTATTCATCAGATAAAGGTTTTTGTTACATAAATGAGCTTGTCAAGTGGGAACGAAAAGTCCTATTAAGGTTTTGTAGGAAACAAAAATATAGAATTGTGCAAAGCCAACTCTATAAGCCAAATTTATTGCGTCCTGTTCTAATTATCTAGCGATGTCAGACATAAGCATCTAAAAGTACCCTAGGGACACCGTATCATCCCACCTCACTTGCTACAAGTGTCTGTAATTAATTTCTCCATTAGATCTATACAATATCAGGTTTGAATGGTCGCCGTAGCAGTGGTATCCAATACTGTATAACGACATTATGACCGTTCAACACTTTTCCCGCTCTCCGCGACCGACTTGGCTCGCATTTTCAAACAGCTTCGATCAAAAGCAGATGCCAAGTAACTCGGCGTCTCATCAGTATCCAAGCCGTTTGACTCTCAGATTATAGGTTAAAGGATTGATCGAAGTGGAAGTAATCAAAATTGCACTAGGTCCAACTTTAAGCAGACATTATATTTTAAAAGCGGGGGAGGGTTAAGGCAACTAGTTGAGTAGTATTAATGGTTTTTTTTTTTATTAACCCTTCAAATCATGAATGATCAGAATAGACTGGTCCATCAGTGTTTAACTATAGAGTCCACTCTGTATGAAAGGCTAAGACTATATAGAAGAGTTTGAATGACAAACAGTGCAGACCCTGATCAGAGGGCTCCTCTAGGAACCCTCTGATCAGGGTCTACACTGTTTGCAAATGACAGTACCCGCGTATCCGGGGTTGAAAGGGTGGATGTTTATGCCCCCCCCCCCCCCGATCAGATCTGGGGGCATATTGTTTTTGCCCTGTCTGTCTGTTTGTCTGTTTGTCTGTTTGCCTGTCAGCAACTTTAACATTGGTCATAACTTTTGAGCCAGTACAGATAGAGACTTGATATTTGGCATGCATATGTATCTCATAAAGCCGCACATTTTGAGGGGTGACATGTCAAGGTCAAGGTCATCCTTCAAGGTCAGAGGTCAACTATATGGGTCAAATCACCGACTTTAACATTGGCCATAACGTTTGGACCAGTAGAGATAGAGACTTGATATTTGACATGCTTGTGTATCTCATGAGGCTGCACATTTTGAGGGGTGACATGTAAAGGTCAAGGTCATCATTCAGGGTCAAAGGTCAAATTGTCTGTTTCTTTGTCTGTAACTTTAACGCAACCTTAACATTGGTCATAACTTTTGAGCCAGTACAGATAGAGACTTGATATTTGGCATGCATATGTATCTCATAAAGCCGCACATTTTTGAGGGGTGACATCTCAAGGTCAAGGTCATCCTTCAAGGTCAGAGGTCAAATATATGAGGGGACGTAGTGTTTCACAAAGTGTTCAAATAGTCTCTAAATCTTAACCCTTTACCTCATGAATATTCATGACAGAAATGATGGATTTCTTATAATTCAACATGAGGGCATAAAAACTTATCATCGCAGAAACCGTAGAATATGATTTTATTATTTACCAAGCAAACAGAGCAAATCCTGATCAGACGGCTCCTACATGAACCCCCCCCCCCCGATCTGGATCTAATTAATATGTCTGCAAGTGCGCCAAAGGCCTCTTTTATCAGGTTTAGTAAAGGGATTAACCCTTTCGGCGCCAAGTTTCTACAGTAAAACCTCTCTATAACGGCCACTAAATTACATCAAGTATTTTATATTAAAGGCAGGTGGCTGCTTAAAGCAATGCGAAGGTGAAACAGAACGCTCCTATAGGATCGTTCTGTTTTACTTCCACCTTGCTTTAAGCAGTCGCCTACCCTAAATACCAATTAATTAAAACAAATTAGTGGCCGTTATAGAGAGGTTTTACTGTAATTGTCGTTTGCAATCCAATTGTTGGTAAACCATTCGGTACAATAAGGAAAACGAGATAGATAAATGAAAATATCAAAGGAATAAAAGGAATAAAGCACAGATATAGAAATACAAAATGTGAAGTACCTGTTCTGGGACTGCACTATTTGTCGTGGTGCATTTATGAGACATTGGCGGTGAAAGGGTTAACCTTTTTCATTATCTAGAATTGTTTTTTTTAAGTTAATATTGCATGTTGATTGCCACAGATGCTTTTGTTGTTTTCATATGGAAAAGTACACCTTTGGCATATTCTGTTCGTATAGGGTTTCCTCTGACAAATTCAACCTAGATTTTTACGTGAACAGTTTCCACCGACGCTTGTAATAATTATGCAAACTTAAAGAGACAGTGGATTGTCGTCCTGTCATACCTAACTGCTAACAACTAACACAAGTCGTCTTTTCCAATTACCACCGCTGATCGTAACGTCAGTGTGTACTATTTTGGGCATTGCAGTAATTCAAGTAAGTATTCTCGTATGCAACAAATATTTGTTGTTGCTTAACCCTTTCCCTGTTCTACGTTATTCCAAATGTCAATACCTATTGAATATTCATCGACAAAACCATTATCAGAGGTCCAGATAAGATACGTAAATTAAAACATTTTCAAGAATAACTTCTTTATTTCTCAACCATACCCTATGTTGTGACCACTCTTTAGAATCGTCTCTTCGAGACGATTCTAAAGAGTGGTCACAACACATGGTTTAGTATTTGATTTTAGTATTTGAGTATGCACCGTTATCAGTAGCTCTGCTTTATAATGATTTATGGAAGATGGAACGCTGTAGCCATTTTATAAAGTAAAGAAACATATCTACGATTTCCTATGCAATCAGTTTTGATACAGATGACATGCCGAGTAACTCAGCGTCTCATCAGGATCCAAACTCATTGACACACCACCTACATTTTCGAGAAGAAGTTGAAAGAAAGTCCATCCTGAAACCTAAAGCAAACGACACTGTTGGCAGACGAACTTCATTTTGCGCTCAAAGAGTTATCTCGTCAGTGGAAATGGAACACGCACTGAGAGACAAACAAAATAACTACGCCGAACTTTTTTTCCGACCGACGGCACATAACCCTTATTTGAAGGTTTCAATAGCTAAATTTGTCACTGAGGTGTAATAAAGGAATAATCTGAGTGCATCCGCTAGAAACCTGCCTACGATTCAATTTGGTGTCCCTCATAAAATTTCCATAGTGAAACTGCTTGTTGTTAAATTACACCCTTAAAGAACGAATGCCATTAACACTCCAACTTCGCTAATGGTGCAAAACTACCATTTAAGTTTCTAAATCCGTAATGCATATTGCTGAAAGACATGCAACATACTTTTAAATTTGCTGCTAAATGCAGTTCAATTATCTTGGAATGAGTTAAATAAATATCGAAGTAAAGACTATTTAATTGTTATTATTATTATTCCACATTTATATAGCGCTCTTTTCACACAGGATATGTGCGTTCAAAAGCGCTTCACATAGATACATTTTATGTACAAAACAGGGTATATTTTTAATGCATAATTATAAAATATTTAAAATAAAATATATTTAATACTTATATATAGATAATAATAATAAAAAAAATAATTTATTTAAGGCATAGGTAAACCAACTTAAGATTAATCCTTTACTCAATGAATACTTGTGTAACAAATACTGACATTATGAAGAGTAATTAGATTATTTGTCATAATTACAAATGAACACAGGAATGTTTGACCATGGCATAAACTGTAGAATCCTGTTAATACTATTCCATAAGCAAACCGAGCAAACCTTGATCAGATGGCTCCTAAAGGATCTTTGTCTACTTTGAAAAATTCACTTGTTAATACTGCATATTGATCGTTTAAGGCGATGTCTTGTTTTCAAATGGAAACTGTACACATTTGGGGTATTCTGTCATATACAGTTTTCTCTGACAAATAATTAAGACTAGATTTTTACGTCTTCCACCGACGTTTGTAACAATTATGCAAAGTTACTATTTAGATCTATCACAATTTCATAAGTAAGCAGAGAAGATCCTGATCAGACGGCTCCTATAGGAACATTTATAGTACATAAATCTTGAAAATTGGGAATCCTTCGAAGGCAAAAGCAGCAATGTCAAAAGAGAGAAAAAAATGTGTATTCATGAGCAGTAAATTGTAACACTACTCACGTCCCCAAGAACCGACTTATTTTTAATAAACGGTATTCAACTTTAATAGCTAAAAGCATTGGAATTGACAATTCCGAAAGACCAGAAAACAAGAAAAAACAACTTCCGATTGATTCATACATGTGTTCATCGAAGGTCAAACAGCCTGGATCCTGATCAGACACCGATATGGGATCTGGATATAAACTGTGTAAATATGCCTGGCAGATCATAATTAACAGGCTACTTTCGTTCTCACTGCAGCCGGAAATTAAATAGCGGCATGTACTCAAATGCACGGCTGTTCTTGACAGTCGTAAAACTACTGGAATCGAAAACAGTCGAGTCCCTCTAATACATCGACATGCTTATTAATACAGAAATATCAAAAGCAGGTGGTTGCTAAATGCAGGGCAAAGGTAATGCAGAAAGCCCCTAAAGGAGCTTTCGGCATAACTTTTGTCCTGCGTTAAGCTACCATCTGTTTTTAAACTCAATAATTAGAATTATTTTGAGTGGTTGTGGCCGTATTATAGAGACTTAACTGTAGAAGAAAAAAGACAAAAACCTGGAGCGACGTACAGCAAAAGCAGTCTTGCCATAGTAGAATTGTAATACAGTGCTCCCTCTCTACAACGACACCCTTTGGGATACGAAGATTGTATGTGTTGTTCAGAGGGAGTTGTTATAGGGAGGGAAAATCAAACATAATTACCGTGTTTGCAGATCCCCAGATAATGTGTATTTCGAGAACTAAAACCGTTATGCCTCAATCAAACCCTATGTTGTGACCACTCTTTAGAATCGTCACAAAGTGACGATTCTAAAGAGTGGTCACAACATAGGGTTTGATGGAGGCATAAAGAAAATACGATGGAAAAGGTTGTTTCTGGAGCCTTGTTGTTTCGGAAACAGTGACATGCGTTGTTGTAAGGAGGGAATCGTTATTGCGAGGGCCGTTGTAGGGAGGGAGCACTGTACCTAACAAGCTAACAAGGCCTAATACCTAACAAACCCTTAGCCCACCACATAGTGTTTCATCACTCTGTGCTCTTTGAATATTAATTAGGTAAATATTTACAAAAATATACAGAACATGTTGAAATTGATAAGTTACTTTGGATCGCTACTGAATGTTGTTTGGTCGGTTGTGTTGATCGACGTCGGTTGCTGTCAGCCATGGGCTAATTGGACGCCCTAGAGAGATAGCGGGGAGCGGATACAGAGAAATCCGGGCGTGATGCCCTACTCTTATGATCAATGTATTTAGATACCCAATATGAAATACTGCTACATCAGATCTAGGTTTATAAAGTCTCACCCGAGGGACTATATAGAATGTACATGTACAGTTAAACCGGTTTTAAGCGGTCATCAAGATAAGGTATCATTATTTGTATGCAAGGCAGGTTGTACCTTAATGCAAGTCAACAGTAATACAGAAAACTCCTATAGGACATGCATTAAGCAACCACCTGTTTTAAGAGTCCTGTGTTCAATAAATGAATGACCGCTCAGGACAGGTTCAACTGTAGTCGGGTACTTAATTCATGCAACCCAATTCTAGTTATCCGGCGATGTAAGACATGAGCACATAAAAGTGCCCCTGAGACCCTAGACATTCCATCTCACTTGCGACAAGTGTGTCTGATTAACTTCTGTGTTTCCTCCATACAATGCTCGGCCAGACTATTGAGTGGCTATGTCCAATGAGTGCCAAACATATGCGGGAAAATGTAGCTGATCACCCTTAATCGCGTGCTCCATAATCATGACATCATCGATACTAATTCGATTAATTGATATAATAGCACAATGGCACATGAAGGTTTGTCTATTGCAGAAACTGTACAATAATATTTATATTATAATTTTAGCAAACAGATTATACCTTGAGCAGACGGCTCCGATAGGAGCCGTCTGATCTTGGTCAACTCAAAGGCGTAAAAAGGTGTATTTATGGAGTAAAGTTTTATCCCACATCTACCAAAGATATAACCCGAGAAGCACATGTCTTGTCGCTTTTAACCACCGACGCAAACTAATTGCTAATGCTATCATCGCCAAATGAATTTTATCCACTAAGCATTTCGACTGCTTCTGATTTAAAAGCGGAGTTTTCTTTAATTTTCTCTTCATATACAGTAAAATCCCTCTAATGCGACCACTTAATGAATAAACATGGCTGTCTTCACAAGCAGGTGGTTGCTTAATGCATGACGAAACTTAACTGCATTAAGCTACATTGTACATGTACCACCTGCCTTTGCCACTGTGAATAATTTTGGTGGTCGCATTAAAGGGGTTTTACTGCACATAATCAGAGTTCTAAACAGTTTGGATCAAAACAGTTTGCAAAGCGAATTTGCCTATGCAGTTAAAAGCACTGGCTACATGTCAGGACGCAACCCAATAGAAGACACTGCTTTACCAATGTATGTAAGCCTTAGCCCGCTGCAAAAAATACTGTCTGCCCAAATTTGGATCTTTTGACTACGTGCGGATTGATCAATATTAGAGAAACTATGAAGCAAGTATCAAACAGCTTGGATCCTGATGAGATGCCGAGTTACTCGGCGTCTCATCAGGATCCAATCTGTTTGCAAATGCGAGTATGGTCGTGCATGGCGAGATAAGGGTAAAGGGATAATTTTCGACATGCGGGAACGTCTTAAAATGGATTTGCCGAGGGGAAACAATCCGTCGCTAGGATGTTATACAAAAATATACGAGTGGCTTTTAGACAGGCAGAACGCTCCAAACGTAAGTGCGACTCATCATAATACAGCTTGCGTAACTAGGACTACACGAAGTACTTTTAACCCTTTCGCTGCCAAACTCTGTCGTCCGCTAACTTTGTCGTCTGCTACAAAATTTCATTTATTTTCTTCATTTTTGTTTCAAAAACATAATAACAGTAACAAACAGTTTGGATCCTGATGAGACGCCGAGTTACTCGGCGTCTCATCTGGATCCAAACTGTTTGCATAGGTATTCACAGATACGGCATTGGCAGCGAAAGGGTTAATCTGCAACGAAATAATAGCATTGGCACTCTGGCTAACACATTAAAATTAAATATCGATATAGAAGAAAGACATGCAATATACATTTAAATACGTTTTAACATAAAATTACATATTTTGATCCCAATATTGTTTATCTGTCAGACGATTATACTAATTTCAGTTTTTTATTCTAAACTGATTCATTGGTAAGTTTGGTTGCCAAGACCTGTGACTTAATTTTAAAACACAAATATTCTATTTTAAGTGGTTTTAAAGTAATGTTTTATGCTGCTAATTTCAAAAGCAGTATATCCTTATATATTTTATATTACTTTATGTGCTCATGTCTTACAATACGTAGTCGCCAATGATTCAAAAGCATACATGATCCAATGATAGAGTATACTCTACTTTATTATGTATATCGGTCTTTAAGATAACTGTTCTTGGAATTTACTCAACATGTATATTTCTAAAATATAAATATTGGGTGTGGATAGTGTGTTATCTACGTAATGTGGTGCTAGTGATTTATCATGTATTTATTCATAACCTCTCGACCCTTTACTCCATCAATATTCGTGTAAGAAATAATGACATCATGAATATTAATTAGATTATGTTTTATAAAATCTCTTGGACACAGGAATCTTGGGCCTTGACAGCAACTGTAGAATCGTATCTATACTACAGTAAATCCCCTCTATAACGGCCACTAAATTGTGTTAATTTGTTGGTATTTAGGGCAGGTGGCTGCTTAAAGCAATGTGAAAGTTAAAACAGAACGCTCCTATAGGAGCGTTCTGTTTTACTTTCACCTTGCATTAAGCAGCCACCTGCCTTTAACACAAAATACTTGTTGTAATCTAGTGGCCGTTATAAAGAGGTTTTACTGTATATTATAAGCAAACAGAGCAGATCCTGGACAATAGAGTGATGTGTTAATATCTTACGTTATTTTGAACATGACATTGCAAAGCATGGTATTTTTTACTATATTGTCTGTATATTTTCTTACAATTCTGTATAGAATAACCATGTGCAATATTGATTGTATATGTATGCTATACGAAACATGGCTGAGACTCAAATAAACTATTTTATATATAGTCTTAATCTACATTTGAATAAATGTATATCTCTACTAGTAACTAGTTGAACAAATGCAATCATTAGATCTACAAACGGAATTTAATTAAAATGGACACAATGGCCTCACATCGCTCGCATGAGTAAACTCAATAGGTCAAATGACCTACTATGTACATCCAATGAAAAGTAAAAGTCACTTTTTGAAGCCATTCTGATAAATAGAACACTTGCTTCAAAGCAAATGTTCTATTTATCACAATAATTTCAAAACTGCACAATTCTAAAAGTTTCCTTTTCTCTAGTAGATGCCCCGTTTTCGGTAGATTTATTCAAATATGTTTGGTCTTAAAATAGTCTATGAGGAAATTGGTTAAACACGTCTTGTTTTCCGATCCCTCTAGATCTACACGAGAGTAGTATCTTGTTTATAAATATTGTACCAATAGTGTTGATATCCTCCAATCAATAACAGTCCGGAAAGAGAGAGAAACACTAAAATATTTATCGTTTTTATGTTGGGTTGATGTATGTCTAGCATTTATGACTTATGTATTTGTATGGCTATTGATAAGTCGAGGGTTACGCTCTCTCCAATATCGTACATGTATATTATCAAACACAGCGGTCGGCTACGGTGTATCATTGAGATATGAGTTTAACTTGAATTTCTTATCCCTTTATTCTATATCATTTTATGTACAACGTTTCACGCATTTCACGCATTTGAAAACATTGTAGACCTAGATCAGGCAGCCCATTAAGTAGCCATGTGACCAGGTTCAGCTGTGTTTGCTTCTGGAATAATATTGATCTGATTCTACAGTTTATGCCATGACCAAACCATTCATGTGTTCATTTGCCATTACGAAAATTGATGTCATTATTTCTGACATGAGCATTCATAAAGTACATGTTTCAATATCTGTAAGGGTTTTAAGGTATTGCCTCTAAGGCAAAAAGTACTACGAATGAAGAAGGGTTAATATTGCCAATATAATATTGTTTATTATCGTCTACAGAAATCAACTGGTAATATCTTGCACCAGCAAAGACAGTGTGTCCTTAAAACAGTGTGTCCGTAAAGTACTCATTTCATTAAAGCTTTACATATACAGTACAAACCTCTCTATAACGGCCACTAAATTGTGTTAATTAGTTGGTATTTAGGACAAGTGACTGCTTAAAACAAGGTGAAAGTAAAACAGAACACTCCTTTAGGAGCGTTCTGTTTTACTTTCACCTTGCTTTAAGCAGTCACCTGCATTTAACACAAACTACTTGATGTAATTTAATGGCCGTTATAGAGAGGTTTTACTGTACATTACTAAAACATCTTTGTGGTTATGTGTTAACCCTTTCCCTGGTCTGTATTTAGGCCAAATTTCCATACCTACTGAATATTCATTGACAAAATAGTTATAAAGAAATATGGAAGGTGGAACAATGTAGACATTTTAGAAAGTAAAGAAACAGATCTATCAAATTTTATTAGCAAACAGCAGACTCTGATCAGACGGCTCCTCTAGGAGCCGTCTGATCTTGGTATACTCTGTTTGCAAATGCGTGAAAACACGTTTATATGAGGGAAAGGGTTACACCTTTTAACGCCTTTTCAAGTGGAGTTGAAACAGATCATACGACTCCTGTAGTGGCTGTCTGATCAGGGTTTGCTCGGTTTGTTTATGAAGTTATAAATATCTGCCATGGTAAAACATTCGTTGTTCACGACACAACTAGTATAATAAACAGTTCTGCTTGTTAATATTCACACATTCACTATTTCTTAAAAGAATATTCATCAGACAAAGCGTTAAAGCGGCTAAAGCCTAAATCCCATTACAACGCATATGCCATGTCGATTCAAGCGACAGAATCGGGAATATAGCGCATGCAATCATATGCACCATTGCACCATATTACTGCAGCACGTGCGGAATCAACGACGTAATAAGAACACACATACCACAAAAAAAGCAAGGCACAGTACCTGTCAGATTCGACCCTTAACCCCTTGAATATTCATGACAGACTCCATCCATAATGACTAGTATTGATTAACTTGTTTCTTATACTGTTATATAATTGAAAGAAAACGGAAGATATAAGATCTATACGCTCTTGAGATTTTACCATTGGTACCACTTTCTCGAAACTACTGGCGAGCAGATTTATAACGTGACCACATATGGTGTCATGTGTCTTGTACGTTGACTTGACGAATAAAAGATATGTTACAGTAAAACCTCTCTATAACGGCAACTAAATCACATCAAGTAAGGCAGGTGGCTGCTTAAAGCAAGATGAAAGTAAAACAGAACGCTCCTATAGGAGCGTTCTGTTTTACTCTCACCTTGCTTTAAGCAACCACCTGACCTAATTACCAACTAATTAACATAATTTAGTGGCCGTTATAGAGAGGTTTTACTGTATATTATCAAATAAACGAATATATTGCTGTAGCAAATAGTACAGAATGAGATCTACTTGATACGACAGTGTATAAACAAACACTATCCGCAACCTGACTCGCGTTTGAAAACAGCTCAACGTCTCATCAGGATCCAATGTGTTTCACAATTGGTCAATAATTTCTTAAAAGTTTGATCAAATCAGAAACAGTCAACTTTTCATCAGATCCACATTTGAGCAGACTTTATATTTTTATAGCTGGGTAATGGATGCTAAAGGTATGCTAAAGGTTGTATCTAAAGCAACTCCCTCGTGTGACGTGAGACGTGTAGATGCGTTTTATTGCTCTATTCGGAGTTGTTACACGTTATCGAAGTAATAACCCTTTCATAGTCAGCATTGTCGTCTACCGGACACATTTTCGACTGCTTCAAGTTTTAGAGTGGGTTTGTTTTTATTTTCAATATCTCGAACTTGGATAACTCGAAGTAAAAGTTCGGTCCTTCCGGAACTTACAATACAAAATTGATCTAAATTGTATCACTGTTAATATCTAGAAACACACGTGACAGCTAAATGCACCTCGAAAGTAATGCTGAAAGCTCTTACAGAAGCTTTCTACATTAATTTAGTCCTGCATTAAGCTGTGAACTTGAGAAAGTGTTAAGATAAGAAATCGGATGACTCGAACCTGTTATCTCGAGTAATTTATACGACCCCTTGAATTCGAGATATCGAAGTTCAATTGTACTTCCTTTCAGCATATAAACAAATGGTTTATGCCATATTTAGACATTTTAAAACGAGCTGCAAATAGAGACTATCAATTTAATATGATTTCCCTATGGTTTCAAACTGTAAATGTCAACTGAAATAGTTTAGAAAGGTCAAATTTAAAATGTAAATGTAGCTAGCAAAGACATTAAAGAAGTATCTAGAAGTGTGATTAATTCTTTACACAGCTGGGTTATTTCTACAAGGATTTTATTGGCAGTAAAATTAAGCAGAAAACACACCAGAACGTTGTTGGCAGTTTTGTTTAGCTCATTCGCCGCAATAGGTGAAACTGTGATAACATTTGCAAACAGTTTGGATCCTGACGAAACGTCAAGTTACCCGCTGTTTCACCCGGAACAATATTGTACAACACTGATAATGCTTTAAACAGAGCTACAGATAAGATGCGTAATCTAAAATATTTTCAAGAATAACTTCTTTATTTTCCCACTAAACCCTATATTGTGACCACTCTTTAGAATCGTCTCGTCGAGACGATTCTAAAGAGAGGTCACCTCCGTTAATATTAATTAAAGTAATCTGTATAATAGCACTTGAACACATGACATTTTTGGCAATAGCGGAAACTGCATAATCAGATCAATATTATATTACAAGAAAACAGAACAGAACCTGATCTGGGTCCACTCGGTTTGCAATGGTGTAGAAAGTCGTATTTATGGATTAAATGGATAACCTAAAATAGACGATCAATGTATTTGCCTGCGATATGATTAGACATTAGAACGTGCAGTGAAAATAATTATGGTTATGAAACATGCTTTCGAGAAAGGAATATGATGACGTATAGGTGCAATTATGGCCTGTGCAATTTGGCGTTTGGCTTTAGGTCTTTACCTTATATGATTCCTATATCCCAAGTTGGACAGAGAAGATAAAATCAAGTTCAATCAGATAGTGTGTCAAAATAATCAAAATATGCGCCATGGCAAAGGCGTAAGTAACAAAAAGCCATACTAACGGCATAATTAATGGAGGTGCGTGACGCCTTCACATCAACAGCTTGCAATCACGTCGAGAAGGAAATATTCAAAACAAATGAACGATTAACCATTTCCTTCATACAGACGCTTTTTCACGCATTTGCAAAAAGAGTTGGCCCTGACCTAATGGTAGCCGTAATTTGTATGGTCCCTTTAAGTTCAAGATATTCAATTGCATCTTTAGTTATCAGGGCTGTATATAAGATAGTATCATACGTACTGATCTATCAAAAGTTCTTATTTCTCCGCCAAACCATATCTTCCTGCCACGCATTAGAATCGCCTTGGATAGGCAATTCTAATGAGTTGCAGCAAGATATGTTTTGGCGAAGAAATATGAACAATGTTTTATTATAGTCACTACATACGCATATTTTCTACAGCTCTATATCATAGACGTCGGTTATAGTGTCTTAGATGGCGATATTCATTATTATTAGCTTGAGCATATTGCGCATTGTCTTAGATGGCGGTGTTCATTATTATTAGCTTGGGTATATTGCGCAGTGCCTTAGATGGCGAGATTCATTATTGTTAGCTTGATCATATTGCGCATTGTCTTAGATGGCGAGCTTCATTATTATTATTAGCTTGAGTATATTGCGCATTGTCTTAGATGGCTAGATTCATTATTATTAGCCTGGACATATTGCGCACAATGCATTTCATTTTAACGTTTGACATAATTCAGCATTTTGATTCCATGTGGGAAATTAACAATAAAACATTTGAAACTCCACAGTCGGCATATGGCAGTATTGAATAATATCCTTCCAGTTAATGAAAGTTTAATGGCTGTGAAATTATCTGATGGCGTGAACAAATCGGGAGGCAATGAGATTGAAGATCACACGCCGTTGGCATAGGAGCATTCACGACAAGCTCTTACTCAGAGTTATACTACAGAGGTCCAGATAAGATTCGTAAATTAAAACATTTTCAATAATAACATCTTTATTTCTTCATCAAAACCTATGCTGTAACCACTCTTTAGAATCGTCTCTTAAGAGACGATTCTAAGGAGTGGTCACAGCATAGGGTTTTGTGGAGAATTGACGATTTTAGAATTTGAGTACGGACGTTTATCTGTAGCCCTGAATATTTAGGAAATCTAAAAAAATAAAAACATATTTTTCAACCAAACACTATTTTGCTGCTACTCATCAGAATCGCATCTTAGAGGCGATTCAAATGAGTAGCTACAAGACAGGTTTTAGCTGACTTATGAGATATTTTGATAGATAGGTACTCATCTCAACCAAAGGTGCTCGACGCATGCTTGGACTCACCCATGGAACCCCCTCCCCCCACCAAAAAAAATAAAGAAAAATTGTGATCGAAGTATGTTAAACTAGCCTAAAACTATCTATTTAAACCTTAAACCACTCCGAAAAACAAGAAAAACACGACCCGGAAAAAATTTCTTATCGGGTTTATATATGTATTGAAAGGTATATAACTACGTCAGATCAGCTGCGGAAAATACAACAGTCATGTTTTTTCAAAGTCTTACAGCAAAGCAAATTCAACACCGATTTTAATCATTTTGGTCATGATCCGTTCCAAATTCCTTATGCTAAGCGACACAGTTAGTGCTTTCCTTAAATATTGCCCCGTCTTGTCGCTGCAAGGCCGCGAATTTGAAAATACGCTAGAGCGAAACGATGTGACTCCCGCCAGGAAGCATAGAAGTATATAGGGGGATCTGTATTCGTTAAACTTTTCAGCAAAAACGCGAATTATGCTGAAACACATTCGAAAAACATTCAACTTATCGCAACGGTGCTGGCTATTTGTAGTCTGCTATGAGACGCCAGTTTTCTTTCTCCTACTTTCGTTTTGAACGGAGGTGGCCAAATCGCTGTGGCCCGGAAGTAGTAGTCAATTGCATATCGAATAGTTTATGAGCCGGGTCACAGCAAAATGGTCGCATCCGTTCAAAAGGAAAGTTGGAGAAAGAAAACTGGCGCCTCGTAGCTGACTGGAAATAGTAAGCACCGTTTTTATTGCGGCGAGTTTAATGTTTTTAGATAGTGTTTAACCATAATTCGCGTTTTTGTTGAAAAGATTAACGAATACAGATCCCCCTATATACGTCTATGCATCCTGGCGGGAGTCACATCGTTTCGCTCTAGCGTTTTTTCAAATTCGCGGTCTTGCAGCGACAAGACGGAGCAATATTTAAGGAAAGCACTAATTGTGCCGCTTAGCATATGGAATTAGGAACGGATCAAGACCAAACTGATTGAAATCGGTGTTGAATTGGCTTTGCTGTAAGACTTTGATAAACATGACTGTTGTATTTTCCGCCGCTGATCTGTCGTAGTTAGGTACCTTTCAATACATATATATACCCTATAGGAAATTTTTTCCGGGTCGTGTTTTTCTCGTTTGTCGGAGTGGTTTAAGGTTGAAATAGATTGTTTTAGGCCAGTTGAACAGGGTTTTTTTGTGTTTTTTTGGTGGGGGGGGGGGTCCATGGATGAGTCCAAGCATGCGTAGGGTACATTTGATCTCAACTACAACTCTGGTTCAATATGAACTCAATATGCAAATTCAACTGTATGAACAAGTGCTCTACATCTACATCTCTATAATGATTATACGTATACACAATCTTATCAAACTCTTTGATTCCAAGTGAGAAAGTGTGTGGCTACTGAATCTTAACAATGCCGTCTTAACGCCTGTTCCGTTTAGGACTGGCATTCTATAAACCCTTTCTCACTTGACTATTCATATATAAACTAGAAAATTGTGTTTGTAAGACACAGTGATGCCCCCGTTGCGGGGCTTGCCTAGCTGAACGTAAAGTTCCTTAGTCATTTGACCTTGACCTTGGGCTTACGGGCAATGGATGGTGGTGGTTTATGTGTATATGCAATTCCATGCCAATAGCTATAGTGGTTAGTGAGATATAAGACAATGACAGCCAACTGCACCTACCAATTGAACGTAAAAGCGTGACGGACGGACAGGTGCAAAACATAATGCCCCCTGACTATCGTCAACGGGGGCATAAAAATGATGACATCGTAAATATCTATAAGCTGAACATTTATAATGGCGTATGTATACATAACATTTTGGTACTGGTATAAACTGTAGAATTATGGCCATATATTTCCATAAGCAAACAGAGCAGATCCTGATCGGGTGCCGTCTGATCTGGGTCTGCTCTGTTTCCAAAGGCGTGAGAGGTGTTGATATGAGTGAAAGTGTTAACGAGACATATCGGACCAAGCCGAGATCTGACTAGAATTGAGAGGTTTCACTGAACAGCAAATAAAGAAGTTAATTTAAAGTAATAAAATTACCGATGGGACATATATAGTTATATATTGCCAGTCTGCTTGTAAGACGCCAGTGCCTTTGCAAGAACACTTATTGTATTCTATGCTATTGAAGTAGTATCATACATTCTGAGTCATCCTTAGGGCACTTATATCATTAAATGGCAATATATGGACCCATGTCGAAAAACAATATTTAACCCTTTCCTCCAAAATTACGCCTTTCTACGCCTCTGTAATAACCACTTCTTGAAACCATTGTGATAAATAGAGCATTTGCTCCTATAGGAGCAAATGCTCTATTTATCACAATGGTTTCAAACTACAAAATTCTAATATTTTACTGTTCTCTAGTAAATGCTCCTTTTGGGTAGATTCATTTAAATAGGTTGGGTCTAAAAATAGATATGAGGCATTGGGTTAACCAAACAGATACGTGAGGTTGAGTTCAGTCGCAAACTCAAATCTTTCATAACATCGGACCCAGATCTTACTGAGCATGGTAAGGCCTAGATATTTCGGATAGGAATCACTCCGATAGGAACAAATAAATCTGTGCAACGAACAAACAGGTACTATCTTTTCAAACGGTAATTTTGTAGGAAATAATGGTAAAACAATTACATGTATGTACGATTACGCATATTATCTGGACACCAATTCGCCTATCTGCATGAGTATGTAAAGCTGATTCAGTCAATGTGGCACCCTTTTTATAGATATAGTAGCAAAGAGTGTAGACCCTGATCAAACTGCTCCTTTAGGAGCAGTTTGATCTGGGTCTGCACTATTTGACTAGGATTTGTCCTCATATATTTAGGATAACCAAGGCATTAGTCAAAGAATCGAATCGTAAGTCCTGTCTAAAATGATATACAGGCTCTAGAATACATAAATTATTGCATAAACAACTCCATGATTCAATTATTGACCGCCATATTTCATCGTCTAGTGTTAACAGCAATTTTCTGCAAGGGAGATTAGAGTGAAATAAGAGGACATCAGGAAATGGAAAATCTACTGGGCTGGATATTCTCCAAGCTCGGCCATTTATCACTAGGACAAGTCTGACTATAAAATATCTTGCAAGGCTTTCACATAACGCAGTATTTGTGAAAGTGTTAGCAATCTATACTTAAGTTGAAAACAATACTTCGTATATATGAACAGGTATCCGCCATATATTATTATAGGTACATTATGGACATTAAATAATTATCATTAAGAAAGATGGCTGCTTACTACAGCGTGAAAGGCATGCAGAAAGCTCCTACAGGGGCTTTCTGCATGATTTTCACCCCGCACTAAGCTACCTCCTGCATAAAAAGTCTCCCTTATTTACTAAAACACCGGATTAGCAAGGAATTCACAATGCGTTAAGCAACCATCTGCCTGAAAGTTATCTATTATTCTGTCCTAAAAGTTCTGACAGAGCTCTATATAAGATGCGTAAATTCAAACATTTTCAACAATAGCTCCTTTTTTCTCAAACAACTGTAGACGATTCTTAAGAGTGGTCACAGTATAAGGTTTGGTGGAGAAATGACGATTTTAGTATTTGGATACGCATCGTTATCTGTAGCTCGGAGTACAGCTTAGCGAGATACCACTGCAGAACATAATTATAGTACATTCATACAGCTGACAAGACCTTTGTTTCTTTCATTGATCCATTTCATTTGTTCCATTCGCAAGTTTTGTACTGATTTCAGTGATGTTTCACATTTAGTCTTTTCCCCCACATTCTAAATTCTACATTAGAAGACAGTGATCCGCTTTATTTCGCGGAAATTCAATTACAACATGAGTAATGACTCGATTTCCATATTGCCGAATGTAGACGTCGTTCCAGCCAGCCGATATATCTCCTTTGTAGGCGTGGAATGAATAGATATGCTGTTCAATTTACGAAATAAAACCCGTTTATGTGTTTTTGGTGCTTCTTCACTTTCACGAGAAGTCAAGCTATGTACATTAATTTACATAAAACTGTATCAAAATACAAGTAATACTCTTCAACAGCGATCAACAGCAAGATGTGTTATATATTGCGTCATAAAGGCATGTGGTAGCTAATAAAGGACGAAAGTAATGCAGAAAGTTCCAAGACGATATTTCTACATCACTTTCATCTTGCATTGATGTACAAACACTAATTCATTAAAATCTGTTAAAACGCTGGCAAAATACTATTTTTCTTAATTGTGATTGCGTAAGAAGCAACTCTCTTTTGTTTGAATACTGAAAGTACTACAAATCTAATGAAAATCCATTTCAACTATTTTCGTTTATAGTTCGATGTTTTATTTATACAGTATTTCAAATACATTTTAACGACATTCTTTTACATTTTAAGTGTGATTAATTAAAAGCGTTGTAAGTCTTGGTAAAAAACCCACACACGCGAGAACCAGTTTCCATTTTCGCCGGAGCCCATTAAATAAAGAAACAATTAATTTGAAAACGCAACATTTGGACAGAAAACATCCATTAACAAATTACATGTATAGAATCTATGCCTATATTCAATTAAAACCTATCGCACAACTTGAGAGGTATTTGCAAACAGCTTGGATTAAGATGAGATGCCGAGTAACTCGGCATCTTCTCGGGACTTAAGTTGTTTGATATTCTGTCAATAAATAGTGTCTTAAAAACTTTCATCATGACCCAAAATAAAATAAAATGTCTCAGCCTTAGTCTGAGTCTGAGATCATTCTGAAGTATCTGATTGGACAAATCTGGTGCCATGCTTATAAAACTTTTTAGTTGAGTCTGAGTTCGTTCTCAAGTTTTTGATTGGTCAGATTTGGCTCAAATCTGGCCAATCAAAAGCTTGAGAACAGACTCAGACTCCGACTCAACAATATAAGCCAGGCTGAATGATCTCAGACCCAAAAGCTTGTGAACAAACGCAGACTCAACTAAAATGCTTTATAAGCATGGACCCAGAATAATCTCAGACTCAAACAAAAATAACAGACACTGATAGGTGGCGTCTGATCTGGATCTACTCTGTTTGCAAAGGTGTGAAAAGGTGTATCTATATATAAGAATCAATTTACCTTTATTACAATAAAATTGTAATTGCGTATTGATGACGTAGAGTTACTATGGCACAGTGTATGCCTGACGATGTCGGGCTCAGATAAAACAATAGCCTTGGGTGGGCCACAATAATGCATTGATTGTAAATATGAAAATAGATTATATCTAAAACAATATGCAAACAAGTGTTTTCATGAGTGATGCATTCCATTTAGATAATATCTGAAACGTGTTGCACGCTTTTAACAAGAGGCTATTGAAATGTTACGTCAACTCTATAACTGGTAAGGCTGCTAGGTTTTACAAGCGTAGGTTTTTTTTGTCTATTTTACTCTTTGAAAACAAAAGTCCCACTAGGATGGATATATTAGATTTAGTGCCAAATAAATATATATATAAACTTTCTAATTCCTATTAAGGAATGTCTTTGATTCATTAAACGTCTCTTTGGCTGACGATTTTTTTTATCAGAGATTGCCTATGCAAACATGTTGGATCCAGATGAGACACCGAGTAACTCGGTGTTTGATCAGGTTCCAAACTATTTGTTACTGTGAAAATATTTTTGAACGAAAAGGGGGGGGGGTTAAGTTAAAGAATATTGCATGACGACACGACAAATTTTGCAGACGACAATATTTGGCAGTTAAGTGCAAGGAAAGCAGTGATAATTAATTCAACTACAGTAAACCCCTCTAAACCGGACGATCGGTTTAGTATAAATATCGGTCTTGGAAATAGGTGGTAACTTAATGCAGGATAAAAGTCATACAGAAACCTCCTCTAGAATTTTACCCTGCATTAAGCAGCCGCCTGTCTAGAAGTATCTAAATTCTTCTCTACTAGAATTCCGGTTTAGAGGGGTTTCCTGTACGCCGTTGCCAGTGGGAATATTTGCAAGAAACAGGTGCGAAGGCTTGCTTTCATCGACGAGATTTTCCCCATTAGTAAATGATTGCTCTATCCCTTTTATGGAACGATGCTTTCTGAATTATTAGTTTATGTTCGTGCTCATTTGTCATAATTTACCAATGCAGAATTTTAAGCATGGCATAAACTGTATATTTCACCATAGATATATGAAGACTGACGAAAAGGCTTTATTCGAAAGCGCATTTAAATGACAAAATATATTACACCCTGAGAGAAGCGAAGTGTCAGAATTGGAACCAATGTTTAGGCAAACCACGTGATTAGTTGAGCATCATTCTATTTTCAAATAACATATATGTTATATTATAACAGATTATTTAGTCCTATATTCAGTTTATTGAAACAAACAAGAGCCGATGGTTATACATGTAAAACGTTTGCCTGTGCCCGAGCCTGAGGTCATTCTCAAACATCTGGGTCCATGCTTATAAAACGTTTAGTTGAGTCTGAGTTCGTTCTCAAGTTTTTGATTGGTCAGATTTGAGCCTTTGGCTCAAATCTGACCAATCAAAAGCTTGAGAACTCAAATCAAAAGCGAACTACCTTAATTCGGAAGCCCTGTAGAATGTTTCGTTTCAAGAAAACCCGATCTACTCTGTAAGATGCTAACATGTTTCACCATATTTGGAAATCCATTTCTTTATGCTAATGGTTTATTTAGTTACTCTGTATGGTTTTAAAAGCTAGGTGAATACGGTAGATCCGGTCTTAAGCGACCATTCAATTATCTAAAATAGGAGTCTTAAAACGCAGGTGGTTGCTTCATGCAGGGCAAAAGTAATGCAGAAACTTTTGACCTGCATTTAGCGATCACATGCCTTATATACCCATTTTTTATTCCTCTTTTTTGATGGTCGCTAGAGACAGGTTCGACCGTACCAGTAGGATACAGTTGCGTGAAATGTGTTTCAAAATCGTTTTAAAAAAACAAAAAACGTTTGATGATTTATTATTTCCCGATGCCACAGTAACGATAGATTTCAACTGAATGAAATATTCATGCAAGAAAACTCTTTACAACGATTAATTGGATGTAATACGTAACAAAACTATTAAGAGTTTTATAGACGGGACCATTAGATAACGAGCTGTTCAAGCGCAGTCACTGTGTCCTATTTTGAGCGGTTAATACGTGGTTCTGTTTAATGGATACACATTTCTTCACCTTTGCAAACAGGGAGCCGTCTGATCAGGCTCTGTTCCTGTTTGCTCGTGATGTAATATAGATATCATTCTAGAGTTTTCTGCCGTAGCCAATAAAGCATGTGTTAATGCGCTATTGGAACCATTAATCTAATTAGTATGTATGATGTCATTGTTCCTTAACCCTTTCCCAGTTCTATGTTTATTCCAAAGTTCAACACCTACTAAATATTCATAGACAAAATAGTTCTAATGAAATATGGAAGGTTGAACATTGTAGACATTTTAGAAAGCAAAGAAACAGATATATCAAATTATATTAGCAAACAGAGTAGACCCTGAGCCGTCTGATCTGGGTATACTCTGTTTGCAAATGAGTGAAAACACGTTTATATGGGGGTAAGGGTTAAACGAATATTAATGGAGTAAATAAGGTCTATATAACTCCATAAGCCAACAGAGCAGCTCCTGATCAGACGACTCCTATACAGGAGCCGTCTGATCCGGGTCTACTCTGTTTGCAAAGGTGTGAAAAAAGCCTTTATATCTGGTAAAACGTTAGAGAAATGAAGATACAAGCTTATAACAGACATAGACAAGTCGTCGGCTTATTACGGGACGCTATACTTCATCATCTATTGTAAGAGGCAATTTTCTGCAAGAGAGATTAGAGCGAAATCAGGGAAATAAGAGTCTGTTGGACCGGACACGATCCAATCTCGGACATTTGTCATTAACCCTTAACCCGCTGTAAGTATTGATTTACGTCCGAGCTCTGATCTGTCGCAACAATACCGAAGGGTGATGTATACTTGTTCCAACCAATTAAGGAGTCTGGGGGACTGATTACCGAGTGTTAAACAATACAGACCCTATTTTCACTCGACGGCTGATATGGATCCAAGCTGTTTGCAAATGCTAGTTAGGCTACAGTTAGTAAGATAAGGCAAGACGACAGGCCGGCAAATAACTACGGTTAGAGTCGGTCAGACTGCCATTGAGGACGTTCATCCCGGATATAGTTGAACCCGTCTTAACCAATTCCCTCCTAGACTATTTATAGAAACAACCTCTTTGAAAAAATCTATAGAAAATGAACATTTACTAGAAAAAAAAAGGTTTTTTTAGAATTGTATACTTTTTAAACCAATGTGATAAATAGATAAAAACAATTTTAAATAGAGGCATTCCAAAGTACATGCCAGGCCTCTGTTAGCGGGATAATGTCTAAGACAATGTTAAATATGAGTGGCCAACACGATGTTAATTTGCGAATGTGTGGCCCGAGAACATATCTAATTATGGCTATTTATCATTTGCGGACAGTCGGCTAATGAGAGTGTGTGTCTTATTACACATTAAACGCCACTAGAAAATGAAATGAAAATGGATCCAGACCTTGATGTTAATTTTTTCCTTCATCCAATAGAATATTAACTTTCTTGTCAATATATTATATTCATAAAATCAGAATGAAGCATCGAATGTTTTATAGACGTGTCAGTTTTGTATCGGCATCAGTCCAATCGTTGAATATAATATAAGAAGAAAATCACAGAATAAGTCTGGGCCCGACTTTCTATTGATATAGAAAACATTTAACACAGATTCTCGAAATACGCATCCTAAATAATCACACTGAAGGCACTTTTTGTCGCCATTTCTTTTTCAGAAACCGCGAATAAGCATTTGTTCCTAAAACGCGAGTAATTCTATGTCCCATGAGAAAGCGCTGGAACCCATTTGTCAAACAGAACTTTTGTTACAGGTTGTCTTCAGGGAGAACTTCCAGCAAAATGTTACAAAGCGAATCTTGACAAGGGCATGCGGGCAGAGTGGTGAAGAAAACAAACCCTCTATCAGATGCCCAATTAGGCAATAAAAGTTGGCTGTAATAAGATACAGAGGTAGCACGTGAAACCTTAAAATGTTACATTGTTGAAATCATTTCTGCATTGTTTCCTCAACGACTGGTTTTTGCCTTACGTGTCTTTTTGTACACTGTGGTTGTTTTAACTCTTTCCCTCCTAGTGACGCATTTTGCCGCCTCTGTAAAAAGACATCATTTGAAACCATTGTGATAAATAGAGCATTTGCTCCTATTGAGCAAATGGTCTATTTATCACAATGGTTTAAAAACTACGCTAATCTAAACATTTCCTTTTCTCTAGTAAATGCTCCTTTTCGGTACATTTATTCAAAGAGGTTGTGTCTAAAAATAGGCTAGGAGGGAATGAGTTATTTGTTGAAGTGGTGCTAAGAATATATACGGTAACGTTTGTTAACTTTTTACAGTGTTGCACTACCCGTGGGTTAAGCAACACTAAAATAAGTATGTGCTTGCACTACCCGTGGGTTAAGCAACACTAAAATAAGTATGTGCAAACAACAAATGGATGCAGACCTACAAATAAGGGCGTGTGCCCATATAATAAAATTGGTCATTTCTCCACCAAACCCTATACTGTGACCATTCTTTAGACTAAAGAGTGGTCACAGTATATGGTTTGGTGGAAAAAATAAAGGAGTTATTCTTGAAAATGTTTTAATTTACGCATCTTATCTGGAGCTCTGTGTCGTTTTATAAACATTTGATGTCCAACCTCTATTGCAATTTTTATCAAAATTTACTCTTCATACAGAAAACAAAATTTATAAAACTATGAACACGTGTTTACCTTTAACTCTTTACTTCACGAATATTAATGTAAGAATTTATGCCAATATCTCTCAATGGGATGATGTTTTACAATGACGTGAACACAATAAAGTTTGGCCGTGGCAGAAACTGTACAACCATATTCTATAGTATTCCATGTACAAACAAACAAACAAAGCAGACCTTGATCAGACAACCACCACACGAGCTATCTATACTCTGAATGTACTCTGTGTCCATGGTTATAAAACTTTTAGCTGAGTCTGAGTTCGTTCTCAAGTTTTTGATTGGTCAGATTTGAGCCTTTGGCTCAAATCTGACCAATCAAAAGCTTGAGAACTCAAATCTGACCAATCAAAAGCTTGAGAACGAAATCAGACTCAACTAAAAAGCTTTATAAGCACGGAGCCTGGTTTTAAAATAATGTCTGTGGAGTAAACTGTTATTTCAGTTTTCATTGTGGATCAGCTTTACAATACAAGCAACGTTCTAAACGAAACATTAGATAATTCCGCTGAGTAGGGTTTATTTAAAGTTATATTCTCTACTTGCAACGTGTTTTAAAATGCCTAACAATCACATAAATCACTTGTATATATGCTGAAAAGAAGACAACCAGTCAAATAAACGCTGAAGAAGACACCTCTAGTATGTGTTAAATGTCGAAAACCCGATGTACTTGGCAACGCATTAGTATTTATTCGGCTCGCGTTTTAGTTTCGTCGACCAAGGCCGATAATAGTTTGTTGGAGAACAAACATCATAAGTATCGGTTTATTTTGTATCACAGGGGCATTTTTCGATATAAGTTTACAACCTTCGTAATCATGATTGAAAATAACACATGCCAAGTTTTATGATATTGAAAACATGCATTCAATGTAGAAACTTTTAATAGACTTTACCCCAGAATTACATATTGAAACGGTAATATGTGTTCTTTTATGGAAACTACAAATTGCACAGGCATTTAAAGGTAATAATGTCTAACAATAACGCGTTTTATGGAAATATCTCGTAACTATTTCAATGAACAGTTTTGACCACTTTATAAAGATTATTCTGAACAACTTGCATCGTAAAACGAATTCCTGAATCAATAATAACAATGCGTATCGCAACTCCTTATTTCTTATTCTAGAACAAAATAGTATTGCAATAACGTGAACACATACAGCATCGATTGGTGTACACCGAGGACCCAACTTGAACACTGCAAAGGTTGATACGGAGCTAAAACGCTTGTCTAAAACGCGGGCGAAGACTGGCTACATCAAACTTTCGCAATTTTAAGGGATTGCTCGTAAGTTATTGTCTATTTACTACTTTATCTAAAGCAACAGATACATATGCGTACTCAGATTCTAAAACCGTCATTTCTCCGTCAAACTCTATCCTGTGACTAGTCTTTACAAGCGTATCATCGAAACGATTCTAAGGAGTGTTCAGAACATAGGGTTTAGTGACGAAATAAAGGCGTTAGTCTTGAAAATGTTTTATTTTACGCATCTTATCTGGAACTCTGTTATCGTAAGTCATTGTCTATTTACTACTTTATATGACACAATGTATATTCGACAAACGGTGTAGACCCAGATCAAAGGGCTCCTAGAAGAGCCCTTTGAACAGAGTCTGCACTGTCTGGCATCCAAAATCCTCTAACAGGTTTAAGCATTTCATACCGAGTAGACTCTATTCAGTAAAACCTCTCTATAACGGTCATTAAATTGCATCAAATAGTTTGTGCTTAAGGCAGGTGGCTGTTTAAAGCAAGATGAAAGTAAAACAGAACGCTCCTATAGGAGCGTTCTGTTTTACTTTCATCTTGCTTTAAGCAGCCACCTGCCCTAAATACCAACTATAATTAACACATTTAGTGGCAGTTATAGAGAGGTTTTACTGTATTTATTTAAACACTGATGAGCTATTCTACTCTCAAATTGCAAGGTGAAACGATGACTGTTTACAAAATACTATACAATATCATGAGCTACAGAAATATATCTCACTGTGTTCTTTTCGTCCATGCGTAACTTAGACACGATAAACAAATTAACATCTAATGAAAAATCAACAGCCTAATTTCTTGCGTAGATTTGCTTCCAAATCGTTTAAAATTCTGAAACGTCCGAGTGTTGTTCCAAAGCTGGAATTTAACATTTTGCAAAGATCATCGATAATTTATGCAAAAACATGCAAAATGTACATGAATATTCATGTAGGAAATACTGTATGTATGAATGATGCCACCATGAAAGGCATGAATATAGACTAACAGAATTTTTGAAATTGTAAAATGGACAATGTTTTTTATTTATCATGCAAGAAACTGTACACTCAAATCTATATTATTCCATAAGCATATAGAGCAGAACTTGAACGAATGGCTGCTACATGAACAATCTGATCTTGGGTCTACACTGTTTGCAAAGGCGTCAAAAGGCGTAATGGGAAGTATAAGGTTAATCATGGTATAGTAAAACCTCTCTATAACGGCAACTAAATTGTGTTAATTAGCTGGTATTTACAGCAGGTAGCTGCTCAAAGCAAGATGAAAGTAAAACTTTCACATTGAATTAAGCAGCCACCTGCCTTTAACACAAAATACTTGATGTAATTTAGTGGCCGTTATAGAGAGGTTTTACTGTATATAAACAAGAATATTTTGGCTCTAGCTAAAACCCTAGAATCATATCTACATAATTACATAAGTAAACAGAGCAGACCAGGTCTGGCTTATCTCTATTTGCAGAAGTCATTAACTCTTCCAACCCTGAAGTATCACAATGGAATAAACTTAGTAGTCCTCTGATCTGAGTCTATATACTATTTGCAGATGACATTGCATGTATGCCCCGGGTTGAAAAGGGTTAAAATGTGTATCTATGAAGGAATATGGGTAACATAATTATGAAAAACTCATACGAGATTCCCTACTTTATTTAAACGATAAACGATGAACAAAATTGCATGCTCACCAGAAACATGCATTAACCTTTTCAATACTGAATTTTCAAATAGATTATTCCCAGAACTTAAACAGATCAATCTTACCGTAAATATTCAGGGATTTTATAAGAAATGTGCAATATGACAAACAGTGTAGACCCTAATGAGAGGGCTCCTCTAGGAGCCCTCTCATCTGGGTCTATACTGTTTGCAAGGATATTAGTGACTAGCTTCCCTACTGTCCAGGTTAAATCTGTATATTTAAGATGCGTGAGTTATTGATGGGAAAGTAAAAACGAATGTAATTCGATCCGTCAAATCTAAAAGCTTTCAGTGCGTTCTTCAATTTGTTTTGATAGAAAAGCTATTTCAATTTCACTGATAAATGAGATGCTTTAATCCCTTGTCATTATTTACAAGAAATTGAAATCTATACTAGTATGCAATAAATTTTAAAGTTATGTTCCCCCGTCTTTCCGTACGTCTTTGTCTGTCTTGCATTTTCTCTATCTCCTTCTCTCTGTCTCTGTCTGTCTGTTTGTATGTCTGTATCTCTATGTCTCTCTCTGTCTCTCTTTCTCTCACTCTCTCCATGTGTCTATGTGTCTCCATCTCTCGCTGATTTCCTTGTTCTCTCGACTGCACTCTCTCATTTTCTCTGTATCTTTTCTATCTCTCCTTCTCATCCCTCACTCTGTTCTTGAGATAAACCTTACGGTGTTTGCTAAGTTGTAATAAAGTCTGTATTTCTCATGACATGGTTCAAATCGGGTCCGTGTGAAAATGAAGCTAAATCGCGCTTTCAGACTGCTACGAGACCGATTTAGATCATTTTGCTACCTTCTATCAGCCTCCAGCGTTGGTACATTTAAAACAAATATCGTTAATCATTGATGCATGGTACCTAGAGCTGTAGACAAGCTGAGAACTATTCTATATAAATATCTTGTTTTCAGCAGGTACATGTACTCATTAGAATTGATTCAGCGGAGGCGATTTAAATGAGTACATACAAACTACGGATTGGCAGAGAAATATGAAAACTATATGACACATAGATTTACTAAATACAACTGAACGTCGATATCTCGAATTCCGATATTCGAAACTCGGGATAACTCGAAGTAAAAGTTCGGTCCTTCATAAATGTTATACAATGTACTATAACGTATATCTAGAAACACAGGTGGCAATTTGATGCAGGCTGAAAATAATGCTGAAAGCTCCTATACAATATTAAAAATCGGATGACTCGAACATCTGTTATCTCGAAGTAATTTGTATGGCCCCTTGAAACTCGAGATATCGAAGTTCAACTGTTTTTCTAAATATACAGCTCTGTCATCGGTACACTGCGCCGTATCATCGTGATCCACAGGTATTTACCGAATGTTAACTATTTTGGCGCTATACCATTTTAGTCTGTAAACATTATCGTCTGCTTTAAGTTTAAGTGTATACTTTACTCCAATGCATTCTCTAAAGCGTAAATGGTGTGGCAAACAGTTTGTATCCTGATGAGACGCTGAGTGACTCGTCTGGATCTAAACTGTTTGCAAATGTTATCACAGACTCGTCCATTGCAGCAAGCCCTGTGATTCGCTTTCCGTTGAGTCACGCTGTAAAATAGTTAAACATGCACAGAAATACAAATTATCAAACTCCCAACATAAAGGCTATTAGTTGTTTCGTCTGCTACACTATTCTTTTGTTTAACTTTCTCCCGTGTTCTTTACATTACCACAGTCATAACAGTTTGCATTTTGGTGAGATGCCGAATAACTCGGCGTCTTATCTGGATCCAAACTGTTTGCATAGGTAATCATAGATGCGACATTGGCAGCGAAAGAGTTAACCCTTTCGGTGTGTAATTTCTAATTGTCGTCTGCAATCCAATTTTGTTAAAACACTCAGTAAAATAAGGAAATAAATAAATGCAAATTTCAAAGAAAAAGAAATAGATTTTGAGACAAAAAGGGAAGTCCCCGATCAGACGCCTCCTTGAAAAGGCGGCGTCTGATCTGGGGCTGCACTATTTGTAGTGGTGCATTTATGCGACATTGGCGGTGAAAGGGTTAAATCAAATGGTGCAATTAGACTTCAATATACAGTGTGCAGATTCGATGACATAAAAGAGGTTGATTACATGTACCTCATACACAACTTTAATCTCTGAAAACATTAAATTTTCAAATTCGTAATAATTAAAACCAATTTACGCTTGCAATAGCATATCAACAATGTTTGCCATTCAAGTCTAAGCATTTGAAACTTGATTCGACATCAAAATTTGCGTTGAAGTTTTAAATCGTTGTAAACAAATCATGTTAAGGTAGCAGTCCCTATACACAATAAACGTACATTTTCAATTACATCATAAAACTGTGTTGTTCTTATGTTCAATCATTCTTGTGGAGAGTGTTTCTTTGAACTTATATAATAAATGCCACTCTTATACAAAATAAACCGTTTTTGTTTATATAATATTTTGTTGTATATCAATTTTATCAAAGTATCATCGACCCATGTCGAACAGTTACGTAACTAAAGCGCAACATTAATAAATACTAATACATTGCCGAATACCATTGTGGTCTTCGATAGTAAACATATAAAAGCTGTTGGTTTCTCCAGCGGGATTTTTTCAGCATATAAACCCATGGTTTATGTAATGTTTGGAGTTTGTTTTATAAACGCCTTTCAAGTAGAAATTATCCGTTGGCTTCTTGAAGATGCACGTAAGAAATAATGATGATATCATGAATATTAATCAGATTCATATTTATAATCACAAAACAACACATGGAATTTCGGCCATGCAAGAAACTATAAAATCAGGTCTATTGCGTTTTTTATCAATTTCCTTATATTGACGCCTTTTGACGCCTCTGTTAACCCATTCCCGCATATAGACGCCTTTTGACGCCTCTTTAAAAGTCACTTTGGGAAAACATTGTGATAAATAGAGCATTTGCTCCATAGGAGCAAATGCTCTATTTATCACAATGGTTTCAACACTACACAATTCTAAAAGTTTCCTTTTTAGTAGTAAATGCTCCTTTTCGGTTGATTTGTTCAAAGAGGTTGTATCTAAAAATAGCCTATACGGGAATGGGTTAAAGTCACTTGTTGAAACCATTGAGATAAATATAGCATTTGCGCATATGGAGAAAATGCTCAGTTTATCACATTGGTTTCAAAACTACACAGTTCTATTTTTTTCCTTTTCTCGATTAAATGCTTCTTTTCGGTACAATTACTCAAAGAGGTCGGATCTTAAAATAGCCTATGAGGTAGCGGGTTAAGCAAACAGAACAGACCCTAATGAGACGGTCTCAGCTGATGGTCCCTACACGTGTCAAAAGGCGTATCTATACGTTAATGGATTAAAGGCAATATGTAACATACATGCATGTCTGAGCGCCGGATTAACGCACAGTTCACCTGATGAATATTCACGAGAAATAATGAATCTATGAATATCAATTAGATGATTTTCCACCATGGCAAAAGTTGTAGAACCAGATCTACATTAATTCATAAGAAAATAAAACAGACTTTGGCCAGACGACTCCCATTGGGGCATTTCTGTTAGTAAATGCATTAAACCCTTTCCTTCAAAAAACGCCTTTTCATGTATTTACAAACAGAGTAGACCCATACCAGACGGCTCCTATGGGAGCCGTCTGATAAGGGTCTGCTCTGTTTGCGTATGGTTTAATATAAACAGTTTCTATCAGGACCAAAGCATGTATTTATTTTATTTATTTTGTTGTAAGTGTTTGGTCAAAAGGCATTCCTATTAGACCAATAGTTAAAACTGTAGATATTCTTACTCCATCGATAATGTGTTGCAATCTCTTGAATAGCACTCTAAACTGTCATACTAGGATAACGAGATCAAAACGCATGAAGCCATGCCAAGGGTATGAGAGAGCCCTTATCGCCTGGGCTACTGGTTACATGGAGGTACTGATCATAATACTGATCATCTTGCGTTGACAAGAATCAGTCCATTTTTATTTGTTCTGTTTCACTTAAGGGTACCACTAACAAACATAAATATAAGGTAACTATATATAGAATAAATAGATAGTCTGTCTGAAGTTTGTGGGGAAAAAAGACGCATAAAATAAAGACTAGATTAGAATATACGCGGGGAAAGAGACATCCTGTGATATGTCTATGCTTCGAATTCTCATACACCGACAACAACGAAAAAGCCGTTCTTCATAACATGTAACATTGACGTGATACAACGATCACGTTCTTTACAGTAGAACCTGTCTTAAGCGGTTATTAAATTATATTTAAATGGGGGTGTCTTTAAGACAGGTAGTAGCTTAATGAAGGTCAAACGTAATGCAGGAAGCCCGTATTGGAGCTATTGCTTTACTTTCACCCCGAATTAAACAACCACCTGCTTTTTTATTGTTCAATAAAAGAATGGTCGCTTAAGACAGGATCTATTCGTACTGTACTTTAAGACTTAACCAGAGGTGCAGATAAAGGTGCGTACTCAAATACTAAAATCGTCATTTCTCCACCAAACCCTATACTGTGACCACTCTTTAGAATCGGAGAAAAAAAGGAGATACTCTTGAAAATGTTTTAATTTACATCGTATCTACAGCTCTACTTTAACCCTTTATTCCATGAATAGTCAGGCAATAGATAATGACATCATAAATATAACTTCACTGAAAGTTTTTAATAAAACAAAACTGTAGAATCAGATATATATTATATCAAAAGCAAACAGAGCAGACCCTGATCAGACGGGTCCTACAGGAGCCGTCTGATTTGAGTCTACTCTGATATCAAGCGCGGAAGACGACGTATTTATGGACTAAAGGATATAGTTATTTTCTTGTATACAAAGATAGCTTCGTCAGATTACAGTCGACCGTTACATGGACATTCAAGTATGATCTGCACGTACCTTGCATGGTGTTTCGTGCCGACGAATTTAACTTCCGGTACATCAATAAGCACTTCCTGAGTACCATAGGTAGCCATTGCCTCTATATGACAAAGTACAACATTTTCATGTCACGTGTATCGCTATTATAACGTTTGCATGTGAACACATATAGGCACCAGCAATTCGTGCTTTGCACTGGTTTATAAGTTGATAACTCCCATGCAACAGATTTAACTGCAAGATGAAACTGACTTCCAATTTTTGATTACGTCTCCAGTTGTTATTATTTGTATTTTAACTGCTTTGAGCAAAGTGGTACGAGGGTATTTGTAAAGCAATGTTCCATTCATAAAAGCACAATCTGTGACCAGCTGTTTCTGTTTGTCCGGAAACAAAGATATTACATGTTAATGATGGCGGTAAATAAGTAATGATTTCTATGTTGTATTATTCAGTTATACTCCTCAAACAAAATGCCTCGCAGCACGCCAAAGTATCTCACAGCTACAGAGCAAATATTTCCAATTCAGTAATTTCACAATTCAGGACTTCGCGATGCTCGATACCATCCGATAGAATCGGCAAATAAACAAACTGAAAACAGAATTTATATTTATTCTTGCCACAGACGAGCAAATGTGCAGACAAACAGTATAAAATTACACGATTTAATCTAGATAGTGTGTGTGTTCTCTGTCCTGATGGGCAAGGAACGTTGTTGAGGCTGGTATATGCTGGTATTACAGAGGCGATAAGACATTATAGACTCAAATTGTTGTCTATGGGGAGTGGAGATCCATGCCCAGTGGAGATTGTACTACCGAATGGGAAAGTACATCTACGCTTTAGGGCAATGATGAGTTTAGCCTATAATGACAAAGCTATAGATAAGATACATGTACGTACTGCTCTATCATAATCTCTTATTTCTCCGCCAATCCCCATCTTGCTGCAACTTATTAGAATCCTCTCGGAGAGGCGATTCTAATAAGTTGCAGCAAGATAGGGTTTAGCAGAGAAATACAGTTGAACTTCGATATCGCGACCTCGGATAACTCGAAATTCGGGATAACTCGAACTAAAAGTTCGGTCCTTCCAAAATCTTACAGTACAGAATTACTCTAAAATGTATCACTACGCATATCTAGAAACACATTTCACAGCTTAATGCAGGTCTACCGTAATGCTGAAAGCTCCTGTATACCTGCATTAAGCTATGAACTTGAGAAATTGTCCAGATCACAAATCGGATAACTCGAACTTCTGTTATCTCGAACTAATTTATATAGTCCCTTGAAGCTCGAGATATCGAAGTTCAACAGTATAAAAAATATGAACAAATAGTTTAATTATGTTTTCTAAATACGCATCATACCTACAAACAAATTAGAGGTTTTATGCTACCGCATGTGTAGATTCACCCATTAGTGTCCAGTACCCCTTAAAAGACATTGACATGTATTTCACACCTGAATATTTATGGAGTAAGATATATAATATAGATATGATTCCACAGTTTCTGACAGGACCATATGCTACGATAACAATTTACCTTATCAATTTTGATGAGGTCATTACATGTATTTCACACCTGAATATTTATGGAGTAAGGTGTTAAATTAAACATATTGCAAATAAATAATGCAAAAAGTATATTTGAATGCAAAAAATATTTCTAATAAGCCCTAGATCAAATGGAATAGGTGCGCGCGCACACAATCTTGATTTAATCACGCACTTTCTCATTAGGAAGCAAACAACTTGCAATATGTGTACATGTATTAGTAATGTGCTATAATATTGACATTTTCAAAATTTTATGGTTTTAATATAACCCTCCAACGATTTATTACAAAAAAATCTAATTAACTCTGGCAGTATTGCGTAACTATTGATTGTGAATGTTTTGGCTGCGCGCTGGTTCCGGTGTCCAAACAATGAACCATTGTTTCTAGGCACACCTACTAATAGCCAATGAAAAGGGAAATCCATAAATTTGAATTTATTGTCCTTCAACATATTTATTTTCAAGCTGAATGCAAACAGGACATGCTGTTGGGGCTAAAATTATGGAAACGGCGGGTCGATTTATGGCAGAATAATGGAACATGGAATTTTCAATTTCTGTCATACTGCGCATTGGGAATAGAATATTGTGTTTTGTAATTGATCGATAGTATTAAAATGACACTTCCCAGTTTTCCCAATCACGGTTTTGCAGTATTCAAATGGCGTTATCTCTCAACGATCGTTTTACCTCATAGATACCACCAGCAATACAGTAGACCCTGAATATAAAGAGACCTTATGATAAATAAACATGAAGGTCAATAACAGCAGGTATTTGCTTAATGCAGGACGAAAGTAATGCAGAAAGCTCCTCTGGGAGCTTTCTGCATTACTTTCGTTCTGCATCAAGCTATCATCTGTATTTAAACACTCAGAATTAGACATAATTTTAATGATCGTTGTAGAAAGGATTTACTGTATTTGCAATACAAAACAATCATCCATGGGAATGTTACACAACCTGACACGCATTGTAATCTTTATGTAATATTTATGAATTTACAATTGTAGATAATGGAGAAAAAACCATGAGATTGGCATTTTGTAATTTTTTTTTGTCCGAACGGCTTAAGCGTTGCGACAAAACATTGTTCTTAGCGACAATATAAAACACCGAGCTGAGAGGATAACTTAATGCACTTTTATTAACCATCTACTGCATGAATATGCATGTCAGAAATAAGATGAATATTAATTAACCATTTCCCTGTGTTCTGTATTTATTCTAATTTTTAATACCTACTGAACATTCATGGCCAAATATTTATAATTAAATACGACTGGTGGATTATTTTAACCATTTTAGAAAGTAAAGAAAAATATATATCAAATTTAATTAGCAAACAGAGCAGACCCTGATCAGACGGCTCCTATAGGAGCCGTCTGATCTGGGTCTACTCTGTTTGCAAATGCGTGAAATGCATTTATATGAATGAAAGAGTAAACTGAATGTCTGTCATGACATATAAACACAAGACTTATTGAACTTTTCGGCAATTGTAGAATTAGACCTACATGTATCTTATTTCATAAGGAAACTGGACAGACAGATCCTGATCAGATGGTTTATACAGCAGTCGTCTGATCTGGGTCTACTCTGTTCGCAAATGCATGAAAACGCGTTTATATGAAGGAAAGTGTTGCGTGCTAAGCAGCACTAGCACGCAGTCGCTGGAGGCAGAAGATTCAAATGACAGGAAACCCAATTGCACGTACTTTATTTCCCGTTGGAAATAGTCCGACAGCCAACCGACTGTCGTAATGAATTGCTCCAGAACGTGAAGTGTGGGATCCCAGAGGCTAAATCCGTCCAGGATCGAACACACGTAATTGGCAGGTTGAAATACAATATACTAACCAGCATCCAGCTGTTAAAAAAAGTATGTTCGAATTTGGACCTAGCGCAATTTATACTTTTTTTCCGATTCGATCAAGCATTTGTATTTATAACGATTGAACAAGTGTTAACCCATTCCCTCATATTGACGACTTTTGACGACTCTGTAAAAGTCACTTTCTGAAACCATTGTGATAAATAGAGCACTTGCTCCTATAGGAGCAAATGCTATATTTATCACAGTGGTTTCACCTACAAAATTCTAAAATTTTCATTTTCTCTAGTTTATGCTCCTTTTCGGTAGATTTATTTAAAGAGGTATGGTCTAAAAATAGCATATGAGGTAATGGGTTCAACAGATTGGATCCTGATGAGACGCTGAGTTATTCTGGCTACAAGTTTTCTTGCAATGACCTGTCCGGTCGAGAATACATGTAACGACATAAGGTTAAATATGGTTCATCGTTTCTTTTTGTACAGTTTCGTTACTTAACCCATTCCCGCATATTGACACCTTTTGACCCTTCTGTAAAAGTCACTTTGTGAAACCATTGTGATTAAAAGAGCATTTGCTCCACAGGAGCAAATGCTCTATTTATCACAATGCTTTCAAAACTACACAATTCTGAAATCTTCCTTTTTGTCGAGTAAATGCTCCTTTTTGGTAGATTTAATCAAAGAGGCTGGATCTAAAAATAGCCTATGCGGGAATGGGTTAATATCTCCGCCGCACTCGGAACACCTCGGCTATTTCTATCGAAATAAGACTATATTCCGAACTCTGACGGAATACGGCGAGTAGTTACGATTGATCTCCGCCGATGTGAATGATGTAAACCAGGACTGCCAACACCAACGCATTTAGTACAGTAAAACCTCTCTATAACGGCCACTAAATTACACCAAGTACTGTGTGTTAAATGCAGGTGACTGCTTAAAGCAAGTTAACCTTCACCTTCCTTTAAGCAGCCACCTGTCCTAAATATCAACTAATTAACATACCTTATTGGCCGTTATAGATAGGTTTTACTGTATTAACCCCTTCGATGCCTCAAAGACGGGTATGTGATATCATATGCAAACAGTATGGATCCAGATGAGATGCTGAGTCAGGATCCAAACTGTTTGACATACTCCGTTTATTGTTTTATAAAAAGAAAATAAACAAGTGTCCATTCTAAAGCTTGAAGCAGACGAACATATATCTAGCAGACGACAATGATGACACTGAAAGGATCAAAACCGGGTGTCGTTTATATTCCAGAATTTTATAAATTTTACATCGTAAAATACAAAAAGCTAAACCATTTACCTCTTCTACCATTGGCTATGCAGCATTGCTTAATGCAAGGCATAAGTCAAAGGAGCTTTCCTCCCAAAGGAGCTTTCGGTATTACTATCATCCTGCGATTAACTTATCTTTCTTAAAGATCGATTATAAATAAGCCATAAACAGCGAGAAAGTCATGCAGAATGCTCCTTAGGGAAGTATTTCCTGACTTTCTAATTGTATTAACCCTTTCCTTCAAATAAGCGTGTTTTCACGCATTTGCAAACAGAGTAGACCCAGATCAACCGTCTGATCAAGGTCTGCTCTGATTGCTAATGGATTTGAAAAATGTTTCGTCACTTTCTAAAAATGACTACAATGTTCCACCTTCCAAATTTCATTATAACGTATTTTGTCCATGTATATTACTGAACTTTAAAATAAACATAGAACATGGAAAGGGTTAAGCAGTCCCCCGCATAAAACATCTCAATTCTTCTTTACTAAAGTTCGGTTTACTGCAGTCTATCATTGTATATAGGAATGTTTATAACTTAAAGCGTTAATGTCTGTCTTTATATCCGTCCGTCCGTCCGCCCGCCTGTCTGTCTGTCTGTCTGTCTGTCTGTCTGTCCGCATGTCTGTCTATCTATCTGTCTGTTTGTCTGTCTACGCCAGGCGAACATGTGTCAAGTACGTTTGGATTGCTGATGCACTTTAGATACATGTTTCACCAGCTGTGTTGGTGTCGCCTATGAAACAAGGGAGGTAAGTACGTTAACCCCACTGAAAGTAACCGTTTCCTGAATTATCGATCTTATATTTCCAACGACATAAGCGCAGGTGGATTTGGTATAGTTGTAATTGATCAGAACAAGACTGAGTGACATTTCATTTTATGGCTTCCCAGGGGAAATTGAAACGATTTTTAACACTTTGCACGCTAGTAGCGAATATGTAATGACCTATGCAAACAGTCTGGGCCCAAAATGGATCACCGGGTAACTCCATGTCTCATCAGGATCCAAACTTACATTCCGTCTACACAGGTGTGTTAGAAGAGAAATTGAAGAACATAATAACTTTTAGAATTCCAGCAAATGACCAGTTTGCAGATGACACGTGCATGTACTTAGTGTTAACATAGTTCACATTTTGCACGCTAAGTACGTTAAGTTAACTCATTAACCCTTTCTCTGTGCAATATTAATGTAATAAATAATAACAACATGAATATGTATTAGCTTAACCCTTTCCCTGTTCAATATTCATGTAAGAAATAATGATATCATGAATATTTATTAGCTGAAATTTTATAATTCAACTTTTTTAAAGGATTTTTTTGCTTTGACAAAAACTGTAGAATCAGATCTATATCATGTCAAAAGCAAACAGAGCAGACCCTGATCAGACGGCTCCTATAGGAGCCGTCTGATCTGGGTCTACTCTGTTTGCAAATGCGTGAAAACACGTTTGTATGAGGGAAAGGGTTAATTGGTATAATGCAAACTTTTCAGGGAAATTTTATGCTTAGACAAATACTGTAGAACTAGATCAACATAATGCCATAAGCCAAAAGAACAAACGCTGTAGAATCCGTCTGATCTTGGTCTACTCTGTTTGCAAATGCTTGAAAAAGCGTTAATGAGAGAAAGGGGTTACCGCAACAGGGTCGTCGTATTCTTTATTTTGACGTAAAAGCAACAACCAGTTTTATTAGCCCTTTCCTCCATAAGCTACTTTAGACCCGACCTCTTTGAATAAATCTACCCAAAAGGAGCATTAACTAGAGAAAAGGAACAATTTAGAATTTTGTAGTTTGAAACCATTGTGCTAAATACAGCATTTGCTCCCATAGGAGCAAATGCTCTATTTATCACAATGGTTTCAAGAAGTGGTTATTACAGAGACGTAGAAAGGCGTATTTATGGAGGAAAGGGTTAACAAACCTACCATACAGGTACCATACAGTTTGGATCCTGTTGAGACATTGAGTTACTTAGATCCAAACCGTTTGAAAAGATAATGTCCGTCTTCCCTAGCCTGCTTAAGGGCGAGACTCTACCATAGGTATAAGCATGGTCATATACGGTTGAACATCGATATCTCGAGACTCGAACTCGGATAACTCGAACTTCGGGATAACTCGAACAAAAAGTGCAGTTTTTCTAAAACTTACAATACAGAATTGCTCTAAATTGTATCGCTACAGATATATAGAAACACATGTGACAGCTTAATACAGGTCTAAAGTAATGCTGAATACTCCTACAGGAGCTTTCAGCATTACTTTAGACCTGTATTAAGCTGTGGCCTTGAGAAATCGTTCAGATTAGAAATCGGATGACTCGAACCCCTCTTATCTAATTTGTACGGTCCCTTGAAGTTCGAGTTATCGAAGTTCAACCGTAGTATAGATACTACGAGTACTAATCTATCAACAATCAAATAATATCTTGCTGCAGCTTATTAGAATCGCTTAGTAGGGCTTAGCGATAGGGCTTAGCGGAGAAATATAAAAAGTTTTAATTAAATTTTCTAAATACAATAAAACCTCTCTAAACCGGAATTCTAGTAGAGAATAATTTTGGTACTTTTAAGCAGGTGGTTGCTTAATGCAGGGTGGGTGTAAGTCATGCATAAAGCTCCTCCCTGCATTAAGCTGCCACCTGTGTTCAAGCCCGATATCTATACTAAATTTAACGTCCGGTTTAGAAAGGTTTTTCTCTGCTCTTATCTACTTACAACCATGCAAGATAAACTCGTTTCAAGTGCATTATTAAGCATTAAGCATGTGACAATAACCCTATATCTTTATACAGTAAACCCTCTCTAAAACGACCACTCAATGCATAAACATGGGTCTCTTTATACGCAATTGACTACTAAACCCTTTCCGCCATCAATATTCATGTAGAAAATAATGACTTCATGAAAATAATTTATTTAATTTGTTACAATAGCACATGGATACATGAATTTTGGCCATAGCAGAAACTGTAGAATCGGACCTATATAAGTTCGTAAGCAAACAGAGCAGATCCTGATCAGATGGCTCCTATAGGAGCCATCTGATCTGGGTCTACTCTGTTTGCAAAGGCATAGAAAGGCGTATGCTTTATGGAGGAAAGGGTTACTGCAGGGCGGCAGTGATTTGTTGCATTTGTATATTGATAGATACATGTCGAATTTGATAACATTCTCAGGTATACGCTGTAGTTTTATATCAGCAGTGGCGCAGCGAAAGAGAATGGGAAACTAAAGCACTGTACGTATTTCTTTGGAAATGACGTACCTCTTGTACATTGTAAGTGTTTAACCCTTTCCTCCATAAATACGCCTTTCTACGCCTTTGCAAACAGAGTAGACCCATATCAGACGGTTCCTGTAGGAGCCGCCTGGTCAGGGTCTGCTCTGTTTGCTTATTATTTAATATGATATGACTCTATTGTTTCTACCATTGCGAAAAATTGCTTTGTCTCTGCTAGTATAAACAAATAAATCAATTAATATACATGTACATGACATCTTTATTTCTTACATGAATACTCATGGAGGAAAGGGTTAAGACTATTTAACCCTTCACTTCGTACATGTATACACCTTTTCACACCTTTGCAAACAGAATAGAACCAGACCAGACGGCTCCTGTAGGAGTCGTCTGATCTGAGTCTGCTTAGTTTGCTTATGAAATAATATAAATCTGGTTTTATAGTTTATGCCATGGTCATGCATTCCTTTGTGGATTTGCAATTTATATACAAATGTACATACATGTAGTTACTCCATAAGTACATGTAGGCCTACGCCTTTCTACGCCTTTGCAAACAGAGTAGACCCAGAACAGACGGCTCCTATATGAGCTCAGTTTACATAGGCGTTTATATAACGGGAAAACTTGAATGTTTGAGAACCCTCCCAGACTCAAACAAACTGTCTCATAACCACAAGGCCTAGTTACTGTAAATATTCTTTGTCGAACCACTCAGTATCTAAGTACACGCATTTGCGTTATTTGCTTTGTGTGTGTTGACGTTCCATGTAACGATTAACTGCATGATATGTAAAGAAACAATCTTTCAATAATTATTTGCTGTTTCCTTTCTTATGGCTAAAGATCACGAGCAAGTTTTATCATGATAGAAACCGTAAATTCAGACATATATTATATCATAGGCAAACAGTGCAGACTTCGATCAGACGGTTCCTATAAGAGCCGTCTGATCTGGATCTATTCGGTTTGCAAAGGAATAAAAAGGCGTTTATATGAGGTAAAGAGTTAACCCTTTCCTCCAACATGAATACGCTTGCCTATGCCTTTGCAAACAGAGCCGTCTGATCAGGGTCTGCTCCGTTTGCTAATGATATAATATAAATATGATTCTACAGTTTCTGTCATGATCAATTATATGTCCATGTCCTGCTTTAACAATTAATATAATTAATATTCATAACATCATTATTTCTTACATGAATATTCATGGAGTAAAGTATTAACCCTTCGCTTGCTATTCACGTCAATATACCTACCTGTAAATAGTGAAGACCCAGATGAGACAGCTCCTGCAGGAGCTGTCTCATCAGGGTCTGCACTATTTACAAGTTGATTGTGCAGCCAGTGCACTCCACAGCAGTGATTGCATAGCGAAATACTTGTACACAGTGAAGATATATGTAATAATACAACAGGGCATGGGTAAAGAAGGAGACATGTATTTTAAAATTCAGCAAGAGAAGGGTTAATACATATCGAGTCCTGTATTCTGTAACTAGACACTAAGAGCGAATTTGCGATTGAATTAACAACAAGGGTAGTTTTATTCTGAGCAGACATCCATTTGTCCAAGTATCCGAAAGTTTCCTACATTTAAAATGACAACTGAAATGACAATTTTCATTGAAATAAAATGCGGTGTAGGAAATGACGTAGTATAAACTTTAAATATGCTATTAGAATAGTTTTCCGCAAATCAGATTTTAATCCAATATGAATAGTCTTCTCGAAATTTATTTGCTAATGGATGCTTGTGAAAAGGAAAGAGAGATACAGAGAAAGAAATATAGATACAGGGAGAGACAGACTGAGAGAGATAGACAGAGGTAGAGAGTGGATGAGAGAGAGAGAGAGTTAGACAGAGAATGAGCGAGAGAGAGAAAGGGTGAGAGACAGATAGAAAGACATGGATAGAAAGGGAGTTCCGATTATGCAGCGTCTGCCATCACACGTCCTGTTTCTAAATGCTATTATGACATTTCATCCAAGTAATTTCCATAATGTCATAATTCCTTACATGAATATCCATGGGGTAAATGGTTGAGCTAGTAAAACAATAAGAGCGTATCGCTACATGGCTTCTTCAAACAACCGAGCACTTACAAGGGGTTTCAAGCCAGTTGGTTCCATGAGTCTGCACAGTTAGAGTCTGGCTTGTAATTACGCAAATATAAAGACATTGAATTTATAACATTTGCCTTTTAAAGGGATAGTTATTGACGTGAATTGTTTTATTCTAGACTATTTTAGACCCAGCCACTTTGAATAAATCTACTGATAAGGAGCATTTACAAGGATAAAGGAAAGTTTTATAACTGTATATACTTTAGAAACCGACGTGATTAACAGAGCTCCTATGGTGTAAATGCTCTATTTATCACACTGGTTTGAAAAAAGGACTTTTACACAGGCTTCAAAAGGCGTCAGTATGATGGAATGGGTTAAACTGGTTAATACTTACCCGCTACCTTAATACCTATCAGCTACCTTAAAACTTATCCGCTACCTTAATACTTACCCGCTACCTTAATACCTATCAGCTACCTTAAAACTTATCCGCTACCTTAATACTTAACCGCTACCTTAATACTTATCCGCTACCTTAATACTTATCAGCTATCTTAATACCTATCAGCTACCTTAAAACTTATCCGCTACCTTAATACATATCTGCTACCTTAATACTTATCCGCTACCTTAATACCTATCACTACCTTAAAACTTATCCGCTACCTTAATACTTACCCGCTACCTTAATACCTATCCGCTACCTTAATACTTATCCACTACCTTAATACTTATCCGCTACCTTAATACTTATCCGCTACCTTAATACCTATCCGCTACCTTAATACTTATCCGCTACCTTAATACTTATCCAGCTACCTTAAAACTTATCCGCTACCTTAATACTTATCCAGCTACCTTAAAACTTATCCGCTACCTTAATACTTATCCAGCTACCTTAACAGTGCGCGACCTGACTCGCCGTTTGGGTCCAAATGAGTCCGGGTTACTCGGCGTCTAATCAGGATCCTAACTGTTTTCAAATGCGACTCAGGTCGCTGTTAGCGGAATAATGGTTATCAAATAACATGCAAATGTTTAGAAATTCGACTTACTGAAATTGTCAGTTAAACATCGTATATAGCAGTTATATATACAGTAACGTCTGTCTTAAACGACCAATAGAATAGGTCTAAATATGGGTCTTTAAGATGGATGGCGTATTAATGCATGTCGGAAGAAATGCAGAAAGCTCCTGCTGGAACTTTCTGCATGAATTTTGCACTGCATTAAACAACCACCTGCTTTTTAAGACCCATATTTTTATGTTCAGTAAATGAGTTGTCTTTTAAGACAGGTTCTTCTGTATATATAAATTCTGTTTTCCACAGTTTATAAACACAATTTACGGGGAATGTGGAGTTGGTTATGGAATAATAATGGTTGTATTTATCGTCTATCATTTTACCCTTTATCTGATATTGGGGTATTTTAACGCCTTTGGGATCAGAGTAGACCCAGATCAGACGGTTCCTCTAGGGGACAAATGATCAAGGTCTGCTCTCTTGGCTTATTGAGTATACAGCTCTATCACGGCTTAAAACTGTGTCAATATGCCATGGTAAAACAATCTAATTGCTAATTATTATGTCATTATTTTATAAATATTCACAGAGCAACAGATGAAGGTGTGTACTCAAATAATAAAATCGTCATTTCTCCACCAACCCTATGTTAAGACCACTCTTTAGAATCGTCTCGTAGAGACGATTCTAAAGAGTGCTCACAGCATAGGGCGTGGTGGAGAAATAAAGAAGTTATTCTTGAAAATGTTTTAATCCACGAATCTTATCTGGACCTCTGTATTCATGGGGTACAGAGTTAAACACTCTGCGTCCTAATCGTCTATCTCCTTCACTAAATGTTGTTTTCCATTGTATCTCTGGGTTTTTGTTTCACAATTTTCCTTTAAACTATTTTCCTCTTTCAATCCTATTCTAGACAGAGATATTTACCCCCCCCCCCCAAAAAAAAAAAAAAAAAAAAACAACCATGCATATTTATAGGCTGAATTGTTATAATAGTATATAAACGCATGTTTGTTTGTTTTTGTTTTTCGGGGGAGGGGGGGATTTTTTATTTTTATTTTTTATTTTTTTTGGGGGAGGGGGGGGCAATAGTTGACTTTGTAGAGTCAGATATACATAATAAATCATTCCATAAGCAAACAGAGCAGACTCTGGTCAGAAACTTCCTACAGGGTCCGTCTGATTTGGGTCTACACTATTTGCAATGGCGTCAAACGATAAATCTACGTATAAGCAAAACCAGTGCCGACCGTTCACAACTCATTGGACACCCAGGTCGTGTCTTGAAAGGTAATAAAAGTATTGACTTATCTGAGAATTGAGACATGTGCAGATAAAACTCGAAGCATTTGCCTGTTAATCTGACTCGGATTTGCAAACATCTTGAATCCAGATGAGACGCCGAGTATCTCGGCGTCTCATCAGGATCCAAGCTGTTTGACACTCGGTCGGTAGCTTTTTAACCCTTTACTCCATAAATACTCCTGTCTATGCCTTTAAAAACAGTGTAGACCCAGATCAGACGACTCCTATAGGAGCCGTTCGATCAAGGTTTGCCCTGTTTCCTTTTGAAATAATACATTATATGCGTAATTATATAGTGTTTTCCATGTCCAAAATTCCCTGTGCTCATATGCCATAATGCAAATTATTGTACTTGATATTCATGACGGCATTATTTCTTAAATTCTTACAAAAATATTCATGGAGTAAATAGTTAAGTGTGTGTGTACCCCTTTACCTGATCAAAACTCATGTAAGAAATAACGGTATGTATGGTGAACATTTCCTCACTGAATGTTTATAAATGATTTTTATGAATGTTTCCTTCGACAAAATCTGTAGAATCAGATCTATATCATGTCATAATGAAACAGAGCAGATCCTGGTCTGGGTCTTCTCTGTTTGCAAATGTGCGAAAAGCGTTTATATGAGGGAAATAGTTTGTAAATGCAGACATCATTTTTGTATCAGTCAAATAGGTAAATCTTAAACTTTTACAGTATTTGGTCAAAAGTTCATTGATAGCAAAATGCGTTTCTTCCGTTTGATCAGACCGTATAGCCTAGGTTTATCAGATAGAAATAGCCCTTATCATTCTGAAAAAAGTAAAATGTTTACTCAAAGGCTGGTATGCTGTATTTTCACTTACCTCCGATTAAAATGTTTACTCAAAGGCTGGTATGCTGTATTTTCACTTACCTCCGATTCAGAAAGTGGTTGTCTGAGTGACAAACAGTTTGGATCCTGGTGAGACGCCGAGTTACTCGGCGTTTCGTCAGGATAATGTGACCAAGTCGAGTGTGAAAGGTTAACTCTGTTCTATATATTAACGCCTTTTCGCGCATTTGCAAACAGAGTAGACCCAGATCAGACGGTGGGAGCCGTCTGATCCGGGTCTGCTCTGTTTTGTCATTAAATTATAATAAGCCTGACTCTGCAGTTTCTATCTATACCAAAAACTCATTTGTACATGTTCAGCTACATGTAATAATATTCACGATGTCATTATTTCAACATGGAAATGGCTAAGGGTTTAATGTCACCGGGAACATTCATTTTATTGCAGTAGCGTCATGGTGTGTCCGGTCCGCACTGACCTGCAGCATGTCTGTAAGGTGTACAGCAATCAGCTGTTAAAATAATCATTGACAACCAGACCCTTATCCCTCATTGACAAAAATAATGTCAGCTTAAAGACTCTGGTGCAATTGTAACTACACTATTTTTGATCAAGCTCTTGACAATCTATTGACCGAGCGTCAAACAGCCTGGATTCTGATGAGATGCCGAGTTACTCGGCGTCTCATCAGGATCAAACCTGTTTGCAAACGAGGGACATTTCACGGGATAATGGTTAATACTTTGGTGACTACTAAATATGTCAGGAATTTCGACAAGCAAAACTGATATCAGAAAACGCAGTAAAAGGACAGTAAAATGTTGGCGCCTTCAACTCAAATTTGCGGATACCAGATCTGTATGCCTTACACACCGGAATTTAACTCATTCCCTCCTCGGCTATATTTTAAACCCAATCTGTTTGAATTAATCTACCGAAAAGGAGCATTAATTGTGGAAAAGGGAGATTTTTTTTAAATTCTGTAGTCTTGAAACCCTTGTGATAAATAGAGCATTTGCTCCTTATTGGAGCAAATGCTCTATTTATCACAATAGTTTCAAAACGTGACTTTTAATGAGGTGTCAAAATCCGCCAGTAGGAGGAAATGAGTTAATGTCTGCGCATAAGGATATTGGGTTGAAAGATAACATGCCTAATCCCGCAGGCATTTTTGTTCTTATTTCCATACTTCCATGTTTATGTGATTGCATAGCTTTGATCAGTCAGCTTAGTCGTTTGTCCTGGACAAAACGGAGTGGTTGTCGGATCAAATCATGCTGAAATAATTTTCAGTAAGGAAAGGGTTAAGGACGTTTGCCGTCACTCTGTGTTTCGTTTCGACAGAGTAATGGCACATGGCGTCTATACTGTAGTCATAGCACATCGTCGTCAGCACTCATAGTCGTCATCGCTTTCATCATTATCATTGTAAATCGTCGCATTCATGTTTTGTTCAGTGTTCATTGTACTGTAAATAACATTTGTGATTGTACTTGTTTACTGTGTTTGTATGTGAAATATTTCTATGCTCTCCTGATCTGGAGGAAATAAAGATTATTATTATCCTTGTTGTCACTCTTTACTCCATGACAATTCATGTAAGACATAATGACCTAAAGACTATTCATAGCTGAATTTCTTAAACGCCATACGAATACCGGATTTTGTTCATGGCATATACTGTCAATTCAGTTCTATATTATATCATCAGCAAACAAAGCAGACCTGTCCGGATGGCACATGAGCACACGGGCTGATTTTTGGCCAAAGTAGAAACTAGAATCATATATTTATTATTCAATAAGCAAACAGAGCAGACCTTGATCAGACGGCTCCAATAGGAGCCGTCTGATCTAGGTATACTCTCTTTACACATGCCTATTTATGGAGTAAAAGGTTAAAACACTTTGAATGTCTATGAGTTAGAGTTGTCCCTATATATCACCTGCTCTTGTGATGTTACCTATCTAAAAGTGTACCTGATCTTATCAGAGGTCCTTTGACAACTTCTAACAGGCCTAATACCTGAGGGGTTAGGCTACTTGTCTGCACTGACATTTGACAGTGTTGATAAATGATAACATTGATGTATCCAAATCACCTCTTATTAACACTTAGCCTGCTAAACGTGACCTAACAAGCATTTGCAAACAGTTTTGATCCAGATGAGACGCCGAGTAACTCGGCGTCTCATCAGAATCTTAAGCTGTTTGACACTCGGTCAGTAGTTTCCCAAACGCTTGTAAGAATCGGGGAGATTATTGAAATGAATAACAAATCGGGGTTTAAGCAGTCATCCTTTTTATAGCAGGCTAATAGTTAATAATGGTCATATTGGTCATTCTGTCCACATTATGATCGTTATAGGTGTACCAGTGATGACATTTCCATCTAATTCAGTTATGGACCAATTAGGTTTTAAGAGTCAGGATGCCTGTTTGCGCCTATGTAAAACTCAGTTTTTGGAACCATTGTGATAAATAGAGCATTTGTTCCATAGGAGCAAATGCTCTATTTATCACGATGGTTTCAACATTACACAATTCTAAATTTCTCCTTTTCTATAGTTCATGCTCCTTTTCGGTAGATTAATTCAAAGAGGTTTGGTCTTAAAATAGTCTAGGAGGGAATGAGTTTAATCTTTATCGAGTGAATACTCATGTAAGATATAACTGCCAAAGTGATATTTATTAGTGAAGAATTTATTAATTGAACATTTATGTATAAGGGATGCTTCAATGGCCATATCAGAAACTATAAACTAAGATCTATAGTCTTCCATAAGTAAACAGAGAAGACACTGATCAGATTACTCATATAGCAGCCGCCTGATCTGGGTCTACTCTATTTGGGCGTTAAAAGGCGTATCTATGGAGTAAAGGGTTAAACCCTAATTTCCTATATACACTAGTTTTCCTCTCGAGAATATCACATGTAGTGATGTACATGTGCATGTAATTTCATGGAAATATATAAAACTTCGTCATCTATAAGAGGCTCGTACGCATTTTTGTCGACCGCATGATTACATTTGTATATCCTATTACAAAAATCACAATAAAAGTGTCATGCTTGGTTCCTCTGAAGTTTATCTAGATCCAATATGTGTGTGCATGTTATTACAAATGTGCTTGAAGTAATTAATCATTGACTTCATGAGTATTCGTGTAAGAAATAATGGCATCGTCTATATGAATTAACTCAGAGACATATATACATGTATGTATATGTCTCTGATTAACTGAATGGCATAAGTTACTTAACCCATTCACTCATATGCTATTTTTAGATCCAACCACTTTGAATAAGTCTGCCGAAAAGGAGCATTAACTAGGAAAAAAGTTTTAGAATGTTGTAGTTTGAAACCATTGTGATAAATAGAGCATTTGCTCCTATAGGAGCAAATGCTCTATTTATCAGAATGGTTTCAACAGGCGACTTTTACAGAGGCGTGGGAATGCGTATTTATGGAGGAAATGGTTAAGTTTATACATGACAGAAACTGTAGAATAGATCTATGTTTCATCATAAGCAAACAGAACAGACCTTGATCAGAGGGCTTCTACATGAACAGTCTGATCTGGGTCTACTCTGTTTGCAAAGGCGTCAAAACGTGTACCCATGGAGTAAAAGTTTAACCCTCTCCTTCCCTATATCATATGGCTTTATTAAACCCGAGAATATCACATGTACAAGAAATTTCTTGGAAGATTTATAAGAGGATAATACGTACTGTTGCCCACTGTTTAACTCTTTACTCCATAAATACGCCTTTCTGCACATTTACAAACAGAGTAGACCCATATCAGACGGCTCCTATTGGAGCCGTCTGATCAGGGTCTGCTCTGTTTGCTTAAGATATAATATAGATCGAGGGCTTGGTGCAAAACTATTGTAACTCCTTCACTTTGTGAAGGAGTTACAATAGTTGTGCACCAAGCCCTCGACTGATATGATTCTATAGTTTCTGCCATGGCATAAAATTCCTGTGTCCATTTGCTATTACATGTATAACAGTTGATCTAATTAATATTCATGATGTCACATATTTCTTTCAAGGAGTAAAGTGTTAAGTATATCCTGGTATGAAAAACACTAAAGGAGTGTCTAACAGTTTAATTCACCTCTGCCTTATCTTTTTGTGCATGGTTATACAAATTTGTGTAACCCATTCCCTGTTCTATGTTTCTTTCAAAGTTCAATATATACCTACTGAATATTCATAGACAAAATAGTTATACGATGTAATGAAATATAGAAGGTGGGGCATTGTAGCCATTTTAGAAAGCAGAGAAACAGAACTATCAACATAGGCTTTGGTGAAGAATTAAAGAAACTTACGGTTAAATTATATTACCCGATTTGTAACGCGTTTGAAAAATTTCATAAAGCATTTGATTATATGCTGAAAATAGTATATCGCAAGGAAACCGACCAAAAACACCGGGGAAGACAACATGTTCATGTGTTTGATGTAGAAGATTCAGCGATGTATTAACCCTTCGCTTGCTATTCACGTCAATATATCTACCTGTAAATAGTGAAGACCCAGATGAGAGCTACTGCAGGAGTCGTCTCATCAGGGTCTGCACTATTTACAAGTTGATTGTGCAACCCGTGCACTCCACAGCAATGATTGCACAGCGAAATACTTGTACACAGTGAAGATATATGTAATTATACAACAGGGCATGGGTAATGAAGGAGATGTGTATTTTAAAATTCAGCAAGAGAAGGGTTAATATTTATTCGGGTTGTGTTTTAGTTTCGTAACTGTTCGACACATGTCGTTATCTTCTTATTTTGTTGTACAAACAAAAAATAATACGTATCGACGAAAAGGGTTTATTTTGTATCACAGGGGCATTGTTCGATATAAGTTCCAATTGACAATCTTCATAAATAGTGACTGAACAAAAGAAATACCAACTTTTATGATGTTATTGAAAATATTGGGTTTATTGTAGTGACTTTTCTTTTCTCAATAAATATGCCTTTCTACGCCTTTGCAAACAGAGTAGACCCAGATCAGACGGCTCCTATAGGAGCCGTCTGATCAGGGTCTGCTGTGTTTGCTTACGATATAATATAGATATAATTCTACAGTTTCTGCCGTGACCAAAATTTCAGTGTCCATGTGTTATTATAGCAAATTAATCCAAATAATATTCCCGACTTCATTATTTATCTGTAGCATCAGACAAGTCGCTCTAAGGTTTCAAAAACAATGTAACCCTTATCCTGCTTATAAAACAAACGTCTGTCAAACCCTGATCTGTAGCATACTTAATGTACATACTCGTGACTTCTATCAAGCCTTTGAACAACCACTATCCGAATATCAAACTGCGTGGGTCCTGATAAGACGGTGAGTTACTCGGCATCTCATCTGGATCCAGGCTGTTTGCAAATGGCAACTCGTGTCGCGGTTAACCCTTTCCCTGATGAATATTCATGTAAGAAATAATGACGTCATGGATATTAATAAGATTATTTTTTTATAATGGCATATGAACTCTGGACATTTTGGCTCAGGCAAAAGCTGTAGAATCAGATCTATATTACACCATGCGGATGCGTTAAAATGCGTTTACCCAATGGAAAGTGTTAATGTGAAAAGGATAAACATCCGCCTATTTACATAATCTTATTAACCCTTATCCAACTATCCGCGCACTGGTTCGGATTTGCAAATATCTTGGATCCAGATGAGACGCCGAGTATAACTCGGCGTTTACTCAGCGTCTTATCAGGGTCCAAGCGGTTTGACACCGGGTCTGTGGTTTCTCAAAAGCTTGAACGAATTGAAGAGCGGTCAAAATTGCACCAGATCCAAATTTAAGCAAACATTATTTTTTCATGCCGGAATAAGTGTTAAGGTTTTCACTTTTTCTGGAGCGTGACTGTATTCGTTCATATGATTTCATGCGCAGTTCACAGTAAATACATGTACACTATTAACACTTAACTCCATAAATACGCCATTCTGTGCATTTGCAAACAGAGTAGACCCAGATCAGACGGCTCCTATAGGAGCCGTCTGATCAGGGTCTGCTCTGTTTGCTTATGAAATAATATAGATATTATTTTACAGTTTCTTCCATGGCCAAAAATCCCATGTCCGTGTGCTATTATACATATTTAATATACATGTAATTTATATTCATGATGTTATTATTTCCTACATCAATATTCATATAGAAAAGAGTTAAGGTAAATAGCCATGTTTGTATCCAAACTAAATATACATATTAAAACAAACTACTATGTAAAGAAACGTTACTTATTGCGCCTAGTGTCTTTAAAATGGGTCATGCCAGAGACAAGCAGGGTAGATCCAGATGAGAAAACTCTAATGGGAGAAATCTGGTCAGGGTCTGTACTGTTTGCTTCACAAAATAAGTTTCCCAATGACACACCGGCAAATTAATCCTTACAGACAGGTCCATTCTTCAAATTAAAATCAGATTGGTTTGTAATGCATATGTGGGCAAGTGCTCTGAGACAATGAGAATGAAACTGATTATACAGACATCTTCCTCTTCTGCAATATTATTCAGTAGAACCTGTCTTAATTATGGGTCTGCAGGGTAGGGGGTCGCTTAATACAGATAAAAAGTAATACAAAAACCTCATATAGGAGCTTCCGGCATTACTTTTCCCCTGCATTAAGCAACCACCTGCTTTTTAAAACTCATATATTCAATAAATGAATAGCCGCTTAAAACAAATTCTACTGCAAGTAAATACTCGTTGATATTTTATTCAGTTTAAGCCTCTCTATAACGGCCACTAAATTACATCAAGTATTTTGTGTTAAAGGCAGGTGACTTCTTACAGCAAGGTGACAGTAAAACAGAACGATCCTATAGGGGCGTTCTGTTTTACTTTCACCTTGCTTTAAGCAGCCACCTGCCCTAAATACCATCTGATTAACACACTTTAGTGGCCGTTATAGAGAGGTTTTACTGTACAGCTGAGTTCACGACATCTACACCTGATAAAATGCCTTTTCACGCCTTAGCCAATAGAGTAGGTCCAGATTAGAATGCTCCTGTAGGAGCTATATGGTCAGGGCATCGTCATTTGCTATTGTAATAGTTAAATATAGACCTTATAATACATTTTCTACCCCTTGTTCATAATGCTATTGGGAAAGTTCAGCTAAATAACACATTACCTCATAGGCTATTTTTAGATCCAGCCACTTTGAATATACATGTATCTACCGAAAAGGAGCATTAACTACACACAAATGAAAATTTTAGATTTGTGCCTCTGTAATAACCACTTCTTGAAACCATTGTGATAAATAGAGCATTTGCTCCTACAGGAGCAAATGCTCTATTTACCACAATGGTTTCAATAGGTGATTTTTACAGAGGCGTAGAAGGGCGTATTTATGAAGGAAATCGTTAATATTCATACACTTATTAATTCTTACATAAATATTCACCACGTAAAATGCAAAGCAAATAACATGCATCACAATGTGTTAACAACTACATGTATGTTTATGTATACATGTACATGCAATGATATGGGTGATAAGTGGTATGAAGTATCATGAAGTATGTCCATACTTCGTATACGCAATGTACTTTGTCAACCTTTATCTCGCTGCTCAAATTTGTGTTTGTGTTGATTAACCCATTCCCTCATAGACTATTTTTAGATACAACCTCTTTGAATAAATCTACCAAAACAGAGCATTAACTAGAGAATTGGAACATTTTAGAATTTTGTAGTTTGAAACCATTGTGATAAATTTTGTAGTTTGAAACGATTGTGATAAATAGATCATTTGCTCATAAGGGAGCAAATGCTCTATTTATCAGAATGGTTTCAGAAAGTGACGTTTACAGAGTCGTCAAAAGTCGTCAATATGAGGGAATGGGTTAATGTCCGGTTCTGCAAACTAGGAGCAAATTGGACGCACACGAGAGAGGGTGCGGATACAGAGATACCCGGGCGCGATACCCTACACTTATATCACCGACGGAGTTTTTCTGGTTCTTTTAGACGCCTAGTAGAACGTAAAGCACCAATATATCGGAGTGAGTCTCACCCGACGGACTCGGTCCGACAGGGGGGCTTAAATTTGGGAGCTGATGCAATATTGAGTACCCCCAACTTTTGCGCAACTATTAATCAACGGTAAAACAGTGTGGATCCAGATGAGACCCCGAGTTAGACGGTGTCTCATCTGGATCCAAGATGCTGTGCAAATGCAAGTCAGGTCGCAGACAGCAAAGACGTGTTTTATAATGGTAAAGGGCTAACCCTTTACTTCAAAAATACGCATTTGTAAACAGAGTAGACCCAGACCAGACGGCTCCTATAGGAGCCATCTGATCAGGGTCCGCTCTGTTTGCTTATGATATAATAAAAGATATGATTCTACAGTTTCTGCCATGATCAAAACATCTTGTGTTCATGTGCTATTATAACATTTTAATATAACTAATATGCATGACGTCATTATTTCTTACATGGACATTCATGTAGGAAAGGGTTAGGCAAGTTACTAACAATTCATACAAGAATGTGAAGAGTTGAAATCCAGATAAGTCTCACACTTACAGCGTCTAATCAAAATTCCAACTATTTGACGCAATACTTGTAGTTTGATAGTAAACCGGTACATATAATATATCTTGTGTCTGATAATATGAATGATGCTGACGAAACATTCAGTAGCCGGTGGTATGTTAATCCTTTCCGTGCTAAGCGCGATCGGCAAACAGCTTGGATCCAGATGAGACGCCGAGTAACTCGGCGTCTCATCAGGATCCAAACTGTTTGACACTCAAGACAAGTGAAAATGGACCAAAAGTAAGTAAAATAAGTACCCGATCAGAGCTTGAGCAGACCTGTTTTAACAGCAGGTTATGGATGAAGTGTTGTATGTGTTAAAACTATTGGCAACAAAAAATTACTCTTAAGCGACGGAAATGGCTCCTTCATATCTGCAATCTCGCATTTACATATGTAAAACACTGAGGGTGTCTGGCAATGATAACGATTAGAAGCCACGTTATCTACAAATCAATCGATTGATGTCTGTCAAATGGAGTAGCAACACAAGTCTTTATACTAGTCTGTATAAGCATGCAAATTATAAATAAAATACCTAACGGTGAATACCCCGTGTCGTCAGAAATGAAACATTCACTGACCAAAAAACAACGAGCAAACTTCACAATCACAGTAGCAATATAGAAGAAGTACAACCGTAGTACTAACCGTTAACGGTGGTCGAAGAGCATCCCACTAATGGTGGTCGAGAAGCATCCACACTAACGGTATAGTACTAACGGTGATCGAAAAGTACTCCTACTAACGACTGACGAGAAGTATCCCCACTAACGGTATAGTACTAACGGTGGTCGAAAGGTACCCCTACTAACGGTGGACAAGAAGCATCCCCACTAACGGTATAGTACTAACGGTGGTCGAAAGGTACCCCTACTAACGGTGGACAAGAAGCATCCCCACTAACGGTATAGTACTAACGGTGGTCGAAAGGTACCCCTACTAACGGTGGACAAGAAGCATCCCCACTAACGGTATAGTACTAACGGTGGTCGAAAGTTCCCCCTACTAACGGTGGACAAGAAGCATCTCCACTAACGGTATAGTACTAACGGCGGTCGAAAGGTCCCCCTACTAACGGTGGACAAGAAGCATCCCCACTAACGGTATAATACTAACGGTGGTCGAAAGGTACCCCTACTAACGGTGGACAAGAAGCATCCCCACTAACGGTATAGTACTAACGGTGGTCGAAAGGTCCCCCTACTAACGGTGGACAAGAAGCATCCCCACTAACGGTATAGTACTAACGGCGGTCGAAAGGTCCCCCTACTAACGGTGGACAAGAAGCATCCCCACTAACGGTATAGTACTAACGGTGGTGGAGGAGAAGTCCTAATAGCGGTGGACGATAAACATCCCCTTTGACGACGAATGGGAAGCACACCCAACTAACGGTATAATACGAGTATGAGCACCCCCATTAACGGTATAGTACGAGTTTGATCACCCCAATAACGGTATAGTACGAGTATGAGCACCCCACTAACGGTATAGTACAAGTATGAGCACCCCCACTAACGGTATAGTACGAGTTTGAGCACCCAACTAACGGTATAGTACGAGTTTGAGCACCCAAGTAACGATATAGTACGAGTATCAGTACCCCACAAACGGTATAGTACGAGTATGAGCACCCCACCAACGGTATTAGCACCCAACTAACGGTATAATACGAGTATGAGTACCCTACTAACGGTATTAGCACCCAACTAACGGTATAGTACGATTATGAGTACCCCACTAACGGTATTAGCACCCAACTAACGGTATAGTACGAGTATGAGCACCCCACTAACGGTATTAGCACCCAACTAACGGTATAGTACGAGTATGAGCACCCCACTAACGGTATTAGCACCCAACTAACGGTATAGTACGAGTATGAGTACCCTACTAACGGTATTAGCACCCAACTAACGGTATAGTACGAGTATGAGCACCCTACTAACGGTATTAGCACCCAACTAACGGTATAGTACGAGTATGAGTACCCCACTAACGGTATTAGCACCCAACTAACGGTATAGTACGAGTATGAGTACCCCACTAACGGTATTAGCACCCAACTAACGGTATAGTACGAGTATGAGTACCCCACTAACGGTATTAGCACACCCAACTAACGGTATAGTACGAGTATGAGCACCCCACTAACGGTATAGTACGAGTATGAGTACCCCACTAACGGTATTAGCACCCAACTAACGGTATAGTACGAGTATGAGCACCCCACTAACGGTATTAGCACCCAACTAACGGTATAGTACGAGTATGAGCACCCCACTAACGGTATTAGCACCCAACTAACGGTATAGTACGAGTATGAGTACCCTACTAACGGTATTAGCACCCAACTAACGGTATAGTACGAGTATGAGCACCCCACTAACGGTATTAGCACCCAACTAACGGTATAGTACGAGTATGAGTACCCCACTAACGGTATTAGCACCCAACTAACGGTATAGTACGAGTATGAGTACCCTACTAACGGTATTAGCACCCAACTAACGGTATAGTACGAGTATGAGTACCCTACTAACGGTATTAGCACCCAACTAACGGTATAGTACGAGTATGAGCACCCCACTAACGGTATTAGCACCCAACTAACGGTATAGTACGAGTATGAGCACCCCACTAACGGTATTAGGACCCAACTAACGGTATAGTACGAGTATGAGTACCCTACTAACGGTATTAGCACCAAAACAATGGTATAGTACGAGTATTAGCACCCCCACTAACACGGATCATTTATTTTACATTATGTACTGACTTAACAGCTTTCTCATCATTTTGCGTGTCTCTGGTCATAATGGTAAATAGACGTGTGGTATTTGATAGCAAAAATAGTAGCAAAACGTAGCAGATGACAGATTGAGCAGATGACAATTTCCACTGCATGATAAACTTAAAACTGATTTAAAAAAAGATGTGACGTATATAAAACAGCAGTGTTATCATTGAATGAGTCACCGCTCACAGGTCGTGTCTAGTTGTATGTTCGCCAATGTAACCCTTATATGGGACACATCGGTCGTCTACAGTAGCTTTCTGCTAATTCTTATTACTATTTCTTCGAACCGTATTTCATAGGATACTTATGAAAGCTCCTTCCACAACGAGTGGATGATATACATGTGCATGGCTGTACACCAGAAAGCTCAGTTCTATCTGAAATGTCACAGAAATTATCTGTCATCAAGCAACCCTTTGCACACACATCAACTATCCCATACAAAACAGTTGTATGCTTAAACGCCTTAACCCTTTACTCCAAAAGTATGCCTTTCTATGCCTTTGCAAACAAGAGTAGACCCAGATCAGACGGCTCCTGTAGAAGCCGTCTGATCTGGGTCTGCTCTGTTTGCTTATGAAATAATATAGATACAACTCTACAGTTTCTGCCATGATCAACATATCCTGTGTTTATAGACCACTATAAAAATGAATCTAATTAATATTCATGATGTCATTAGTTCTCAGATGAATATTCATGGTGTAAAGGGTTAAAGTAAAAGTTTTTTCTTTTCCTTTCTGGGTCCTGATGAGACCCTAAGTTACCCAGCGCCACTATAGTGCATGTGTACCTTACAAGCAGGCTAAAACTTCTATACATGTATCTATAGATAAGGTAACTTTATGGCATATTAACACTTTTTTACCAAAGCAGAAACTGTAGAATCAGATCTATATTATTTCATAAGCAAACAGAGCAGACCCTGATCAGACAGCTCATATATGAGCCGTCTGATCTGGGTCTACTCTGTTTGCAAATGCTTATTCATGGAGTAACGGGTTAATGCCTTAAAGCATATTTGTTTCTTCAGCGATAAGACCCTAAGTTACCCCGTGCCTCAGCTGTCTGCATTTGTACCTGAGAAGCAGGCTAAGAGTTCTGTATATGTATCTTTAGATAAGGCAGCAGTATGTGCACCAACCCGAACAGAGGGTATTGAGGACACCGTGTATGTATATCCTAGGACGTCCTCTGCTGAAATCCAACGACCTCGCGCGAACATGCGACATCGGGGCCTACCAACAATGGAGACCACGTCCAGCTTAGTAAATCTAGCTTCTGGTCTGTTTGGCACTGATTAACATCAGTTAGTAGATAAGAAGCATGCATAGACAATATAATTTACCATTTCCTTCATTCAAACGCACGTTCACGCCTCTGCAAACAAAGTAGACTCATATACAATACAACACATGTAGGAGCCGTCTGGTCAGGGTCTGCTCTGTTTGCTTATGAAATTATAATATATCTCTACCAATACCAAAAGGTCATGCGTACATATGCCATTACAAAACAAAAATCTTAGCTAAGAAATAATCATGATGTCATTATTTCTAATATTAATATACAACAGGGAAAGGGTTAAAACAATTTATTGATATTTCTCAACCAATACCTATCTTGCTGTGACTCATAAGAATCGCCTCTCCGATGCGATTCTAAGTTTCTAGCAAGACAGGGTTTGGCTCAGAAATAAGATTTAGTTTGTTACGCAACTTATCTACAGCCATATATTAAATTCATTATATGATTTAACAAACGGTGTGGACGTCTATTTGACACAATGATACTGTGTCTGACGGCGCTTATGTGTGTCCGCATGTCTGTGTCTTTACTATGTAATACTCCACGACAATACAATTTGCGCGTTGCTGATAAAACAATTGGTCATCAAGATAAACACACTTGTGTTGTATGGAGAAGAGGGACTGATGGCCATAAGCTGTTACCGCTGATGCTCATTAAAGTTAGTACTTCTAGGTGTTAACCCTTTACCTGATAAAGCCACCTTATCACAGCTTTGCAAACAGAGTAGACCCAGATCAGACGGCTCCCGTAGGAGCCGTCTGATCTGGGTCTGCTCTGTTTGCTTATGGAATTCTATAGGTTCTGCCATGTCAAAAAACAACCCTATATTCAAATGCCATTATCAATTTCAACTAATATATATTCATAATGTCGGAATTTCTTATATGAATTCAACATCCGTCAGATAACGGGATAAAGCTTAACTAAACTCATGCTCTGGGTTGTTCTTTTATGGTTACAGCCACATGTAGGGGATCGAACCCACAACATTTGGACCTAACTCCCACTCTACAAATACAGTCAAACCTGTCTTAAGTGACCATTAAACAGGGGGGATGATTCTAGGTGTTTAGACAGTTAATTGTTTAACACAGGTCGAAAGTAAATGCAGAGAGTCCCAATTGGAACTTGCTGCTTTACTTTCGCCCTGCATTAATCAACTACCTGCTTTAAAAGGCTTATATGTTCAATAAATTAATGGCAGCATAGGACATGTTCTACTGTATGTCGCCAGTGGTGTTCATTCTCCCGTGAAAAATAGTTTGGAACTTTTATAGTCTATATATATTTAAAACAACTAGCTACATGTATAACTATAGTTATACCCATGTAAAGTTCAGACTCTTCGAAGTGTATTACGTGCAAACTCTCAGATCTATTGGCAGATAAATGCGGATTAAGAGTACTTACATATCATTTGAAGCCATGCTAATCCCACTCCAGTGAATTTGCTATGATTTATCCAATAACGGCTCGCGTTTATATATGAACAGTATGTTTACTGTGAAGGCTTGAGTATTCAACGGACACTTCACTCACTCATGAACGTTATATATGTGCATGCCTACTCTCAAGATTAGCGAGACGTGGAGAATTCAATGGCCTATACAAGGAAATCCGTCCGTGTTATATTCCGTGTGCATATATGCATATAACCAAATGTTTCCTTTGATCTTACAACAACAGCACAGCGTGTCTCTTGTGAAATAAAAATCTGACATTCATGTAACGTATATAGCCTTAGAGCTGATGTTGTAATACTGCAATTCTTCAAATAAAGACACCATACCGCCTAAGGTTAGTTTATTTGTTTACATCACGTGACCGGTGAAACACGATACAGTATGCACACCTATGCTATGTTGTCCAATGCGAACCCCGTATACATGTCTTACCTGTACAGAATAGGGGAATATTGACCTTTAACCTGATACGGGTTAACCCCTGTTACATTTTGCAAACAGATTTGGCGAAAATAAGCCGCCTAGTAAATTATCGACTCACCCGATCCCAAATTGTTTGACACTAATCTTTTTTTTCTCTTTTTTTTAGTAGAAAGTGTCATTTTGAAATAGTAACACAAATTCGCTTGTCATGCTAATAGTTAAGACAGCCTGTTCAGATACGTGAATTCTCTTGAGAATTTAATCTAAATTTGAACTGGTCGATAAGGCCACGAGTCTAACAAGCGCACAGTTACGATACAACTCCGCTTGCTCAACCAGGACGGGACCAGTAGACGATCTGTATCGGGGTTTTAACACATAACATGCTAAAAAAATATGTCTGCTCATATTCTGATATCTTTTTTTTTATTATTATTATTATTTTCTTCCGATTAGTTCAGGCTTTTGACAAAAATACTAAACGAGTATCAAACAGCTTGGATCCTGATGAGACGCCGAGTTACTCGGCGTCTCATCTGGATCCAAACTGTTTGCAAGTAACATTCAAATCGAGTTTAGCAGGATAAGTGTTAATAGACATGTACAGAAATAGATACTTAATCCTTGTTCCACTATTCGAGATTTGACTCGCAAATAGATTGGATCCAGATCAGACGCCGAGTTGCCTGGTGTCTCATCGGGATCCAGGCTGTTTGACACCCGGTTGATATTTTCTCAAAAGCTTGATCGAATCAGAAGAAGTCTAAACTCCATCAGTATCCAAGCTTATAAAACTTTTTAGTTGTGTCTGAGTTCGTTCTCAAGCTTTTGATTGGTCAGATTTGAGCCTTTGGCTCATATCTGACCAATCAAAAACTTCAGAACAAACTCAGACTCAACTAAAAAGCTTTATAAGCATGGGTACAGATATAGATTTGAGCAGACACTATGTTTCCACAGCGAGGTTGGGAGTTAGAACTGACGCAGCCATAAAGAGGAAATATTAGGCAGCGACTCTAGGTACTTTACTCCATAAATACGCCTTTCTACGCCTTTGAAAACAGAACAGACCCAGATCAGATGGCTCCTATAGGAGACGTTTGATCAGGGTCTGCTCTGGTTGCTTATGGATTAATATACATGTAGTTCAAATTCACCAATTCTTATTGGGGAAAATAAATCATGTGTTATTATGTCATTTTAAAAAATAATCTGATTAGTATTTGTGATGTAATCGTTTATTTAATGATTATCCATAGATTAAAGGGTTAAGCATAGACGATACGATCTTTCATCATTTTTACAAGCAGTTTGGACCCAGCTGAGACGTGATTAGGATTCTACAAAAAAACTGCATTTATTATGTATGTGAGTAGAGGGTAATATGATTAGTCAGTGTTTCATTTGTATGATCTATCTGACAGGTAGAGAGTGAATTTAAATAAAAGGTACACCAGGTGCGGGTCCAGGATTTCAAATTGGGTGGGGGTAGATTTTTAAAAGATGGATGCCATCACTAGTGTCTTTCTAATGCATGTTGAGAATGGGAGTAATTGACTGTTAGGCAGTTGCATATCTTGCAAAATTAATTAGATCTGCAGCTAGATACGTTACGCAAAATGTTTTAAGATCTGTTAAATTACTCAAAAATAATAGTTTGGGCATTATTTTTATATATTTTTTTTTGTGGGGAGGGGGGGGTCCACATGTGTTTATATGATAACTGAGGGTTGGATCAACAGCACCATGCTTATTGAGATCTTCTCATTGTCATAGTTTACAATGAACAGGCAGACATGTTATATAAGTTAATGCAAACTCAAATATTTGACAAAACGTAATTAACCCTTCGCTTGCTGTTCACGTCAATATACCTACCTGTAAATAGTGCAGACCCAGATGAGACAGCTCCTGCAGGAGCTGTCTCATCTGGGTCTGCACTATTTACAAATTAATTGTGCAACCAGTGCACTCCACAGCAGTGATTGCACAGCAAAATACTTGTACACAGTGAAGATGTATGTAAATATACAACAGGGCATGGGTAAAGAAGGAGAAATGTATTTCAAAATTCAGCAAGAGAAGGGTTAAGACAGAACATATTTATATGTTGACGATATGTAAAGTGTTAACACTTGTAACTTCATTTGACAAATCAAGTGAATGTACGCATTATAATAACATGAATAGAATAAGGTCAGAGCTTTAAAGATCTGAGTTATTGTATAATACAGGTACATGTACACCAGGACTGCTGTAAGTGTCCCGAAAAGTGCCAAAAATACTAGCAAAACAAGACATAAAGAAACAAGAGTATTCGGAGGAACACGTGTATCACCTGCCCGTAGCTGACACAAAAACTTAATATGCTAGAGTGATATCAGAACAAAGGGGAATAACTCCAAAAGTATTGCATCAATAGTTACATAGTTACATCAATGGTCCTCAATGAGAGGAAGACACGTGTTAAATTTGAAAGCTCTATAATGATTAGTTTAGAAATGACAGCCAAAAAGGAAAGTGTCACGGACAGACGGACAGACGGACAGACAGACGGACAGACAGACAGCGGAAAAGTGATCCTTAAGTGACACACTGCCTCTCGGCAGGTGACACAAAAAAGACGATGAAGGACAATGGTCGCTTGGATAGGGCCAGAAAGGGAGAAACGGGTTGAGACAACGAACGTGTAGTTGAAATCTTAACTCAACTGAAGCGTCAAAGATAGAAAGCGTTAGTGTCAAAGATGAATTCATGCACTGCTCGGAAAAATGTAATCACAGAAGTTTGTGTGTGCAAGCGCGACAACAGAATCGAATACACTATAAGATTAGACAAGATATGGCATACATGTATCTCATGCAATCTTTTTAATTGTTATTATTTCTGGAGAGAGAAGTGTACTTTGGAAGAAACTGCACACAATTAGCGTGTTTTAATGTCTCTTCGAGCGTCTATTTCAGTGTCAATTACCCGTAGTTGCTAACATGCTGCATGTCTACACATTGACGACACAAACCGGTATCTGCTCTAATTCTACAGGATACTGGCAGGCTCTATATAGATCGAGACGCCGTTTAGCACTCGAGTTAATTTACCCTTCACTCCATAAATACAAATTTCTATGTCTTTGTAAACAGAGTAGACCCAGATCAGACGGCTCCCGTAGGAACCGTCTTATCAATGCTGCTCTGTTTGTTTATGATATAATATAGATATGATTCTAGATTCTGCCATGGTCAAGTATTGCTGTGTTCATGATCTGTTATAACAATTAATCTAATTAATATCCATGATGTCATTATTTTTTTCATGGAGTAAAGAGTTCGGATTAAACAGTAATTCTATTATCTTTGTGCATTTTACATGTACAACGTAACACTTCGCTTGCTATTCACGTCAATATACCTACCTATAAATAGTGAAGACCCAGATGAGACAGCCCCTGCAGGAGCTGTCTCATCAGGGTCTGCACTATTTACAAGTTGATTGTGCAACCAGTGTACTCCACAGCAGTGATTGCACAGCGAACTATTTGTAGACAGTGAAGATATATGTAATTATACCTACACAGGGCATGGGTAAAGAAGGAGAAATGCATTTTGAAATTCAGCAAGAGAAGGGTTAATCCTTATCATGTCATGCGCGATCTGACACGCATTTGTAACTAGAAGTTTTTGTCACAAAAGCAGATGTATCCCCCTCCCCCACCCTCGTACTCACACATACACACTGTGACATATTGTCACATTTCTGTATATGAGAACTTGACCGGACTAGATGTGTGACAGACAGACAGACAGACAGACTGACAGACACAGACAGAGACAGACAGACTAACAACTCTAACAAAAACAATAAGTAAAGGGAAATAACTCAAAACGTTGCTACCGTAGTAGCTTCTCCTCATTATGCGCTTTTCACACCACATTTTTTCAAGAAAAAAATATAACAGCTAATAAACTCCAAAAATATTGATGCCAGTGGCATGGCCCTTGTGCATGACACTTCCTTTCATCATGCTCTTTCCATAAATGAAATGTCATTCCAATAGCACAAGTAGAACAGGATTTACTGTTCTCGCTTCTCAGCCGTGCTAGATTAATAGAATCAAGCATGGGTTTTGTTAAAGACGGGGCTTTCTATACCCGAGGTTGGTCTGTTCCAGTCGGAAACGAGCTTTAGCGAGTTTCCGATAGGAACAGACCAACCGAGGGCATAGAACCCCCATGCTTTAACAAAACCCATGCTTGATTATTTTTCTCGCTGAAATTCGCCCTAAAACCAAGTAAATTAACGAATTTAGTGAAGTACTACTTTACATTGCGTAATACGACTTCCGTATCTAATAGCAACAGACTGCAGCATAACTTTAGGCGTGACAAAATGACGTCATTTGTTATGACAACCACAAACGTTACGTTTTGGCGTAAAGTATAAATGACTGAGTGACTACAAAACAACGTCTTCGGTTAATTAAATAGGGTATTAAAGTGTTTATATGATATATAGAATTTCATATTCGTGCTAATTACTTATATTAATTTCAATTCATAAGGTTGCTGCCTATAGAAATGTTGGTATAATTCTGTAAGAAGTCCATCCCTTGTATTGATTTTACCCAATCGCGTGTATGAATACACTAGTCACGGGGTGTTCCAGATAAGGATTTCTAGTACGGCTATTTTTAGTAACTCAGCTTATCTAGCACGGCTGAGAAGCGAGAAAAGCTGAGTTACTAAAAATAGCCGTACTAGAAATCCTTATCTGGAACACCCCGTGACTAGTGTATTCATACGCGCGATTGGGTAAAATCAATACAAGGGAAGGAATTCTTACAGAATTATACCAACATTTCTATAGGCAACAACCTTATGAATTGAAATTAATATAAGTAATTAGCACGAATATGAAATTCTATTTATCATATAAACACTTTAAAAGCATATTTAATTAACCGAAGACGTTGTTTTGTAGTCACTCAGTCATTTATACTTTACGCCAAAATGTAACGTTTGTGGTTGTCATAACAAATGACGTCATTTTGTCACGCCTAAAGTTATGCTGCAGTCTGTTGCTATTAGATATGGAAGTCGTATTATGCAATGTAAAGTAGTACTTCAGAAAATTCGTTAAATGACTTGGTTTTAGGGCGTATTTCAGCGAGAAAAATAATCAAGCATGGGTTTTGTTAAAGCCTGGGGGTTCTATACCCTCGGTTGGTCTGTTCCTATCGTAAACTCGCTAACGCTCGTTTCTGACTGGAACAGACCAACCTCGGGTATAGAAAGCCCCGTCTTTAACAAAACCCATGCTTGATTCTATTAATCTGACCACAAAATGTAACAAAGGGCGATAACTCCAATGACATGAGCTATATAGGAGTTATCGTCTGAACAAAAAAGTGTATAGAGCTGATTCTACATGTTTTTCGAGGTAAATATTTCCCTTGAAAGCTTTACATTATAAACATTCAGATAATAAATATTCATGATCTCATTATTTCTTACATGATTACTGAACAGGGAATGCGTTAACTCGTTCGTCATGAAGAACGGTACATTAGATTGTACAGTAAACCTCTCTATAACGGCCATTAAATTACATCAAGTATTTTGTGTTAAAGGCATGTGGTTGATTAAAGCAAGGTGGAAGTAAAACAGAACGCTCCTATAGGAGCGTTCTGTTTTACTTTCACATTGCTTTAAGCAATTACAGGAGCGTTCTGTTTTACTTTCACATTGCTTTAAGCAGCCACCTGTCCTAATATACCAACTAATTAACACAATTTAGTGGCCGTTATAGAGAGGTTCTACTGTAGTTGCCATGGACCAGCAGTTGTCAGAATGACAATGGAACTTCGATATCTCGAACTTCAAGGGACAAATTACTTCGAGATAACAGAAGTTCGAATTATCCGATTTCTAATATGTAAAATTTCTCAAGTTCACAGCCTAATGCGGGTCTAAAGCAATACTGAAAACTTTTACTTCGAGTTATCCAAATTTTCGAGTTATCCGTGTTCGAGATATCGAAGTTCAATTGTATGCGGAAAACGGGTTGCTACAAATATCTCTCTCAGATATTTACGTGATAACCATAAATGCCAGATTTTCGCTTTCCTGAAGTTGTATATGACTCATTAGGCATGATTATGGAGTCATTCAGCGAAGTTATTGGAGAGGGCAATTAGATCTCATTACATAATCCACCGATCTATATCGGGAAGTTTCAACATCAATGTACAGTAAAAACCCCGCTAATATGACCACCTAAAAGGGGTATAATTCTGGGCGCTAGATGCAGGTGGTAGCTTAATGCAGGACACAAGTAATGCAGAAAGCTCTTAGAGCTTTAGGCATTATTTTTGTCCTGCATTAAGCAACCACCTGCTTATAAAGACGCTCATGTTTATTCATTAAGTGGTCGCATTAGCGGGATTCTACTGTAGTATATAAGGTATTGTACTATTTTTTTTTATCATAGGCTCATACATGTTTGACCCTTTCCCTGTTGAATATTCATGAAGAAATAATGACATCATGAATATTTATTAGCTGAATTTTTATAACGGCATCATTTTTATGTACACATGATTGGTTTAGTATTGGTAGAAACTGTAACTGCATAAGCAAACAGAACAGATCCTGATCACTTTTGCTATAGGGTCCGTCTGATCTGGGTCTACTCTGTTTGCAATGGCGTGAAGAAGGGTTTACACGAGGGGAACGGTTCACCATTTCCCTTATATATAAAACGTTTTTCTTTGAGTCTTTGCAAACAAAGTATTTATTTATTTTTTTATTTTTTTAATGTTTTATTTATTAAGGGATTTCAAAAAGTGACTTTTACAGAGGCGTCAAAAGGCGTCAGTATGAGGGTATGGGTTAGCTTGTTACAATTCTCTTAACCTTTTGACTGCTATGGGCGGTTGAGTGAATACTTTTGCAAAAACAGTTTGGATCTAGATGAGACGCCGAGTAACTCGGCGTCTCATCAGGATCCAACCTGTTTGACACCCTGATTGCATTTGGTAGACAAATTGATTATAGCTTGAATTTTGAAAATGTAGTGGGTGAAAATTTCTGCTCAGCAGGCTAAAGGTTAATATTTTATTGGCTGAATGTTTCATTTGTTCTAACCTTAGTTAACCTAAGTTAGTTACGTAGATTCCGAATCTGATGTCATTTTGTTAAACAATGTTTGCGAAAATGTGAGCGGAACACATATTTAACACACAATTTAATTTGACGTCCAGTCTTTCAAATTTTGTCTGAGTGAGATAGACAGTGATGGAGTTAGTCTAGCAAGTCACGAAGTTTTATTTATGTTTGTAACTGCTCGTAATTCATCTCGGATAGTCTCGCTGAAACTGGTACGAGTCGTTTGACGTTTTCCAGTGGCACCTCGTCTAAGACCAGCCCTGCGTTATGTTAACCCTTTCCATTTTCTATTTTTATTCCAACTTTCAATATCTACTGAATATTCATGAACAAGATAGTTATAATGATATATATGGAACTTGGAACAATGTAGCCATTTTAGATAAAAAGAAACATACTGTATCTATCAAATTCCATAAGCAAACAGAGCAGACCCTGATCAGACGGCTCCTGTAGGAGCCGTCTGATCTGGGTCTACTCTGTTTGCAGATGCGTGAAAAAAAAGATTATATGAGGAAAAGAGTTAACAAGTTACCGTTACAGTAAGCACTGTTGGCTAAATTTAAGCCTTAACCTCATGCATATTCATGCAAGAAATAATGACATCATGAATATTAATTAGATTAATTGTTATAATAGCACATGAACACAGGAATGCTTGACAACGACAGAAACTGTGGAATCATACTTCGATTATATCATAAGCAAGCAGAGTAGACCCTGACCAGACGGTTCCTACAGGAGACGTCTGATCTGGGTATACTATGTTTACAAATGCATAGAAATTCGGAGTTATGGAGTAAATGGTTAATATCGAGGTGTTCCGATTACTGCTGTAACCACAACATTTCGGTCTTAAAACTGTAACGGTTACTGAAAGTAACGTTTTATTGAACGCAACCTGGATATCATGACTTTATTCGTCATCGTCACCCGATGGGTCACAGGTGGCGGTATCGAACATCGAAAAATCATATTGGACACGGCTGAAGTGAAGAAAAAAACTCCATATAGAGCGGTTCTGATTTAGAATATACATAAGTATCTTTCTTAACCCGTTCCTTCATATAAACGTGTTTTCACGCGTTGCAAACAGAGCAGACCCGGGTCAGACGGCTCATATAGGAGCCGTCTGATCAGGGTCTGCTCTGTTTAGTAATGGAATTTGAAATATCCATTTCTTTACTTTCTAAAATGGCTACATTGTTCTACTATCTAAATTTTATTATACATGTAACTATTTTGTCCATGAATATTCAGTCGGTATTGAAATTTGGAATAAACACAGAACAAGGAAAGGGTTTAGAGTCATTATATTGATTGAACGCAGGCAGCTTAAAACAGGCGGTTGCTTAATCCAGGGCAAAATAATGCAGAAAGTTTTATAGCTTTCTGCATTATCTTTGATATGCATTTAGCTACCACATGCCTTACATACCCATCCTCAGTCCTCTTGTCGGTGGGCGCTTAAGACAGGTCTTACTGTAATACTGATTTAATTCTACAGTTTCTGTCCTGGACATTATAGTAATTAATCTAATTTTAATTCATGATATCATTATTTCGTCCTTCATGAAGATTTATGATATAGATATCGTCACACTCATTAAATTTTAAATTTTGATTAAGTTTTAGTTTCAAATTCAATGGGACGTGAATTATTAGATGAAAGTATTTAATTATCTCAGATACTCGATAATGGACATAAAACATGATTAAATCAGTGCAAAATTTATTTTTCTATTTAATAGCTTATTCAAGATATCAATATTGTCTATTGATTTCAATAACTTAATTGAGTCGCTCTCTAGGCAAACACGATCTCATTGGACAGCAAACAACACTGATCCAGTCTAGGTGCATCTTCAACATGATGTTTGTTCTCAGTCTGTACTGTATACTACTCTTACAGAGCTACATATATACTAAAAAACTAAATCTTTATTTCTCCACCAAACCCTATGCTATGACCACTCTTTAGAATCGTCTCGAAGAGGCGATTCTAAAGAGTGGTAACAACTTAGGGTTTGGTGGAGAAATAAAGGAATTATTCTTGAAAATGTTTTAATTTACGCATATTGTCTGGAGCTCTGTATTCAGTAAGACCCCTATTCTCAGAGAAGCATTTCACTTGAATTTTTATGCCCCCAACGGCGGGCATATAGTAATCGCATTGTCCGTCCTTCCGTCCGTCCGTCTGTCCATCCGTCTGTCCTTCCACCCGTCCGTCCCAAATTCGTGTCCCTTCTATAACTTCTTCATCTGTGAATGGATTTCAAAATAACCTGGCACAAATGTTCACCACACAAAGACGATGTGTCGCGTTTAACTCCCATGTCCATGGATCAAAGGTCAAGGTCACAGGGTACAATTACTTTATAATATATTTCGTGTCCGGCCTGTAGCTTCTTTATCTATCAATGGTTTTCAATATAACTTGGCACAAATGTTCACCACACAAAGACGATGTGTCGCGTTCAACTCCCAGGTCCATGGGTCAAAGGTCAAGGTCATACGGTAAAATAACTTTGTCACAAATTTCGTGTCCAGTTTGTAACTTCTTTATATATCAATGTATTTCAATATAACTTGGCACAAGTGTTCACCACAGAAAGACGATGTGTCGCTTTCAACTCCTAGGTCCATGGGTCAAAGGTCAAGGTCATAGGGTAAAATAACTTTGTAACAAATTTCGTGTCCAGTTTGTAACTTCTTTATATATCAATGTATTTCAATATAACTTGGCACAAGTGTTCACCACAGAAAGACGATGTGTCGCTTTCAACTCCTAGGTCCATGGGTCAAAGGTCAAGGTCACAGGGTACAATTACTTTGTCACAAATTTCGTGTCCGGTCTGTAACTTCTTTATATATCAATGGATTACAATATGATTTGGCACAAATGTTCACCAGACAAAGATGCTGTGTCGCTTTCAACTCCCTGGTCCATGGGTCAAAGGTCAAGGTCACAGGGTACAATTACTTTATCACAAATTTCGTGTCCGGTCTGTAACTTCTTTATATATCAATGGATTTCAATATAACTTTGCACAGATGTTCACCAGACAAAGAGGGTGTGTCGCGTTTAGCTCCTTAGTCCATGTGTCAAAGGTCAAGGTCACATGATACAAATACTTGTTCATCCGTGAATTGATTTCAAAGAAACCTGGCACAAATGTTCACCTCACAAAGACGTTGTGTCAAATCCCTGGTCCATGGGTCAAAGGTCAAGGTCACAGGTTACATTTTTGGGGGCATGTGTCACGTGACTGTGACAGCTCTTGTTATTGTTTAAATAGACAGGTGATTGCTTAATGAAGGGCAAAGGTAATACAGAAAGCTCTTACCAGAATCTTTCTGTATAACGTTTGTCTTGTATTAATTACCATATGTTTTGAAAATCCAAAATTATACTTCTTTTGAGTGGTCGTATTAGCGAGCCTTGACTATACTTGCAACTGATAGCCAACGAAACTTTACTGGGCATATTAGTCCTTAACCTGGCTTTAAAAAAGAAACCATGTCTCCTGTCTGGTGCTATTTTGTTTATTTAACAAGTTAATAAAATATTGTCTCGGATTTGCAAACAGCTTAAATCCTGACGAGACGCCGAGTAACTTGGCATCTCATCTTGATCCAAGCTATTTGGAAACGCGAGTCAAGTCGCGGATATCCTTCCATGATTACGTTTGTCTACGCCTTTGCAAATAGAGCAGATCCAGATCAGACGGCTCCTATAGGAGCCGTCTGATCAGGATCTGCTTTGTTTGGTTATGACATAATATAGATATGATTCTGTGGTTCCTTGTCATAGCAAAATATTCCTGTGATCATGTGTCATTTTAAAATAAACATCCATATTCACGAAGCATTTATTTCTTACATAAATATTCACGGAGTAAAGTGTTAATTGTATTTTGTTGTTGCTTTAATGTTGTGGTGGTTGCTGTCCTTGCTGCTGTTTTTATAAGCATTGGTACCTGCATGTTATCGTGTAACAAATTACGGTAATTGCTATTAACCGTTTAAATGTGGGAAACAAGCTCACTGTCATTTGCAAACGGTGTAGACCCAGATCAGAGGGCTCCTAGAGGAGCCCTCTGCTCAGGGTCCGCACTGTTTGTCGTTGAAGTTTACCCTGTCATATTGTACATGTATGAACTACACCAATACACAATAATGGACTATTTCACTCTGAAAATTCAGCGTCGAAAGGGTTAATTTCCGTAATAAAAACCATCAAACCATAAAAATGCAATAGCCTAATTGAAATGAAGTCTCTATTAGCGCACGGTGTATTGGTTACACGGGTTTGCTTTAAGAGTTTATTTGCCGGTATTTAATATACTATTAAACGTCCATGTAGGCGCAGTGACAAACCATAAAAAACAATTGTGTAACTGAAATAAAGTTTCCATGGACATATTATAACGTACGAGGTGACGTCAGACTGCAATACATTTCATTTGAATACATTTTACATGCAAATGAACTATCATGTAGGCGCAATGACACACATATCGTCCTTTTAATTTTTTACTCCATGAATATTCATGTACATGTAGGAAATAACGACATCATGAATATTAATTAGATTAATGGTTAAAAAAGCACATGAACACAGGAAGTTTTGGCCATTGCTTAAACTGTAGAATCGTATTTAGATAATTCCAAAAGCAAACAGAGCAGATCCTATTCAGACGGCTCAAACAGAAGCTGTCTGATCTGGGGTTACTCTGTTTGCATAGACACAGAAAGGCGTATTAATGGGGTAATAGGTTTAAAGTTTGTTTCATCTCTTTGATTTTAATTCTCAAGCTTTAATCAACTTCTGTACAAAAATAGAATTTACGAACGTTTGAAGCCAGATGGAATGCCAAGTATAATGGGGTAAAATGGGTTAAAGATGCCGACGCGGACAGTTTCAGGAAACGGCAATTTGTCCACCTTGTTTAATCCTTTCGGCGCCAAATTTCCTATTGTCGTCTGCAACCCATTTTTTGTTAAATTATTCGGCACACTAAGGAAATGAGATTTCTAAATAAATGCAAATTTCAAAGGAATAAAGAACATATATAGAAATAGAGAATGGGATAAAAAAGTGAAGTCCCTTTTCAAGGCGGCGTCTGATCCGGGACTGCTATTTGTCGTGGCGCACTTTTGCGACATTGGCGGTGAAATGGTTAATGTTGGTAGCTACAGGCTGCAGCAGACAGAATAACTATTATTGAACGATTACTCTCAGCAACGATTACTGCCAGGCCCAAGTAGCGCAAACCTATCGTAACTACATTCTGTAACATCTATAAGCATTTTCAAACAAGATGTGTCTGTGAAACACTATGCCCCCACCCCCAACATTTGACATTAGACCCTGAAGGATGACATTGACCTTGACATGTCACTTCTCAAATTTCGCAGCTTCATGAGATACACATGCATGTCATATACCGGTATCAAGTCTCTATCTCTACTGGTTCAAAATTTATGTCCAATGTTAAAGTCGGTGATTTGACCTATATATTTGACCTCTGACCTTGAAATATGACCCTTATCTTAACATGTCAACCCTCAAAATGTGCGGCTTTATGAGATACATATGCATGCCAAATATCAAGTCACTATCTGTACTGGCTCAACAGTTATGACCAATGTTAAAGTTACTGACGTTTATAATCCTTGAATATCCATGTAAGAAATAATGACATCATGGGTATTAATTGTTATAACAACGCATTGAGTCAGGACGTTTGGATCATGGCAGAAACTGTAGAATCGTATGTATATTATATCATAAGCAAATAAAGCAGACCCTGATCAGACGGCTCCACTCTGTTTGCAAATGCACAGCATGGTTTATTTATTGTGTAAAAGGCATTGTACTGAAACCATTTTCTTTAAGAGATAATTACGTGTATCTTCATTATAGTATAACGAATTATAATTATGATTAGTGGCCATGGCATTGAATCGACGCATCTGGAATATGGTTTCTGCAAATTTATTTTGATAACAAGAATTATGCATATTTAATAACACAAATTTATAGAGGATGCCATGTTTCTTACCAATTTTGCTCTACAGCAGGAAATGGCACCCGCAATGCATTATGGTAATAGGACACCCGTGATAGTGAAAATCTCCCTGTTATGGTAATCAATGTCTAACATGTATGTAGAGAATAATTATCTAACCGTATCTAACCGTATCTATGTAAAACTAATGGTATCATTAATGACCCGTTCCCTGTTTAATATACATGTAAGAAATAATGACATCATGAATATTTATTAACTGAAAATTTAGAATGGTATATGAATACATTATTGTTTTTGTATTAGCAGAAACTGTAGAATCGTGTCCATTATAATTTCATAATCAAACAGAGTAGACCCATATCAGACGGCTCCTTTAGGAGCCGTCTGATATGGATCTACTCTGTTTGCAAATGCGTAAAAAGGCGTTTATATGAAAGAAAGGGATCATTATTAGTTGATTTTATAACGGTACATTAACACAAAATTTGTTTACCTGGTCTATAGAATTCAATAAAATCAGAGCAGACCCTGATAAGAGGGCTCCTACAGGAGCCGTATAATCTAGGTCTACTATATAATAAAACCCCTCCAATGCGACCACCAAAACATAGGCACAATTCTTGGATGACAGAGGCAGGTGGCTGCTTAATGCAGGACGAATTTTATGCAGAAAGCTCCTACAGGAGTTTTCTGCATAACTTTCGTCCTGCATTAAGCAGCCACCTGCTTACAAAGACCGACATGTTTATTCATTAAGTGGTCGCATTAGAGGGTTTCTGCTGTATTTGTAAAGGCATTAAATACGTGTGTATCAGATTAAGAGTTAAATGTTCCACACACAGTAATTATTGCTTGTTTAATAACAGTGTGCGGTAGAACCCATCTTTAGCGGTCATTCATTTATTTAACCTATAGGAGCTTTCTGTATTACATTGACCTGCATTAAGCTACCACATGCCTTACAGACCCATGATTAGACCTCCTTTTTATGGCCGCTTAATACAGTTTCTACTGTATGTGATATGATCTTGCAGCTTAGACCCAGAAAAGGCCTGTATACAGGCGTCGCCTGAATTAGGTCTACTGTGTTTGTAAAGGCATGAAAAGACGTCTATATCAAGTAAAAGGCTTACTGTTTCCTTGGCTTTCAACCAGTTTTGTAATGTTCGTGTTTCGATCGGAGTAGAACTTTTGCCTTCAACCGCAAGCCGAACGCGATTGATAACCACACTCGGTTTTATTGAGTCTGTTCATGGACAGTTATTAAAAGTGCAACACTTCTCACGCTCCCTAACACCTGCTTAAGCAGTATTTCATTTTTCATAACTCAAAGTTTTGAAACTGCTTATCTGGAAGGGCCAGAAAATACAACAGCACTGAGAATGGTGTACTGGGGGACTTTTTAATTTGCAACATTAAGAATAATATAACCAATACTATGTTTTATCATTTAACGCGACTGTCCCAGGTAAATACAAACAATAATTTACCTTCTGTAAACGAATAAGCACACTTGTATCTGCTATACAGGAAACACACAAAGATGTCTTCCAGTGTTCAGTGTTTTATCACTCGAGTGTGAGAGAAAAAAGCTTCTTCATTGAGCGTGTACCTACCTGACAGAAGTACAATATCCACCTATCAGTGTCACCAATCTGCAGACAGACACCATGTTAGCACCTACGCATAATTGGAATGGAAAGTTTATCTTCAATTAAGATACACGAACAAACAATTCTATAGAGATCTTCTATCGAGCTGAAGCTTGTACAAATGTACAGTTGTACTTCGATATCTCTCCAACTTAAAGGGACCGTACATTTTTTTCGAGATAACAGACGTTTTTGTCATCCGATTTCTAATCTGAACAAAGTTCTGCAGGTCTAAAGTAATGTTGAAAGGAGCTTTCAGCATTACTTTCGATCTACATTAAACTGACACGTGTGTTATACAGTAAAACTTCGATTATCCGAACACTAAAATACGTATTATTATCGATCTATAAGACAGGTGGCAGCTTAATGCATGGTGAAAGTCATGCAGAAAGCTCCTCTAGGAGCTTTCTGCATGACTTTCACCATGCATTAAGCAGCCACCTGCCTAAAAGGGTCTAAAGTCTTCTATACCGAAAATTCGAATAATCGAGGTTTTACTGTATATTTTAGAACAAGTCTGTATTGTAAATCTCGAATTTCCCAGTTATCCGAGTTAGAGATATCACAGTTCAACTGTATTAAACTTTATCCCATTATTCGCATTTGTAAATAGTTTGGATCCAGATGAGATATCGAGTAACTCGGTGTCTCATCAGAATTCAGGCTGTTTGAAACTCGATCAGCAGTTTCTCAAACGATTGATTGAGCTGGAAGTAACCAAACTTGTGCTAGATACAAATTTTAGCAGACATCATTTTTCAGTGGGATAAGAGACATACGATACGGATAATCGACCTGAAGTTGCAAATAAAATTGTTTTTCTCTGAGATATAGAAATAGAACTTTATGTGTTCAAAGACATTCGCGTGCTTACTAAGGCCATGTCACAGATGCGCGTGATCCCATATAAAATGACAACAAAAAGGGGTGACGGACAGACAGTTGCCCTGCATTCAGTAATGACTCACACGAGCAACCAAGAGGAACATTCTAGGTACATACATCTCGTACACACCTTTTGGTCTGCATTGGACTACCACCGTCCTTAAACATCTAAAACTAGAACTGTAAGCCACAGGCTAACGAATACCCCCCCACCTGGCTGCTTGTCAGAACACCTATCATCAATCGTTGAACATATGTACATACAGAAACATGAAGAGATTTATAAAACCCAATTTATGTAATAAAAATGACAAGATGTTCAGCAAGAAAGAAAAAATGTAATATTCAATCCAAGATCAATCACAAACATAAATAAAGCAAATTTTACCAAATATTGTCAAGTCCAAAAAGGGAGATAAGTCTGTTGTTAAAATTCAAAGAAGTGTTATGGCTGCTGCCAGACAATGTCATCCACTAAGTTCAAGCAGCTTTGTTTATTTTTGTGAAGTGTCAACTCCAAAGTTCTAAACAAATACGTACCTTTTCAGAAAAACCTTAAGTTCAAGGACCATAACTCTGGGAAAATTATTCAACCAGACCGATATTCAAACTTAAGCTGCAACTCATCTAGATTTAGATTTATGTCAAATATAAAGTTAATATCTCCAAGCACTTCCAAAGAAACACCTGAAAATTGAAAATTTGATAAAAAAAATTAAGTTCAAGGGCCATAACTCTGGCAAAAATTATTCAACCAGACTGAGATTGGGAATTAAGCTGTAAATCATCTATATTTAGCTTTATGCCAAAAATGAAGTTAAAATCTCTAACCACTTCCAAAAAAGTCTGGAAAATTCAAAATTTGAAGAAAAAAATTGGAAGTTCAAGGGCAATAACTCTGGAAATAATTATTCAACCAGACTGAGATTGGAACATAAGCTGTAACTTATCTAGATTTAGCTTTGTACTAAATATCGAGTTGATATCTCCAGTCACTTCCATTAAAAGTCCAGAAAACCGAAAAACATTGGTCGGGGACTAAAAGGGGGAGATAACTCCTGAAGTAATGGTCCGATCATAATGAAAATATGCGGTGCACAGGTTTATATGGTCATATGGCTATACATGAAGTTTCAACAAAATTGAAGCAAAACTGTAGAAGAAGAAGGCCGGACAAAATTGTGTCCACGGACGGACAGACGGACAGACGGACAGACAGACGGACGGACAGACAGACAGACGGACAACCTGATTCCAGTATACCCCCCAAACTTCGTTGTGGGGGTATAATTAGACTGCGTTTTGTGTGGTCGCCTAGGAGGGGTGTTACTTTATTTTGCTTCGTGGTATTCTGACTTGATCTCATAATTAAATTGCCATTTATCTGCCGATGACGGCAGCATAGATACGAGTTCCTGCTGAGACAATTATAGTTTCCTAATTATTGCCTGACTACTGGAGCAAGTACCACGCGCTGTCTTTAACCCGTTGTCATTTACAGTACCAGCTTTGATCGGAAAACAGTTGGAATGAAACTCTATCGTCATAGTAGATCAATGTTAATTTGTCTTGTAACTCAAATACGAATACAGAGACATGTCAAAGATACAAGACATATGGTTATAGAAGCAGCAAACATTTAACATTACACTCAATGCTACCAGAGGAAGCATTTAACAAGTACTGCTCTCCCTTGATTTTTGTCTAATAAAAAGTAACACGGCATCCCATCGGGGTCTAAATCGTTTGACACTCTGATTGTATTTTGTAGAAAAGTGAATAAACCTTTATTATATCTTAAGCAAACGGAGCAGACCCTGATCAGACGGCTCCTGATATGGTTCTTCTCTGTTTGCAAAGGCATAGAAAGGCGTATATATGGAGTAAAGGGTTAAAGGCAGAGTTCATTAATCATGAAAGGGTATAATTTATGATAGGACTTTGGATGACAAACAATGCAGACCCTGATGGGGCGAAAATTGTGTAGCAGGATTAAGGATGAATTAAAATATCTTTTTGAGAAGATAAAGTAGCTTCATCATTAAGGTGCATTTCCCTACTAATTGCCCGGCCTGCGCCGATTCATTTTCTAATTGCAATTATCCCGCATGAGATCGTCGTGTAATTGGCATCAGTTCTTCAAAGAACCTTGTGTTATATGGGCTTTTTATTGACTGGTATGACAATGTGAATTCTAAGAAGCTTTACACTTGTCCTTCTGCAAAACTGGTGTTGGAAATCCGATCTAAGGTGATTTTACATACATCCAATTTGCTCAAATTTGAGAATTTATTGACCGAGTGTCAAATAGCTTGGATCCATGATGGGACGTCGAGTTACTTGGCGTCTCATCTGGATCTAGGCTGTGTGCAAATGCAAGTCAGGAGTAACCCTTTCCTTGTTCTATGATTAATCCTAATTTCAATACCTTCAGAATATTCATGGACAAAATAGTTAGAATGATATATGAAAGGTGGAACACTGTAGCCATTTTAGAAAGTATAGAAATAGATCGATCAAATTCCTTTAGTAAACAGAGCAGACCCTGATCAGACGGCTCCTATAGGAGCCGTCTGATCTGTGTGTACTCTGTTTGCAAATGCGTGAATAAATGTTTACACGAAGGAACGGGTTAAGCAGAATAAGGGTTGAAATTCTCCTCAAAAACAGTGTTACATGCTTATTTTGTCCCATCTGTTCTCATGAATATTAATTAGATTATTTTTTATGATAAGACATGGACACAGGACTTTATTGCCTTGGAAGAGACTGCAAAATATGTCTATATTATATCATAAGCAAACAGAGCAGACCCTGATCAGCCGGCTCCTACAGGAATCTGGATCTACTCTGTTTGCAAAGGCGTATTTATTGAGTAAAGGATTGTAAAATGTTGAAAGTGGTGCAGAATGCTCCTTTAGGAGCTTTCTATATCACTTTCGTCTATTAACCCTCCAGCAGCCTTAAAGCCCTGTTTAATTAACCCTTTCCCTCATAAAGACGCTTTCATATATGCCTTTGCAACAGAGGTGTGTTACTGGTTTACCTTCTCCATGTATATTTGTGTTAGAGATGATGACACCCAAACTATACATACTTGTAGAATTATATCTAACTGTATAATTAGATCTATAGTATCCAGTAAGCAAACAGAGCAGACCCTGATCAGACGGCTCCTATAGGAGCTGTCTGATCTGGATCTGCTCTATTTGCAATGACACAGAGAGGCGTATTTATGGAGTAAAAGGTTTACCCGTTTAACACTTTACTCCTTAAATACACCTTTCTGCGTCTTTGCAAACACAGTATACCCAGCTAATACATATTCATGATGTCATTATTTCTTACATGAATATTAAACAGGGAAAGGGTTATCAATGAAGCCATTATTTTTACATGGATACGGTTAGATAATTATTCTCTATATACATGTTAGACATTCATTACCATATCAGGGAGATTATCACTATCATATACGTCCTATTACCATAATGCATTGCGGGTGCCATTTCCTGCTGTAGAGCGAAAATGGGTAAGAAACATGACATCCTCTATAAATTCGTGTAATCAAATATGCATAATTCTTGTTACATGTATCAAAATAACTTGCAGAAACCATATTCCAGATACGTCGATTCAAGGTCATGGTCACAAAAACATAATTATTCGTCATACTATCATGAAGATATTATCTCTTAACGAAAATGTTTCAGTACAATGCCCTTTACTGTTATACATCATATGTACGCCATGCTGCGCATGTGCAGACAGAGTGGACAATATCATGTAGGAGCCGTCTGATCAGGGTCTGCTCTGTTTGCTAATATTGATATGATACGTAGTACAGTTTCTGCCTTGGCCAAATATTTCTGTCTCCTTGTGCTATTATAACAAATGAATCTAATTAATATTCATGACGTCATTATTTCTTATATGAATATTCGTGGAGTGAAGGGCTAAGCCTGTATTCCTGGTGAACTCATCCAAACATGTACTGTAAACACCTTGAAGGAATTAATTCTGTAATAGGTTTTTTTCCTATTAGACTTTGTTGGAATTTAGAAAATAAGTGGGAAACGAACACGTATTCTGTGATATTTTTTTTCCAATAAGACTTTGTGGAACTTTAGAAAATAACACATGGGACACAAACAAAGCCTCAGTCCAGAGTGCTCAGTATTCCTCTGAGTTTCGTCTACATTGTTAACCAACAACCCAATGTTGAGAAACTAGGCAAAACGGGGAAACCTGTCATATATATTGTAGATTTATGTACGGTGTTAACCCTTCGCTTGCTGAACTTTAAAATACATTTCTCCTTCTTTACCCATGCCCTGTTGTATATTTACATATCTCTTCACTGTGTACAAGTATTTCGCTGTGAAATCAATGCTGTGGAGTGCATTGATTGCGCAATCAACTTGTAAATAGTGCAGACCCTGATGAGACAGCTCCTGCAGGAGCTGTCTCATCTGGGTCTTCACTATTTACAGGTAGGTATATTGACGTGAACAGCAAGCGAAGGGTTAATATACTTTGTACTACTCGACACTTCTTAAATACACGTATAATAGGTCCACAGAATCATAAAACGATTCTTTCCTCTCATATATTGTAAAAAAAAGCAGTGTAAATTTACATTCGGAATGACACATTTAAGTAGGGATCCCTCTGTTTCTATGTTAATACATTGTACACTGAACATGTTATACAGTAGAACCTGTCTTAAGCGGCCATCAAAATGTCTAATTATGGGTCTTTAAGGCTGGTGTTAGCTTAATGCAGACTTAAAATAATACAGTAAGCTCCTATAGGAGCTTTATGTATTGCTTTTACCCTGCATAAAGCAGCCATATGCCTTTTAACACTAAATAAATGAATGACCGCTAAGGACAGGTGTTAGTGTATATACATGTATGTATATATGTGGTACTAGAGCATCATTTTGTTGATAGTTACTATTGCAAGATGTTGTTTGTGAACAGTTTATTTCTCCTAAGAGGAGGCAATAAAGAAAGTACATTAAATTGTGTCATGTATCTTGTGTTCTATATTGTATTGCATTGCATACTGTAGTGTATATTCATTGTATTGTATTGTATAGTGTATTGTATTTTTTTTTTCATATTGCATATGGTATTGTATATCGTACTGCATTCTATACTGAATCGTAAATTGTATTACACTTTGTTTTATATTGCACTGATTATTTCATTGCACTGTATTGTATATTGTATTGCATATCGTATTGTATATTGTATTGTATTTTATAGTGCATGGTATTTTTTTGATTTATTGAATATATTGTATGTTGTTTTGCATATTGCATTGTATTGTACGAGTAACTGTATTGTATTTCTTTCTATTTTGTATTGTACCGCATTGAATATTGTATTGAATATTGCGTGTTGTATTTTATATTGTATTGATTACTGCATTGTATATTGTATTTTATTGTATTATATGGCATTGTTTTGTATTTTGATTTATTGTATTGTATTGCATTGGGTATTGTATATTACATTGTATTGTACATTATAGTGTATGTTTTGAATACAGTATAGTGTATTGTATGTATATTATACAGTATACCTGGAAATAACCCAGTCACAACATCCCTGCATACATTATACACAGTCTTGTCTGGCAAATACTGTTAACGGGAATCTCAATAAAGCACATCTGAATTCTGAAATATTACGGTACTTGGACCTGTCTTACTAAAGGCCATACGACAGAAATTATCGTAAGTTCTAATTTACGTCAATCCTTAATATTCGAATCTAGCCGATATTATCACACACACTCTAGTGTGCAGCAATTAATGATAACTTCCCATGACAGCATTATCGTAAGTTGTAGCATACGAACATCGTAACTTCCAGTTTCGTATGATAAAACTTGCGATGCTTGCAGTCATACGCTCTTTGGAAAGAAGGGTATCGGGATCTTTAAATGTTGACTTGGTATGAAGATTTATATTAGAAATAATGACACAATGAATATCAATTGGTTTATGGTTAATAATGAAACACGAACACGGGAAGTTTTAACCTTTGCATAAACTTTAGAATCTCATCTATACTATGTTATAAATAAACAGAGCAGGTCTTGATCAAACGGCTCCTATAGAAGCCGTTTGATCTGGGTCTACTCTGTTTGCAAAGGCATAGAAAAACGTATTTATAGAGTAAAGGGTAAAATGGTTTAAGAATTTACTCTCTCTCAATTGTTAGCAAGAAAAAATATGTTATTCTTACGTACATCTTTACGTACGATTCACAACCAGCGACACTTACTTAGTGTACTTATGTTGTACTCCGTTAATATTGTTAGAGTTTTCATGATGTCATATGAACATATTCATGATTGTTTTCCCGTGGTAGACACCGTATGGTCATATCTATATTATTCCGTAAACAAATAGAGTAGAACCGGATCAGACGGCTTCTACAGGAGCCTACTGATCTTGATCTTCTCAGTTTGGAAACGTGCTTAATCCTTTACTCCATGAATATTTATGAAAAAAAAACATTGGCGTCATGTACATTAACTAGATTCATGTATAATGACATATGAACACAGGATATCTTGCAGTGACAGAAACTAGAATGAGATCTATATTGTGATATATGCAAAGAGAGCAGATCCAGATCAGACGGCTCCTACAGGAGTCGTCTGACCTGGATCTACTTTGTTTGCAAAGGCTTAGAAAAGCGTATTTAAGAATTAAAGGGTTAAACCGCGTTTCTATGGAGGAAAGTGTTAAAACACTCACAACGCCATTCGATAGAGATGTCCGACCAGCACAACAGAATAGTTGATCAAATTTGAATGACTTTGAATGTGGACCAATAAACATTCACAAGATGTACTCTTGTCAGCATCGGATAATTACTCCAGCCCGCTTTATTTGTTTCAAACTGCCAGTCACACAAATCAACCAACATACTTAAATAATAAAAAAAAATACCAACAAAAATAGCATAGCCAGTATCTCGAGGTGGACAGAAATACCCCATCCAAACATATTGTATTGACGATAACATCTAGAATCCTTGATGGCTTGCAGAGCAGGGTCTGCTCTGTTTCCCAATGTCATTTAAATCATATAGATATGATTTTACAAGTTTTGCCTTGGCCAAATATTTCTGTGTTCATATGCCATTATAAAAAGTTAGTCAATTCAAAATCATACAGTCATTATTTATCATTTATAAATTGAAAATGTTAAATGTTTGCATTTTGTTTAAATTAATTTTCAGAAGAAAATAAAATATAATTATTTGTGGATCTGGGGTCACGTCTCTTATTTTATCAATACCTTGTACTTATTAGTTATTTCTTCTTTCTTAATACTTATTAACTGTTCACATTCTTCATCAAATATTAATTCCAAATGTTTTATAACGAACCGGAAAGGATATTTGACTTGACACGGTGACATTATCAACCCTTCTCTTGCTGAATTTTAAAATACATTTCTCCTTCTTTCACCATGCCCTGTTGTATAATTACATATATCTTCACTGTATACAAGTATTTCGCTGTGCAATCACTGCTGTGGAGTGCACTGGTTGCACAATCAAATTATAAATAGTGCAGATCCTGATGAGACAGCTCCTGCAGGAGCTGTCTCATCTGGGTCTTTACTATTTACAGGTAGGTATATTGACGTGAATAGCAAACGAAGGGTTTACAATCAGTATGTACATGTGGTGACGGTAAAAAGTGAATGCAGATGAGTGAACTTGAATCACGCGGAAGCCACGAAATAGCATATATTTGTTATTTCTTAATGCTTATTATTATAAGCTAATACTTAATAGTTATATGTTATTAGTTAATACTTTTTAGTTGTTTGTTATCAATTAGTACTTATTAGTTATTTGTTATTACTTATGTTTGTTACATGGAAAATGCGACATCAACGTCATGATGACGCTGGGCAATGATGTTCCGTTTCCGTTTTCTAAAACATTTGCCTGGCGTTGCAATGTTCTTATTGCCACTGTTTCAAATTGATAACTAATACGTTATAACAAATAACTAATACGTATTAACTAATAACAATTAACTAATAAATATTAACTGATAACAATTAACAAATACGTATTAAGTTAACTAATAACAACTATTAATTAGTAACAATTACATCATTGCCTCCATATGACGGACATTTAGATACACACCCTCTCCTTTAACTCGGTCGGTAGTTTCTCAAAAGCTTCAACAAATCGGAAATAAGTAACAATAGTTCCAGTTAAAGCAGACATAATTTACGGTTGGGTAGATACATTTAATCACACAATTAATAAATGCTTTAGATTAATTGATTCATATGTTTTGGATTAACTAAGTCAACCGCTTTACACCAGTTGAATCAAATGTTTCATGTCTTTCCTACAAGTACATGTATTTTAACAACAGTAAGAATCACTATTTCGATCAAAAATTTTCTGCCATTCCTGGGTCCAAGGTTATAAAACTCTTGAGTTTGAATTTGAGTTCGTTCTCAAGTATCAGATTGGTCAGACTAATCAAACACTTGAGAACGAACTCAAGCACAAGCACTCGGAACATTGAGAGCACTATTTACTTTACAATATGTCGTTCATATGAACACTCATAAGTTGCTATGACGCTTTTCACTGTCAATTACGGCGGTAAACAGAAACTAATGAATTAGGTTTGTAATTGTGTCTGACAAACTATTGGACTGCCTGTTATAGTCAAGTCTATGATGACGGAGGCAACAAATAATGACAACGAACAAGTAATCATAGACACAAATGAGTCTAGTCAGCTATGCACTGTTAACCCTCTCCCTGTTCAATGTTCAGTAGTCATGTAAAAATATCGACATCATGAATATTTATTAGCTGCCTTTTTTATAATGTCATTTGTAGAAGGATTGTTTTGATAATGATAGGAACTGTATAGCCCGGCTATATTATTATTTCGTTAGCAATCAGAGCAGACCCTGATCAGACGACTCCTATAGGAGAGAAAGGGTTATATGAGAGAAAGGGTTCAAGCGAGTATATAGTTAAACGACCACATATTACTTATAAGAAATAAACACAGTGCTTGTTGAAGCACTCAAAATGCTTAAGCATTTCCTTCAAATAAACGCTCTTTTAAGTCTTTGCAAACAGAGCAGACCTAGATCATACCTAGATCCTACAGGAGCCGTATGATCAGGGTCTGCGATGTTTGCTTATGAAATTATAATAGACTTGATGCTAAGGTTTCTATCAATAATAAAAATCTCATATATACATATGTCATTATAAAAATCAGCTAATACGTATTCATGATATATGCATGAAGGAATTAGTAAAATTGTCAGTATCATTGACTTTACAAACTTGTAGATCAGAGGCGCAATTACAACTAATTCGAAGTTAAAAACTCCCAGAAAAATTGCAGAAGGAAAACTCCCCGGCAATATGCACACCTACATATTGTGTCCTTGCTACATACAAGGTTTAATGAAAATCTGTTGAACAGTTTCAGAGGAGTTGTGCTTACAAGACTGACAGCCGCCCGTCTGACCTCCCATCCGCAAGCACGCCCGCCCGTCCGACCGACCGCCCGCCGTACATCACCATTTCAATAACCGAAATTTCCGTGGAAAACCCGGTTAAAAATCGATTACATTTCTCCGCCATATCCTATCTTGCTGCTACCCATTAGAATCGATTCCCTTGTGCGATTAAAACGGCCAGAGGGTTTGACAGAGAAATTAGAACTTTTGATAAATCAGTGTTACTCATAAATAGAACAAATAACTTTTTTGTCACGTAACTATCAGGGTTTGCTTAACCCTGAACATGCTAGAACCGAGTATATATGTTCTGCGCATTATTGGAATACGGACAATTCTAGAATTGCCCTGTGCGTTTTAGGAATTCCAATAATGGCGGACCATTCCAGAATTGCCCTGCGCGATTCTAGAATCGCACAAAGCAAACTTACATTAGGCTCTATTATAATTAGCATTGTTGTTATGATCTACTGTTGTTCGGTGAGAAAAAAGAGAATTTGATGCGGGTACACTTAAGTCTTTGTTTTTCTAAAATATGTTTGTTTTGTGGTCATTGTTACCTTATTATTTGTGGTATTTATTGTTTTTTAATCTACTATTGTTTGACGAGAAAAACAGTTGAATGCGGGTACACTTTATCTTTACTAAAGGCGGTGTAATTTGTGTGAAACAATGTTTCAAGTATCAATCGGCATGACTTAAATGAAGTCAATAATGATTTCTAATAAACACAAATTAAAGAATATACTAACAACCATTGTCTTGTCAATTTCATGGATTTTCTGCGACGAGTTTACATTAGGCTTTCAGTATTCTACTGGAATCTGTCTGAGAGTCGTACAGTACAATTTATATACATGTAGTTTAAACATATTTTATTTCCATTCTATACATATATTGGAAATGGGGTTGGGTCACAAGTTCTGACAACATTAGTTTCGACCCTCCCCCTACAAAAGTGTGTACAATCAAAATACAATGGCGATTTCTACATGACATACAGCTAGTAAGTATATAACAAAACAAAGTGAAAAAAAATGAAAACGAGAAAGAATGTGTAGGAGAATGACAGACAAAGGATAAAGAGGAGAATAGGGGAGTGTAAGAGAAAGAGAAGTTGCATGTTAGAGAGAAAGACAGAGTATAAAAACTATCATTGAATCAAGCAAATGATCAGACGACTAAAGCATTTGATGTTGAATACATAAATAAAGAATACATAAATAAAGAAAGACACATTAGAGGTAAAGATTCAAATACAATTCATATAGGTGATGAATAAAATAGATAATGGTTGAAAATCTATAAATGTATGTAAATGGAAAATTCCAACTGTGTCCACTATTCCAAAAACGCGCACGGACCATTCTAGAATCGCCCTGCGCGTTTTAGGAATTCCAATTTTGTCCGCCATTATTGGAATTCCCAAAACGCGCAGGGCAATTCTAGAATTGTCCATATTCCAATAATGCGCAGAACATATACATTTAAACTTCGATATCTCGAACTCGGATAACTCTAACTTCGGGACAACTCGAATTCAATGTTCAGTCCTTCCAATACAGGAATTGTTCTTAAATGTATTGCTGCGCATATCTATAGAAACACAAGTGACAGCTTAATGCAGGTCGAAAGTAATTCTGAAAGCTCCTACAGGAGCTTTCAGCATTACTTTAGACCTTCATTAAGCTGTGAACTTGAGAAATTGTCCGAATTAGAACTCGGATACTCGAACCTCCGTTATCTCGAACTAATTTATGTGGCCCATTGAAGTTCGAGACATCGAAGTTCAACTGTACTTGACATTTGCAAATAGTGTACACCCAGATATCAGTGAAGTATTTGAGCAGCGTCCTTTCTGTTTGCCATTAAACCCGTGTTCGTATGTAATACATTCTGATACACTTGTTTGTTTAACGCATTCTCTCATAGGTTATTTCAAACCCAACCTCTTTGAATAAATCTACCGAAAAGTAGCACTTTAGAACTATAGAATTGGATAATTTTAGAATTGTGTAGTTTTGAAACCATAGTGATACATAAATACAGCATTTATCACAATGGTTTCAAAAATGACTTTTACAGAGGCGCAAAAAGACGTCAGCAGGGGAAAATGCCGTATAAAGTCATTTATATACATCTGGAGTTAGTTCTTCGCATTATCTATTATCGAATATTCAAAGTAGACTTTATCCATCAGTGTTCATATAAAGAGCCCGTTTAGTATAAAATACCTGCATTTGCTGGAGGATGGTGGATGACAAACAGTGCAAACCTGATCAGGGTCCATGCTTATAAAGCTTTTTAGTTGAGTCTGAAATCGTTCTCAAGCTTTTGATTGGTCAGATTTGAGTTCACAAGCTTTTGATTGGTCAGATTTGAGCCAAAGGCTCAAATCTGACCAATCAAAAACTTGAGAACGAACTCAGACTCAACTAAAAGTTTTATAAGCATAGACCCTGAGGGATTCTCTAGGAGACATCTGGTCTGGGTTTACACTGTTTGCAAATGCCAGTACACTAATTTCCCGCTTTCAATGGCGGTTTACTATAGTGCTCTGTGAAATGGGAATAATATGTAATTCTTAAAATAGTTTTTGTTACCGAGTTACGTACGGGTTAATTTGGTACCCATAGTTTCGAGTTGTTTGACACCCAGCATAGTTAAACATTAAGATAACGTCTGCAGAGAATTAATGAATACCGGTATTCAGACAACGATTAATTTTCAACTTGCTATTCGTAAGTTTTAGAAATTGAATTGTTTTAGATTTCAACTAGAACTATCACTAAAGGTGATGGAATACCCCCGCTCAGCTGCCTTGATCGCAAATCTGCCATGGACTGACATGTTAGGACAGACAGACCGCGGACAGACATGCCACGGACAGACGGACAGACAGACCACGGACAGACATGCCACGGACAGACAGACAGACCAACCGACCAACACACTGACTCCTATATACCAACTCTCAAACTTCGTTTGCGGGAGTATAGTTAACAAAATTAATAAGTAAATAATCGATACTACGCACTCTCAAATACGTACCATTATTGATCATTAACACAGGTGGCAGCTTACAATGTAATGGAGGATGAAAGTCATACAGAAAGTTCCTGCTGTCGGCGAAACTGTAATTACCTATATAGATGCAAACAGGTTGAATCCAGATCAATAGATAAGCGTAAGTATTGAAGTACTAAAATCGTCATTTCTCAAAACGCATTGCTGTGACCACTTTTTAGAATCGTCTCTTCAATAGGGTCGAAGAGACGGTTCTAAAGAGTGGTCATAACATAGCATTTAATGGAGAACTAAATAAGTTGTTCTTGAAAATGTTTTAATTTACATATCTTATTTGGACCTCTCAGTTTGTACACAATTGTCATAGCAATAAATATTTTTCACCAGTTTGAACGTCAAAATGTTACATTCAAGTTTTACAGTAGATTTTCTACTGATACCAATCAAGAACTTCGATATGATTGTATTACCCAGAGTGATAGATCTAGTTGTAAACTGACCAAATATTCACGAATAACTGTAAAGGTGATATATATGCCCATGGGGCCGGGTGAAGTTCATACTTCATTTTTTATGGGTACATATTTTCATTTGTAAATCACATGTCACTATAAATTATATAAAAATAACATTTTCTATTCTATTCTATCTAAATCATTTATTGCATTGATAAGCAGGGTCTACATTGTTGGGAGTAGTGACATAGCTACCCTAATTATTCAGACATACCCACATAGTCTAATAGTGCAGACCCAGATCAAACTGCTCCTGAACAAAAAGTTCGATCACGGTCTGCACTATTTGTTTCTTTATCAATTATAAAATACTGAACATCTGACTTATTTTGCTTTATGAAGGAGTCAGTTTGGGTATTCGGACAGACAGGTTTAAGCTTCTGAAGGAGCAGTTTGATCAGGGTCTAGCCTATTTGCTATTGTCAGTCTAATTTCAAGTTATAAAATGGTGAATGTTTTACTTATTTTGCTATGCTTTATGGAGTGGATCAGTCTGGGTATTCGGAGAGACAAACTTGGGCAACTAGTGCAGTCCAAGACCCCAGATCAAACTGTTCCTGATAAAGCTGTTTGATATCAGGGTCTACACTATTTGCTTCCATGTCAGTCTAATTGTAAGTTATGGAATGGTGGGATTGTGACTTATTTAGCTTTCCTGGGTGGATTAGGTATGGTAATTAGGGGTACATTGTACATTGCATCTTTATACTAATCAACTGTGTACGTAGTGTCCCTAAACTGGGAATGTTAAACAGTGTATACCTAGATCAAAAGGGATTTTCGGAACCTCTTTGATCCGTATCTGCACTGCTTGTCTGAAACATTATTTTCTACAGGTCACATGGGCTAAACAATTATTTCTGAAACAAGCCTTTAAATGAATAATAGATTGGCCAATAACACATATGTTTTGTAGTTGGGCAAGTTAGCTTAAAAATAAGGCTTAACCCATTACCTCATAGTCTATGTTTAGATACAACCTCTTTGAATAAATCTACCGAAAAGGAGCTTTAACTAGAGAAAAGGAAAATTTTAGAATTGTGTAGTTTTTAAACCACTGTGATAAATAGAGCATTTGCTCCTATAGGAGCAAATGCTCTATTTATCACAATGATTTCACAAAGTGACTTTTACAGAGTCGTCAAAAGTCGTCAGTATGAGGGAATGGGTTAAATGATTATAAGGCTTCCTAATCATTGGAAACTACACCTTCACACCAAACTGATTACTTATTTTCTAAATTATTGTGCCTTAACATTCACCCAATACAAAGTGGAAAGAAAAAAGCAAATCCAATTGCTTCCCTAACAAAGACATTTTCTTGTGAATACAACTGTGTTCATGTACATAGTACGAGTCATCTTGCGCTTTCCATGACAAGAAATATTGTAGAATGAGGTGTATAAATTGGTATTGACATCAACAAAATCATATTGTTTGGATCTAACTATAGCACTCAAATAATTTGAATACAGATTATACTTTGTCAAAGATGTGTACCATTTTGTTTATTATACTCTAATGAAGTCTTATGGACGAAACATGTCAGCTAGACAGTAGACTGTTTTAAAAACATCTGAAGTTATTTCTTCATTTTATCTATGACAATTGTTATGTGTTATCATAGATACTGCAGCGGTTTGATCGGATATAAATGTTCTGAGCTTGCTAAATTTGTAACGAAAGCAGTGATTAGCATCGCAGGGATGCAATAGAACCCATCTAAATCGACGACAGTTACTAACATATACGCTCGTAAGATGGTTGCTCAAATGCTGGACGACAGTAATGCAGAAAGCTCCTGGAGCTTTATGCATTTCTGAAGTCTTGCATTAAGCTTCCACGTGACTTTAACCCTTTCCTTTATACTGACGCCTTTTGACCCCTCTGGAAAAGTCATTTTTGAAATAAATTTAAATTTGCACCATAGGAGCAAATGCTCTGTTTATCACAATGGTTCGGTATATTTATTCAAATAGGTTGGGCCTAAAATATAGCCAACGAGGGAATGTGATAAGGCAAATAATTACACCTACTCGTATTTTAGGCGGTCGCCATAGAAACATTTTACTGTATATACGGCGAGGTTATAAACTCCACAACCACCGTCCCATTGAAGGAAAGCCGAATGGAAAGGATACGTATTCCCACAAGGATTGAAGCGCCCATGTCTTGATAAAAACCATAACACTATAATTTCCATAAAGGCGTTGATACATATTGATTTTATTATTAGTATATGCCAGTATATTCCATCTTTATTAGCAGGACTTGAAGAGTTCTTCGACTGCTGATCAGCTGATACAGTAAATTCTCTCTATAACGACCACTAAATTGTGTTAATTAGTTGGTATTTAGGGCAGGTGGCTGCTTAAAGCAAGGTGAAAGTAAAACAGAACGCTCCTGTAGGAACGTTCTGTTTTACTTTCACGTTGCTTTAAGCAGTCACCTGCCTTTAACACAAAATACTTCATGTAATGTAGTGGCCGTTATGGAGAGGTTTTACTGTACATATATCCGCGAAACTGATATGGTTAAAAAAAACGAAACTTTGTTTCTTAGACGACAATACATTGGAGGCGGAAAACGAGTGTAATGGCATATGTAAACAGTGTAGATCCAGATCAGAGAGTTCCTAGGAGTTTTCTGATCAGGGTCTACACTGTTTATCATTCAAGGTCATATAGATTTAAAAAATTCTACGCAATGGACTGTATCTTTAAAGACTGTTGGGCATTTCCACTTTCATAGCTGAAGATCGTGAACAGCTGTAGCATATAGGCTATCCACTAAACTGATATCATACAAACAAACTTTTGTTCACAAGACCATGACCTTTTGAATATGGAATTTGGGTTCCCACTGCTTGTCATTCATAATTATCTAGTAGATTTTAGGTCAGTAGACCGTAAAACGTTCTTTAAGAATACTCAATGAATACGCAAGCGTGTCTTGGAAAGCAGATGGCTGCTTAATGTAGGTCGACAACAATTCAGAAAGCTCATATAGGAGATTTCTGCATAACTTTCATCCTGCATTAAGCTACCACATGGTTATCCAAAACTAAACCTCCCTTTTGTTAGCTGCATTAGAGGGGATTTGCTATATAAATATGTATATAGCCAGATGTCAAGCTAAGACGCGTAAATTAAAACAGTTTCAAGAATAACTTCTTTATTTCTCCACCAAACTCTATGTTGTGACCACTCTTTAGAATCGTCTCGAAGAGACGATTCTAAAGAGTGGTCACAACATAGGGTTTAGTGGAGAAATGACGATGATAGCATTTGAGTACGCACATTTATCTATATTACATGTACTGAAGTAGAAAATATACAAACCATTCATCAGCATCGGTAATATTGTATTAACAGAACAAGAACAGTATAGATCCTGATCAGACGCCATGCCTGTGATACAGTGCTCTTTGTACATGTATACTACACTGCTGTGCAGTTCTTGCAGGAGAACGTATCGAGGCACATAATATGTGGCATATGAACATAGTTAGATCTAGCAGTGCAAACTCATTTCATAACCAAAACATGCATTAACCTTTAGCATGCTGAATGCATTTTAATGATAGAAAATGCCTACTTAAATCAAACAAGATTTCGAAGATAATGTTTTCATCTTTTTTATCAAAAATGGAAATACGGTAAACCCCCTCTAATGCGACCACCCAAAACAGATCTAATTCTTAGTCTTAAAGGCATGTGGTAGCTTAATGCAGGAAGAAAGTTATGCAGTAAGCTCCTGCAGGAGCTTTCTGCATACCTTTCGTCCTGCTTTAAGCAACCACCTGCTTTTAAAGGCATCTTTGTTTATTCACAAAGTGGTCGCATTAGAGGGGTTTTACTGTATTGGACTCAGATGAGACACCACAGTGTTTCATCTGCATTCACGTTATTTTGTTAAACTCATTCAAGATTCGTCCGTAGCGAACTAAAGGTTAAATAAGCTTGCACAGATCAAATGACCCAATTCTCAAATACTTAAGAAGTCTGTGTCAATATAAATATTATTGTATCTATGTTTATTCGCATTCAGACAAGATCGAAATTCCAGTGAAAACAGATGTGCAAATTTATCAACACATACTTCTATAGGGCTGCATACAATGTGATACAGTTAGACATATCTAAAACGACAACTATTAGGCAAAACACAAATATAACAAGAGTGCCGCGTATGGTACATGATACGCCCACTTGCAAACTTTCTCCGATTCAATATGCCTTATAAGTTTTCTTATTTGTGTTTCAGATCTATATCTCCATATTAAGGTGTTAATATAAAAAATGAAGTGAATATCTTATTAAATAAAAATGTTATGGCCATTTTCATATTTGCAGATTTTTGTAAAGTGCATGGGACATAACTCTGTAACGACATATTGAATGAACCTCAAATTCAAGTCAGCTTCAGATTTCGTTGCATAAAATATGCCTGTGAAGTTGCATTAATACCCTGTTAATAGTTTTCCCAGAAAACAATAGACAAACTAAAAGTTGACCGACAAACAAAGCAACGAACACAAAAAGTTCAAGGGCCATAATGTTAAAATAAAATGACATATCAAAAACCCCGCAGTATATGTGAAAACCCATATTAGGGTGATACATGTATTATATAAACTAAAACAATTTGAAGTAAATATCATTTAAAAAGAAAACGTTACGACTATCCTCATATTTGCATGTATTTGCATTATTTTTAAGTGCAAAGGCCGAAACGACAAATCAAATGAACCTCAGAATCGACTCAGCTTCAAACCTTCATGCATTAAACATTTGTGTGAAGTTTCATTAATATCCGTCAAATGGTTTTCCGAGAAAACAGCGGACAAACAAAATGTTGACGGACGAACGAAGGAACGAAGGAACGAACGTACGAAGGAACGAACGAACGAACGGACGGACAGGACCACGACAATATACGACCACCATTATTAGGTCGGCGCATAAAATGTACACCTGATACCCCTATTCCACACCGACCACGAATCCAACGAATCGTTAAGAATAGATAAATTTTAGGACTCGTGAGGATTCGTGGAGTTTTGTAAATGTTCTGGTCCAATTAGTGACGCTCTACGATTTAGCTACGATACAGGTACGATAGTGTTACGAATATTCGTGGGATTCGGCTGGAATCGCACGAATGATATAAAGAATTCACTACGATCTAGAAGAATCTAAGTTACGAATACTATATGAACGTTAGGAATCAGGAATCAGTTCAAAATACGCCGAATGCATATACGAATAAGGTACGAACAAAAATGAATTCTTGACAATTCGTTTGACTTCCCCTAAGTATAGGTATAAAAAGGCCCTCAGTCCTGCTTGCAAGGCATCAGTTCTATACATGTATATAATGGATGTTCATTGTAGAGCAGCTGTAGTGTTAGACCTGAGTATCAGTACCAGCTGCTGATAGCTAGGAGACTGCTTCGAAGAAGGAGGAGAAGAGCCCCATGCGACGAGTTAGACCGTGGCTGACACCAGCTAGAAGGCTAGAATACGGCCACTTCAACAGACTGGTGCAAGGAGCTGAGGGTGGAAGATTCAATTACGATTCCTGAGAAAGCATTACGAATTTGTTACGAATTAACTACGATCTTTTGGATTCGGTAGTTCGTGGCCAAAACTTTGAACAGCTCAAATTCCCGATTGCTTAAGAATTGCAAGAACTGATTACGGATATATACGAATCAGTTAAGAACTGCACGAACAGATTACGATTCCACTACGAATCCTAACATTTATCAATTCGAGGCGATTCGTGGGACTGGTGGTCTGTGCGGAATAGGGGCATGAAACCCGTCTTACGATTTCAGATCGTACGACCAAAATAATCGTAATTCCTATTTTACGACAATCGATGTTACTCAAATAGTTGAACTTATCGTATATTTCGGCGTGCAATAAGTAAGGCTTATATTCAACACATAGTTCTATATGGTCACAATATACATTTGGACATATCTAAAACAACAATTATTAGACACAATGAAAAGTGAAACCCCATATAACTCGAAATTCTAGTAGAGAAGAGTTTATATACTGTTAGGCTGATGTCTGCTTAATGCAGGATAAAAGTCATACAGAAAGCTCCTACAGAAGCTTTCTGCATGACTTTCACCCTGCATTAAGCTGTCACATGTCTCCAAGACCGATATTTATACTAAATTGAACGTCCGATTGAGAGGGATTTTACTGTTCACATGAAACCCGTCTTACGACAATCGTGTTACTAACGTTAAGGTAGGTCCTTAGTAACAACAATGGATACTTGGAATTATTTGCATATTCTGACAAGCAATAAGTATAAGGCTAACCTCGTACGATGAAAATTATCGTAAGTTCCAACATACGATGATCGCAACTTCCAGTTGTAACTTCCAGTTGTAACTTCCAGATGTAACTTTTAGTTGTACATGTAACTTCCAGTTGTAACTTCCAGATGTATCTTCCAGTTGTAACTTCCATTTGTAACTTCCATTTGTAAAAACTTCCATTTGTAACTTCCAGTTGTAACTTCTAGTTGTATCTTCCAGTTGTAACTTGCAGTTGTAACTTCTTCCAGTTGTAACTTCCAGATGTATCTTCCAGTTGTAACTTCCAGTTGTAACTTCCATTTGTAAAAACTTCCATTTGTAACTTCCAGTTGTAACTTCTAGTTGTATCTTGCAGTTGTAACTTGCAGTTGTAACTTCTTCCAGTTGTAACTTCCAGTTGTAACTTCCAGATGTAACTTTTAGTTGTATATGTAACTTCCAGTTGTAACTTCCAGATGTATCTTCCAGTTGTAACTTCCATTTGTAACTTCCATTTGTAAAAACTTCCATTTGTAACTTCCAGTTGTAACTTCTAGTTGTATCTTCCAGTTGTAACTTCCAGTTGTAACTTCTTCCAGTTGTAACTTCCAGATGTATCTTCCAGTTGTAACTTCCAGTTGTAACTTCCATTTGTAAAAACTTCCATTTGTAACTTCCAGTTGTAACTTCTAGTTGTATCTTGCAGTTGTAACTTGCAGTTGTAACTTCTTCCAGTTGTAACTTCCAGTTGTAACTGTCTTCCAGTTGTAACTTCCAGTTGTAACTTTGTAACTTCCAGTTGTAACTTCCAGTTGTAACTTCCATTTGTAAAAACTTCCATTTGTAACTTCCAGTTGTAACTTCTAGTTGTATCTTGCAGTTGTAACTTCCAGTTGTAACTTCTTCCAGTTGTAACTTCCAGTTGTAACTGTCTTCCAGTTGTAACTTTGTAACTTCCAGTTGTAACTTCCAGTTGTATCTCGCAGTTGTAATTTCCAGTTGTAACTTCTTCCAGTTGTAACTTCCAGTTGTAACTTCCAGTTGCGATCGTCGTTTGTTAGGACTTACGATAATTTCAGTCGTACGATGTTGGTACATTAAGACGGATCCAAAGGGGAGGACTTTGCTATATATGTAATTATACCAGCCAAACAAGAACAATGTGTGTGTACTGTATGATTTGTTAATGTGGACAGTAAACAAAATACTGTTGAATCTGGCAAAGGCCGAGTAGTGGGGATCCTGACAGCAGTCATCCTAATTATTGGTCTACACGGATTCAAAAAGTTCCGAAAACCCCTTTCATAGGTCTCGGCATGTTTTATTTAACCATTCATGAATGACTACTAATTAGATTTTAAGTATGATAGTAGAACAAAGGTATGTTTTTATTATGGCAGAAGAGTGCAGACCCTGATCAGACGACTCCTATATAGTAATCGTCTGATCTGGTGTTACTGTTTTTACTTTACAAACGCACCAAATTGCGTATCTCTGAAGTAAAGGGTTAATAAACAAACAGGATATATAATTTTGATTTATGTAAGATGTTTAATGATATAATCTTGCAGTTAAATGTATCATGATAAGTGCACATGCGCAATCTTAGCTTGAACCTTAATCCTACTGCAGACAAAATGCAGAGATGCAGATAAAGGTACGTACTCAAATACTAAAATCACCATTTCTCCACCAATCCCTATGTTATGACCACTCTTCTACTCTTTAGGATCGTCTCAAAGAGACGATTCTAAAGAGTGGTTACAACATAGAGTTTGGTAGAGAAATGAAGGAGTTATTCTTGAAAATGTTTTAATTTACACTTCCTATCGTCTAGAAATGTCTTTTCAACCCCTGACATGCTACTTTTTTCGTACACCCGATTCATTCAAGGATTTGAGAAGCTATTGACCGGGTGTCAAACAACTTGGATGTCAAATAGAGACATGGCAATGACTTTATTAAAAGTTATAAAACTAATATAGCGGCGAGCATCAACGTATAACATGTTAACGATCAAACTTTATCCCGTTTAGCGGGACTTCACAATCGCATTGGCAAACAGCTTGGATCCAGATGAGACGCCGAGTAACTCGGCGTCTCATCAGGGTCCAAGCTGTTTGGCACTCATTCAATAATTTCTGAATAATTTGAACGAATTTGAAGTAGTAACTAAAAAGTGTTCCAGGCCAGAATTTTAGCAGACAGTATTTTTTACAGCGAGGTAAGGGTTGGACAAACCAAATACCAGAAAACAAACTAACTGCATTTAATAGCCCATATTTGATTTATTGCTTAAGGATTGGATATCTAATGACATAATAATTTGTAATCGCCTCAGGTTCCTGGTGCGACGTCGCTGCAACTGAGAGCTATTAAATTCAGCTGTCATTATTAAAGACAGTAGAACCTCATTTAAGAGACCGTTTGGACGCTAAACACGGATGTTTTTACAAGCAGTTGTTTACTTAATGCAGTGCCGACGTAATGCACAAAGCTCATATTGGATTGTTATGCATTACGCTCGTGCTGAAATAGGGCACCAGCTATTTTAAGGACCGAGAACCAGACTTCTTCAATGGCCGCTATGGAGAGGGTCCACGGTACCTTACTATCGATTGAGGCTTGATGAAATATCAACTGCTTTCTTATTGGATTTCAACCGGCAGATACCGCCGAAATTTTAAGAGTTGGAGGAAAGAGCGACTGGGAGTTAAAATCTAATTGGATTCTTTGTCGTAGATCGCGGTCCTGAGACACAATGAATCATCAAGTTTTTGTATGAATCTATGAGCAAACAGATTGTAGTGAGTAAACACTGTGCAGTGCCAATAAATTGTTAACGTTTTACCTGATAGGGACACATTGGGACGTTTTTGCAGACAGAGTAGACCCAGATCAGATGACCCCTGCTGGGAGTCGCCTGACCAGGGTCTAGACCTACTCCGTTTGCTTATGAAATATATCGGACTATATACAGTTTCTGAAATTCCAAAACATCTTGTGTTCAAACGTTATTTTAACCAGAAATGGTTTCAAAGCCACCTGATGCTCGCCTGTTTAAAAGTTAAGTCCAAAACGTGTCATATTGAACACACAAAAACACTTCAATTTTCAATTTAAACTGAACTGCATCAATATCAGAACCAAAATGCAACCACATACTAATTTTCAGCAACTTAAAAAGATTATTTAACAAGAAAGATACATACCGAATATGGAAGCCCTATGTCTATTGGTTCCAATATAATAGGCAGTTAATATTTTTTGCAAAAGTATGTCAAAGGTGAAGGTCAGAAGAGCAAAAACGTTGGTCATACCAAGTATAGAAGCACTATGCCCATTGCATCCTATATTATAGGCATTTAAAGATATTTTGCGAGAGTAGGTCAAAGGTCAAAGTCAAGGTCAAACGGTAATAAACATTGGTATGGTTGGAAAGTCTTAATACAGGAAAGATGCATACCAAGTATGGAGGCCCTAGGCCTATTGGTTCCTGTTATATATGCATTTAAAGACTTTTGCAAAAGTAGGCCAAAACCTAAGGTAATGAACATTCTGGGATTTTGATTGTGATACCTTTCTATGTCATGCAATGCTATATCTTAAGGACCACAATGGAAATAAGAGTATCTAGTACTCTTTTTGTGTCATCCTTGGCATATAATGTTGATTGACATGGCTTTGTTAAAATTCATACATATTGTTTATAATGTACGTACGTTTTAATAACAGATTGCCATGTGATTGTACATTTTATGTTGAAATAAATCTATCTCTATCTATCTAAGGTCAATGTCAGAATGGCAAATATGTTGGCATGGTCATACCAAGTATGGAAGCCCTAGGCCTATTGGTTCCATTGTAATAGGCACTTAAAGATTTTTGCAAAAGTATGTCAAAGGTCAAGGTCACATGGTAACAAAACATTGGTATGTTTGAAAAAGTCTTCAGACAGAAAAATTACATACCAGGTATGGAAGTAATGCATTTAAAGACTGTTGCAAAAGTAGGTCACACGTCAAGGTCAGAAAGGCAAACATATTGGCATGGTCATACCAAGTATGGAAGCCCTATGCCTATTGGTTGCAATGCTATAGGCATTTAAAGACTTTTGCAAAAGTAGGTCAAAGGTCAAGGTCACATGGTAAAAACAATGGTATAGTTGGAAAAGTCTTAAGACAAGAAAGTTGCATACCAAGTATGGAAGCCCTTGGCCTACTGGGTCAAATTTTATAGGCATTTAAAGAATTTTGCAAAAGTAGGTCAAAGGTCAAAGTAACATGGCGAAAACAACGATATTGTTGGAAAGGTCTTAACACAAAAAGTTACATACCAAGTATGGAAGCCTTTGGCCCATTGGTTCAAATGTTAAAGGCCTTAAAAGATTTTTGCATAAGTAGGTCAAAGATCAAGGTCAAGGTTGGGAGGGCCAAAATGTTGGCATTTTCATACCAAGTATTGAAGTCCTAGGTCTATTATTAGTTCCAATAAGGTCAGAAGAGCAAACAATGGTATAGTTGGAAAAGTCTTAAGACAAGAAAGTAGCATACTAAGTATGGAAGCCATAGGTCCATTGGTTCAAATGTTATAGGTATTTATAGATTTTTGCAAACGTATGTCAAAGGTAAATGTCAAGGTCAGAATGGCAAAAATGTTTATATTGTTGGAAAGGTCTTAACACAAGCAAGTGGCATACCAAGTATGGAAGCCCAGTGTCCATTGGTTCAAATGTTATAGGCATTTCAAGATTTTTGCAAAAGTAGGTCAAAGGTCAAGGTCAGGGTCAGAAGAGCAAACAATGATATTGTTGGAGAAGTCTGAACACACGCACGTTGCATACCAAGTATGGAAGCCCTATGTCAATTGGTTCAAATGTTTAAAGATTTTTGCAAAAGTAGGTCAAAGGTCAAGGTCAGAATGGCAAAAATGCTGGCATTGCCTAGGCCTATTGATCCCAATAATGTAGGCTTTTAAAGATGTTTCCAAAAGTAGGTCAAGGTCAATGTCAGAAGGAAAAAATGTTGGCATGGTCGGGAAGGTCCCGGCAATATGTACCTTCTCACCAAAATTTAAGCATCATAGCACAAATATTAAGCTTTATACCAACCCGTCCCAAAAAAGTTTAACCTAGTGATTTTTGGCCAAAAAACCCCTAAGTCCAAAACATGTCAAAAATTGAATAAAATTTAAAAAACATTTTTAATGTTTAACTTCATAACAGTAATATTTGACCCAAATGAACATCCATACAAAATGTCAGCATCCTAGCACAATTATTAAGTTTTAAAACAAACCGTCCAAAAAACTTTTAACCTGGTGATTTTGGCCCAAAAAAAACCTAAGTCAAAAACATGTCAAAAATTGATAAAATTGAAAAATATTTTTAAAGCAATATTTGACCCCAAATGAATTTCCATACAAAATTTCAGCATCCTACATGTAGTACAAATATTAAGCTTTAAAACAACCCGTCCAAAACACTTTAACCTTAGTCACGCTCACGCTCACGCCCATGCACACGTTCACGCTCACGCTCATGCTCACGCTCATGCACACGTTCACTCTCACGCTCACGCTCACGCTCACGCTCATGCACACGTTCACGCTCACGCTCACGCTCACGCCGGGGGTATAACATAAGCTCTACTGTTCTACGAACAGGCGAGCTAAAAATGCAGCTAATTATATTTAGCTTAAACACCAACTCATTGAAGAATAACAAATATTTCCATTTCTTCTTGACTTTGCACGGTATATTTTTTGAATATGTTGAATATTCAATTCAGAATTACTAATAAGTGAATTCAGTATAAAAGGCTTGCAGAGAATTCTGAACGACAATCAATGCCGACCTGAACCAGTGGACTCCTCTAAGAGCCCTCTGATCAGGGTCTAGACAGTTTACAAATGCCTGTATACTTGTTTCCCGTTTTTCAATGGTTTAACGTGTACTCTTTATCTTCTTAAACCTTTGCCTGCAACGTTCGACCTGACTGCGACTTGCAAATAGCCTGGATCCAGATGAGATCCAGATGAGATCCAAGTTAGGATCCAAGCTGTTAGACACTCGGTTAATAATTTCTCAAAGGTTCAAACGAATCGAAAGTAAATAAACATCGTAGCAGTTCAGACTGTTTTGTAAAAGGTTAAACTATGTCCCTTATATAAACGTGTTTTCACGCATTTGCAAACAGAGAAGACCCAGACCAGACGGCTCTGTTCTGTTTGCTAATGAAATTTGACATATATGTTTCTTTACTTTCTAAAATGGCTACAATGTTCCACGTTATAACTATTTTGTCCATGAATATTCAGAAAGGTGTTGAAATTGGATTAAACAAAGAACAGGGTTAAAGGTTATTGACAGCACAAACTGCACCTATCGATGTGCAGGTCAATTAAGTATTTCAACTGCCACAGTAACCACGTATTTTGTCTGATCGAATACGAAGTATAGACAAATGTACATGCACCTTCTAGAATGCTATCATATCGTCACTTCTTTTATTTACCTACCATTCACATATCTAGTTATCATAGATTCTCATATTTGATTTTTTTTTCATATTGCATACATGCATGCGTTATATAAAGATCGCATGTTGCATGCTGCAATAAATGGAAGAAATCTATTCTGCACTGAATGATAACAGGTATGAAAAGAACAAAGTAGTAATTTAGGAAAGAAAGTAATACATGGGAAGGATTACTAAAGTTGAGAGGGAAGATAGACATACAGCTGAACTTCAATATCTCGAGCTTCAACGACCCATACAAATTACTTCGAGATAACAGAAGTTCGAGTTATCTGATTTGTAATCATCAGGATCATTTCTCAAGTTCACAGCCTACTGCATCTCTAAAGTAATGCTGAACTCTTCAAGTAGGAGCGTTCAGCATTACTTTCGACATGCATTAAGCTATTCTAAATATGCGTAGTGATACATTTTTATAACAATTCCATATTTTAAATTTTTTGTGAAGGCCCGAACAAAGTTTACTCCGAATTATCGCAAAATTCATGTTATCCGAATTCGAGATATCGAAGTTAAACTGTAGACCTTTTACCTCACACAAACGCCTTTACACACCTTTGCAAACAAAGTAGACCCATACCAGACGACCCTTGTAGGACCAATGTCTGCTCTGTTTGCCTATATAGCTGAACTTCGATATCTCGAACTCGGATAACTCGAACACCATGAGATAACTCCAACTAAAATTTCGGTCCTTTCAAAACTTGCAATATAAAAGTGCTGTAAAATGTATCGCTACGAATATCTAGAAACACATGTGACAGCTTAATACAGGTCTAAAGTAATGCTGAAAGCTCCTACAGGAGCTTTCAGCATTACCTTAGACCTGTATTCTTGCACAAAACGTGCTGTTGTAGTCCCGCTAGACCATGTATTAACAAGGCGATTCTCGTGCTCACGCGCTGTTGTAGACCAGTTTTAATTATACCTATTCGGGGCATAAGGTAAACAATGGACGCGAATGCTGTAGCGTTTTGGCCTAAGCTAGATCAACGGTGCGACTATTTCAGGGACACCGACAATGAACTGTTTTTAGTGATATACATACTGAATGAAATTCTGTGTAACCGGTATTTGATACAATCATGAATTGACGTCAGGAAGAAAACAGTGGCCCGGAAACAGCATAAATCGAACGAACTGTCAAAGATGTGTATAGTTTTGCTGCGGTAGTTTTGCTTGTATTTGGAAGAATTAAATTGATGCAGGAAAGAAAAAATTGGTTTTATGCAAGAATAGCGTTAATACACGTTTGTTTTCGGGCAATAACATCTGCAGTGTCTCTCGGGAATGTTGTTGCCCTCGCCCTTGCCCGAAAAAACGTGTATTAACCCTCTATAAGCTCTGAACTCAATTAATTGTTCAGATTAGAAAGTGGATAAATCGAACTTCTGTTATCTCGAACAAATTTATATAATCCCTTGAAGTTCGAGCTATCGAAGTTCAACTGTATATGTAATTGTAATGTATATATATCTTATTCTACAGAATATGCCGTTATCTAAAATACCATGTATCCATTCACCATTATAAACAAATCAACGAATTTCTATTAATTATTTCATTATTTCTTGCATCACAAAGTTCATTTCTTGCAGACTGAATATAAAATATTGTGCACATTGTGCGGGAATAGTTGACCAATATCTTGATGCAACAGCCGCGCGTGTTAACTGATTCGAGTACAAAAAAACACAGTGTCTTGAAAACGAGGATGTCTTTATCTTTAAATGAAGGAACACGAGTCTTTGATGTTGTCATTATCTATATAATTTGCATATCTCTTTTGGTCTTCCTCGGCGGTTTAGTAATTAACTCGTTTGTTGCCAAGCATTACCGTATAAACTATATAAGCCCACTGCTTCAATTTTCATTTTGAATTTTCTTTCTCCAATGTTTAATTAACGCTTTCCCTGTTGTATATTCATGTAAGAAATAATGACGTTATAAATATTAATCAAATTATTTTCTATAATTGCATATGAACACAGGACAGTTTAGCTCAGGCAGAAGCTATAGAATCAGATATATATTACACCATAAGCAAACATAGCAGACCATGATCAGACGGCTCCTATAGGAGCCGTCTGATCTGGGTCTACTCTGTTTGCAGATGCGTAAAAAAGCGCTTACATAAGGGAAATGGTTAAAACATAATCACATGAGACGCCGATTTATACGTCGGCTCATCCTGATCTAAACTGTTCGCAAAGGTGAACACGGCATTGTGACTTGCAGCGAAAGAGTTAAAGCCCCGAGAAAATAATTCAGATTGATTAGAATTAGAGATACATGGCAATGTGGGATTAAAAACATTTAACTGATAGCGACGAAAAATTTACGTCTTTGCAAACAGAGTAGACCCAGATCAGACGGCTCCTATAGAACCGTCTGATCTGGGTCTGCTCTGTTTGCTTATGGAGTATGGACTAAATTGTTTCTGATTCTACAGTTCCTGCCATCATATAAAAACTTCCATTGTTCATCATGTCATGAATCATAATTCAGCTAATTAATATTCATTGTTTTTAAATATATGAATATTCATGAGGTAAAGGGATAACGATAAGACTCCATCATTTCCAAATATATTCTTGTTTTGTTGCTAAGGCTCTGGTCATCAATTATTGAAATGCGGTAAAAATGAGATAATAGAATAGAGACAAGACACTATTGGCATTCCAATATCTCCGAGGACTGGTTATGCTGTTAACCCTATCAGCTGATCGAAGTCTAGTGCGGGCAATTCCCTGTATCATTTGGATTTGAGTATTTGTTTTAAAACGAGTTGACAAGTATAGTTGAACTTCGTTATCTCGGACTCCGATAACTCGAACTTCGGGTTAGCCCGAACTAAAAGTTCGGTCCTTCCAAAAGAGAGTGCAATATATCACTACGGATATCTAGAAGCACATGTGACAGCTTAATGCAGGTTTACAGTAATGCTGAAAGCTCCTACAGGAGCTTTCAGCATTTCTTTAGACCTGCATTAAGCTGTGAACACGATAAATTGTTCAGATTAGAAATCGGATAACTCCAACATCTGTTATTTCGAACAAATTATATAACCCCTTGAAGTTCGAGCTATCGAAGCTGAACTGTATTTGTAAACACTTTCGATCTTGATAAGACCCAGATAAATCAGCATCTCACCAAGATCCTTTGACACTTGGTCAAATATTAACCCTTCGCTTGCTATTCACGTCAATATACCTACCTGTAAATAGTGAAGACCCAGATGAGACAGCTCCTGAAGGAGCTGTCTCATCAGGGTCTGCACTATTTACAAGTTGATTGTGCAACCAGTGCACTCCACAGCAGTGATTGCACAGCGAAATACTTGTACACAGTGAAGATATATGTAAATATTCAACAGGGCATGGGTAAAGAAGGAGAAATGTATTTTAAAATTCAGCAAGCGAAGGGTTAATTTATATATAGCAAGTGATTTGTATTGACATTTTTATTGTTATATTCCAACTGTGAGAAGTAACATATTGTGATCATATTTCGCCATGCATTAAACTATCGCCTGTCTTAACCATATATTCCATAAACAATCTTTTTACACCTTTGCAAACAGGGTAGACCCAGATCAGACTACCCCTACAGAAACCGTCTATTCAATGGCAGCCCTGTTTGCTTATGATATAATACAGATAGGATTCTACAATATGCGTAATTTAAAACATTTTAAAAAATAATTCCTTTATTTCTCCACCGAACCCTATACTGTGACCACTCTTTAGAATCGTCTCGGAGAGACGATTCTAAAGGGTGGTCACAGTATAGGGTTTGGTGGAGAAATGACGGTATTAGTATTTGGGTACGCACATTTATCTGTAGCTCTGGTGATATTATAAACCTTAAACAAATTATTAAATATACATGAAGTAAACGGTTGAAGACCGATAATAATAATAACAATCCGAGTATTTGGATGAACGAGGTGTTACTGTAATTTATAAGATTTGCCGATTACAGTTGAACTTCGATATCTCGAACTCGGATAACTCAAACTTCAGTAAAAGTTCAGTCCTTCCTAAATTTGCAATACACAATTGGTCTAAAATGTATCATATATCTAGAAACACATTTGGCAGTTTAATGCAGATCGAAATTAATGCTGAAAGCTCCTACAGGAGCTTTCAGCATTTCTTTAGACTTGCATTAAGCTGTGAACTTGTTCAGATTAGAAATCGGACGACTCGGAACTTTGTTATCTCGAAGTAATTTGTATGGTCCCTTGACGTTCGAAGTTCAACTGCAGTTCGAATATCTGATGGATTTGGAGGGCATAGGATGGGTATAATTTCACTTGACTGATCATGCAAGGGAATATGTCCCTGTACCACATTCAGTCGTAGTTCTCATATTCAAAGATTAAAAATATTCTCCATCATAATTATATTCAGGCGAAAGCTGGGAACTAAGCAAACGTTCTTGAGAAATAAGCCTGAGAATGCGCTGGTGAAATCAAACACTGGACCAAATATAATTTTCTTGAGTGCATTTAATGGTGTTCAACCTGTTGTTCAAAGACATTGATCGGCCTGAGAGTGCTTGTGTATGGTTGAAGTAGTTCCGTGTCGTGACAAACTGCTCTCGAGGTATCGAGTTAACCATTTACCTGATATAGACGCTTGTTGAACATTTGAAAACAGAGTAGACCCAGATCAGACGGCTCCTGTAGGAGCCGTCTGATCAGGGTCTACTCTGTTTGCTTCTGTTGTTATATAGATTTGAGTCTACAGCTTCAATCATGTCCACAAGTTCATACACTTTTATAAATATGTTTCAACCCTTTGCTCCATGAATATTCATTTAAGAGACGATGCAATCATGCATATTAATTACATTATTTTTTAAAAAGGAAAATTAACGCACGAAACGTTTTCCTTTTCCAAAGCAGAAACTGTAGAATGAGCTCTATATTATTCTACAAACAGATCAGTCCCTGATCAGACGGATCCTATAGGAGCCGTCTGATCTGGGTCTACTCTGCTTATAAAGGCGTAGAAAGGCGTATCTATGGAGTAAAAAAATAAATATTCGTCATGTATAGATGCATATCCATAAGGTCTATGGTTGACCTCTTTTATTGTAGTAAACACTGCTGTTTTCTCAAGTTCCGATCTGATTCCAGTCTGCTTACTTATTAAGCTTGAGAGAAAATGTTGAAAGAGAAGATTCTGAGTTACTATCTAAATCTATGTTGTTTGCAAATCTAAAACAGGTTTCAACAAGACAGATATAAAGATTAACTCTTGTCCCGCTAACCGAGTCCTGGCCACATGTCATCGGGCTCGGAGATGTTTAACCATTTCGGCGCCAATTTTCTAATTGTCGTCTGCAAACCAACTTTGTTAAATGATTCGGTAAATTAAGGAAATGAGATAAATAAATGCAAATTTCAAAGGAATACAGATACAGAAATGGAGACAATAAGTGAAGTTCCTGATCAGACGCCGCCTTGAAAAGGCGGCGTCTTATCTAGGACTGCACTATTTGTCGTGGTGCATTTTTGCGACATTGGCGGTGAAAGGGTTAACCTTTGGTAAATAGTTTATCAAACGATTGTTTCAAAACGGAAATAGTCAAACATAAAAAGCAAAAAATATGGTTTTATAGGATATGGGTAAGGCACATGTGACACATGTGTTTCATATTACCTGATCAAAACCAAGCTCGCTATTGCAGTTTGCAGTTTCCTTTGGGTATATTCTATCATCGTTAAAATGCATTCTTTAATCATATGTGTATATTCTATCATCCATATGAGCAAATGCTCTATTTATCACAATGATTTAACAAGAGCTGTCCGCAGACAGCGCGCTCCACTTTCTTTAGTGCTGGATAGTGTCATTGGATAGTTAGAAAGGGGAGATAACTATAGCAAAATTAATTTTAGGGTTATCTGCTCTTGTAAAATAGGTCCCCCTTGTAATAGTTAACATGTATACCAAAGTTGAACCAAATATATTGGACAGCTTCTGAGACATGGACATGAACATAATACTTAACCAACAATGAAAATTCTAAGTCGAAAAAGGGGCAAAGCTATGGCAAAATTAATCTTAGGGTTACCTACCCTTGTGAAATGGGTTCCCCTTGTGATAGTAAACATACATACCAAATATGATCCAAATGTCTTTGATGGTTTCTGAGAAAAAGACCTTAACAAAAAGGTTAACCAACGCCGACGCCGACGACGACGAGAGGGTCATGACAATAGCTCCACCTTTTGAAAAAGTTGAGCTAAAAACTACACAATTCTAAAAGTTTCCTTTTCTAACGATACTGCTCCTTTTCGGTAGATTTATTCAAAGAGGATGGATATAAAAATAGTCTAGGTGGAACTGAGTTAAGTGGTCGCTATAGAGAGTATCTTCTGTAAAGGACTACACGAGGACAATTCGTGACAATTCGTGACATATAGAGATAAGAGACTTTGGTTATAGCCTGTCCAACATGTACAATCTAACTTAAATTCCATTTGTTCTGTGTACACTTCCTGTACTGTACACTTCATTGTGTGAAGGATGTTGGTCTCTTGGATTCTACTCCTGCATTGCATGGCTTTAGTGCAATTTCATGCGTCTTGCTCAAACTTAGCTCGACGTTACAGTGAGTGAACGTTGCACCGTAGTTATAAAACTATGTTAAATCTGAATCTGAGTTTAAAAAGCAATCCCAAGTATTTGATTGGTCAGATTTTGTACTTGCTCAAATCCGACCAATCAGATGCTTAAGAATGAACTCAGACTTAAGCAAAACGTTTCATAACTTGGAGGCCGTATCGGTGTCAGTAACACGTACACGTGGCCGCTTGAAGCTCAAGCAAATGTATTTTTTTTTTCTACATACATACATACATTAACCCAATGGCATTCCTCCTACTGGCGCCTTGTCAAGCCTCTGTAAAGGTTTTTATTAAACCATTGTAATAAAATAGAGCATTTATTCCAAAGAAGCAAATGCTCTATTTATCACAATGGTATCAAAACTACGCAAATCTGAACTTTTCCTTTTCTCAAGTAAATGCTGTTTTTCGGTATAATTTATTATATTCTCAAAGGGATATGGTCTAACAATAGTCTAAAGGAAATGTGTTAACACAATTCGCGATTCATAGTTTGGCCTTTACTTGTTTGCTTGTCATGTTTTCCTGTCGAATGCTTCTACTTAATAATAAGCACTTCTAAGTGAAGTAATACATAACAAAAATCGTTCTAAATTGCACTCTCTGTCCCAAAAGTGGACTCGTGTCATCGAGGAGAAAAAAAGAATATTCGTGTTCCTAGAAAAAGGACACGAGTCATAAAAATCGGAAATGTAGTGTAATTAAGAACATTTTTATAATGTTTCTACTATGATAACAGATGCGTTCTATTTTGAAAGTCCTTTCGACTCAGACAGAAAGATATTTTAGGACCGTACAAAAAGCGTACATTTAAATCAGTATTCTCCTCAAACACATGGCGTCCGATCAAAATCTATTCAGGTTTTCAAATTGGATAATGAATTATTAACGATGCTGACATCTTTATACGGGGTTGTTTCTAGTAATACACACCCTTTTGGCAGTGCAGAAGCTAGCCGTTATCAGAGTCTACACCGTTTGCTTCTTATTTAAAATTATCAAAAATGGTGTCAAGTTGACTTTAGCTTTGCAAACCATTAGAGGACAAATGAGGTGTCTGAATACTTAGGGTGTACCCTTTCCTTGTTGGATATTAATGTATGAAATAACGACATAATGAATAATTATTAGCTGATTTGTGATAATGGCATTTGTACAAGGATATTGGGTATTAGTATAAAGTGTAGAGTCAGATCTATGATAACTTCGTAAGCAAACAGAGCAGACCCTGATCTGACGGTCCCTACAGATGCATAAAAACGTCTTTATGACGAAATGGGTTTTCTACACCCTTCTATCACCTCATTTTGAGAACGGTGTCAAAGCAGCGACCGTCAGCTCTAGTTCTATCGACGAAGCCTCCGGTCTTTGTGCCAGCCGAATCCACCCGAATGTACTCTACACGCACAACGATTCGGGTGGTGGACACAAGCTGTACGCCGTAAACGCCACCACCGGCAGGAAAATCTCCACAATCAGTGTAGATCACGCTGGTAGCCATGACTGGGAGGATATCGCGTGCGGACCATGCCCCGGAAACAATGGCGAGAAGTGTGCGTTTATTGCGGATACGGGCGGCAATGTGCATTATGCAGCCAATGTCATCTACAGGATTAAGGAGCCGGCTCGCCTGCATTCCAGCATGACGGTTGATCTGGACTCTAAACTGCAGTTTAGGTATTACAATTCTAATGTCGCCTATATTGGTGTAAGCATACTTACTCAGACGGCTCCTGTAAAATTATGAAAGATTTGACTCTGACCGAAAGACTCAAATTCTTGACAGATTTGATACTACACCCTAGTTTCTACCAATACCAAGAAATTCTGTGTAAATACATGCTTTCATAAAAGGTCGGATAATTAGTGTGCATGACCTTTTTTTTAATTTCTGACCTAATTAACAGCTCCCACGTGGGTTTTTGGACTGCCGCCTATCTTTAAGTCCCAGTATATATTTAAGCATTGCATTTCCTTTATGGAAAATTGAGAACATCGATTCTGTTTGGTCAAAAGGCGATGCTCGAAAACGGTTTAATTTTCAATGAACGGGTTTAACCGCTGGAATCCTTAGTTGACCAGATCGTCCACTAAATACAAATTAGCTACCATAATGTGATCGTCACGTGACGTCTGCTGTCAAAGATTGTAAACAAAATGGCGACTAACAGTGGAGTCCGCATTCATAGCCGCTATCAGAGCAGAATAGAAAATAATCTAAGAGACAATGGTCCCACTCGAGACACATCGTCCATTCAAACTATGAAATGTTGTGAGCAAAGTCTCTATTTATCACAATGGTTTCAACAGGTGACTGTTGCAGAGGTGTCAATAGGCATCAGTATGAGGGAATGGGTTAAAACAGAGTAGACCAATATCAGACGACTCCTACAGGAGATGTCTGATCATGGTCAGATTTGTGTGCTTATGAAATAATATAGATTATGAGTCTACAGTTTCTGTCATGCCCAAAAATTGCACGTGTTCATGTATAATTACAAAATTTAATCTAATTAATACTAGCGATGCCATTACATTTTACGTGCTCATTCATGGAGTAAAGGGTAAAGATTGGTGATTATTTGGGAGGTTGGTATATCCATGTTTACTGTAATACTATTAGTTTTACTATCACATTTACTGTTGTTTCAGTTGGAGCGAGGAGAATTGTGAAACATTAATGGTCGACCCACATGGCGAAATTTACATCATATCGAAAGTACACGGCGGGCACGGGAAAATGGTACATCTGCCCTCACGGTATTGGGGGTCATCACACAAGGCATCGGTTCACGATGGAATTCATCTTAATTTACACAGCTCGAGAAATGATCCTGTCGGCGGAGATATCTCCCCATCGGGCTACGAGGTTAGTTCAAGAGAAAAAAGAGAACAAATATCGTAAAAACAAGTCCAACCCCATACTTAATGGGTATGTTTCATTAGATTTTAATGGGTTGACCGAAACCACGAGGCTATGAGTATGCATATATTTGCACACAATGTAGATTTATATCAGCCGTTTTGCTGGAATATGGGATTTTAATTACATTCTCTTTAAACAACATTAGATGCCTCAATAATATTCCGCTTCCGCTAAAAGTGAATCATTTCCATTTCGATCAAGCGTTGATAAACTATTGACCGAAAGTCAAACAGCATGAATCCTGATGAGAGGCCGATTTATTCAGCGTCTGATCTGGATCCAATCTGTTTGCAAATAAAATCAGATCGAGGATAAGGGGAAGAGGGTTAATAGTTGATATAATTTCAATAGCTTCTGAGCTTGCTCTAGACTTGCGCTAATAATTCCATCACTCACAATGGCAACAATCTACAAGGTGTCCCAGAAAAAAAATGCAAACCCAATTTCAATTCCTTATTACGTAAATTTATTCAACCGATAGAAAAGTTTTATATACCAGTTTTTAGGTACAACAGTGGTTCGCGTTTGTGTAAAATTACAGCTTAAAAGCTTATATAGATTTTGAGATATTGCGTAAATTTATACTGAGCGCACCCTGTTTTCAATTTTCCAAGAAATAGGATTATGGATGTAATAAGTACGTACATTTGAAAAGAACTTGGCATTTTTCTCATTTATTCACCGCAAAATGTGTCAACAATGTTTATTAAAACAAATTCACTTGTAGCAAGTGTAAAGTTCTGTAACACACTTGTAAAATATTACATTTAAAAGAAAATATAACAGCTTAATAAGTCCATTCATCGTGATCTCAGTTAATTAACTGAAGTCCAAATAAATTTGTATCACAGAAATACTTAAAAGTATTACAGCATTAAAGTATTAAATTGTACGAGCCTGTATTATTCGTTAACAACGAAAAGTACCGTAAAAGTGGAAGATTTAATACTGGCATATGACAAATGCCATTAACACACATGTAAAAGAGTTATATTGGTTATCCGCTAAACAATATATTATCAGCAAGGCAAATGTGTGACGAAAATCGAATTTCTGGGAAAAGTGAAAACGGGGTGCCTTCAGTATTTACAAAATATCTCAAAAGTTATTACAGCATTTGAGCTATAATTTTACAAAAGTGTGGATAACTGTTATACATAAAATCTAGAATATAAAACTTTTCTATCGGTTGAATAGATTTAGAGTAGTAAGGAATTGAAATTGGGTTGCATTTTTCTGGGACATCCTGTACTTAAGAACTGTCGTCTGTTTATACCTCTTCAAAGTATTTTGTTAATTTGAAAACTTAAAATATACACGTGTTTCTAACAGACAAACATAAGCTTCTGCTTAAAGTGATCGTGTATGTGAAATGTCGCCCAATTCGGAAGGGTACCGAACATCGAAGGAATTTTAACCCTTTACTCCATAGTATATCCTTTCTACGTATTTTCAAACCCAGGCCCAGATCAGATGGCTCCTGTAGGAGCTGTTCGATCTCGTCATGCTCTGTTTGCTTATTATTTAACATGACTATGATTGTAGTTTCTACAATGTCTGTGTCCATGTGCTATTATAATATTTAATCTAATTAATAACAACGCCGTCATATTTGCGTCTTAAGTTATTCGGTCTTTCTCAATATTTGAAGAATTAGTGCGGCGGATTTTGGTCTCCACTGCATGCAGCTATCAATGTCGCGAACTTATATGAGCGTTACTTCTATAGGTCCTGGTGAAGACTCTGGGTGCTGTCAACTACTACATGGTCCCAGACGGGGATTACATGCGCCACATGACGGCCAAGCCTACCGAACTACCGTATCACCACGAGCGTCAGGGAGAAAGCGTGGCATGGGAGGCTAACGGCCGGGGCTACTACACCCTAGGAGAGGGCTCGGACCAGCCACTGTACTTCTATAAACGCCAGTCTTCCAGTGCTGTGGTCGGCAGATAAACTGTTCATAGTTCATAACTCTTTGTGCATGAATGTGTGCCTCGCTTTACAAACACCCTCGATTCATAAGAGATGCAAATTTTGCAACTGTTTGGCATACATTCTGAAATTGAGGGGCATATACAAAAGAAACCGTCTTAAGCGACCATTAAAAAGAAATATAAATATGGATTTCTTAAACAGGTGATGACTTACTGCTGGACGGAAGTGATAGAGAAAGCTCCTATAGGCGCTTTCTGTGGTACTTTTACCCTACATTAAGCAACCAACAGTTGTTTAAGGCTACTATGTTTATTAAAATAAAATACTGCTAAACTCGTCTTTTCTCCGCCTCGAACACGATATTTGCAACTTCTCTATAGAATCGTCTGGAAACTGCACCAAACCCAATGTGTTACCACTCTTCAGAATCGTCCCTTTGAAGCGATTCTTAAGTGTTGTCACAACATATTCTTTGATGGATAAAATGCAATAAGAGAAACACACGCATCTTATCACAGCTAATGTCAATTAAAATCTGTAAGAACCACGCTTCAGAGAACTTTAATCTGGTCATGGTCTCCACGGTTTTAAATACATAAAGCTCTACAATATCTTACTGTGCAGCCAATAAACAGCGAGGATTCTGATCACATGCTAGTTGTCTGATATCCAAATAATTTCCATTTATTACCCGTACTATGTTCGACGTAAACAAAAATTAAGTGACATAGGATGGCATTCTTTCCAGGGCTTCATGTATAAATAGGAAATAGGTAATAAAGCCCAATCAATTTTTGCGGAAATATTTGTTACCTAGAACTAACATATTGCACATTTAGCAATTACAGTAAAACCCCTCTAATGCAACCACTTAAAATAATCAAAGCTGTCTTTATAAGCAGGTGGTTGCTTAATGCAAGATGAAAGTTATGCCGAAAGCTCCTATAGGAGCTTTCTGCATAATGTTCGTCCTGAATTAAGCTACCACATGCCTCTGCCACCAAGAATGATGCCCCTTTTTGGTGGTCGCACTAGAGTGTCCGCATTTAGGAGTGTCCGGTTAAACTTAGACAACGTGAATATTCATATAAGAAGTAATGACACCACGAATATTATTTTCATAATGGCTAATGAAAACATAAGTATTTGGTTATGGCAGAAACTGTACAGTCATATATATACTAGTCCATAACCAAACAGAGTAGACCATGATCAGACTGCTCCTACAGGAGCCGTGTGATTTTGGTTTGCTCTGTTTGCAAATGCGCGAAAAAACGTTTATATGAGGGAACGGGTTAAATACAAGCTAAATACAGAAACAATGTCTGAAAGTGATAGTCCTTACAATACATGCATAAACATTATTAAATTTTAAAAATTATTCTAATAATGATTGTCATTTTGCACTTATATGTGATGCAAAAATAACCATTCCTGTCGATAATTACAGTATTAAATATTATCGACCTTTGTCGTACAGTTACGAAACATAAACGAGACCCGAATAAACACGAATACATCCGCGAATCTTCGATATCAAACAGACGAAATGTTTGTCTTTTTCAGGCATTTTAAACGTTTTGCAAGAAAAGACTATCACTTTAAGTGACCATATAAAGTACGCCTAATGCTAGGTGGTAGCTTAATGCAGGTCTATAGTAGTTTTCTGTAATATGTTTGGTCTACATTAGGCAACCACCTAAGAAAACTCCTATGCTTATTATAATTAAATGTTCACTGTTGAATATTCATGTCAGAAATATTGACATCATGAATATTTTAGCGGACTAGTTATTATTACATATGTATATACATACGAATCGTGGTATTGGTAGAAACTGTGGAGTCAGATCTATTATGATTTCATAAGCAAACAGGATAGACTCTGATCAGACGGCTCATGCAGGCGCCATCTGATTTGGGTCTACTCTGTTTACAAGAGTGTAAAATGGCGTCTCTTTCAGGTAAAGCGTTAAGCGGGCTCCTAAAGTTTCAGACAGTATCTAAAATTGTAACACTCATACAAACGTGCAACACGTAATACTATTGATAATCAGAGACGAACACTTTGCTTAAATGCATATGCTTATGTTAATAACCTCATTAACCTGTTTCTTTTTAAATCTTGAACATACTCAGCAAATCTTGGTCTTATAGAAACCAAATCTTGGTACTATAGAAACTATCATCTGCATCAGTTTATACAGTAGTTTGTTTAACTAAGACGGCAAATAACATTGTCCAAACAACGCCGAGTTTGCAAAATTCATTTCTGATCTGCCGGTAGCGTGCTTAATACCAAACTCTGAGGGAAAGAGAGGCAGAGCAGACCGGGGTCTGCTCTGTGGTTGCTAATGAAATACAGATATGATTCTACAGTTTCTGCCATGGTACATTATTCTTAATTAATATTCATACAGTCTTTTTGTCTTACTAAATATTCATAAGGTACATAATAAAACCAATAGTTCTTCTCTTTTACTTTCACATGCAGTGGATTTTCTGTGATGTTTTCGTACCTGGTAATGAGCGTGTAAAATGAAACGGAGGTAATGCAGGATTTTCAGTTTGATTAAAAGCCCATCAGGCATGTCATACACAAGTGTTTCAAACTAGTTTTTGATTCACGTTCTCGGAACACGAGGATATGAAACCTTAACAAAAAATATAGCGCATCTCTGTATCTGTATTCCAGTTTTTATGATTTCACATTAAAGGATCTCCGTGTTCAGTACAGTAGAACCTTCTGCATATACAGTGAAACCCCGCTAATGCGACCACTTAATAAACAGCCACTGATGTCGTCTAAAGCAGGTGGTTGCTTAATGCAGGACGAAAGTTATGCAGAAAGCTCCTATATCTGCATAACTTTCGTCCTGCATTAAGCTACCACCTGCCTCTGCCATCCAGAATTATGCCCCTTTATGGTGGTCGCATTAGCGGGTTTTTACTGTACTATTCCTGCATTAAGCAATCCTTACTAATATAGACACACACTCACTGCCTCTCTCTCTCTCTCTCTCTCTCTCTCTCTCTCTCTCTCTCTCTCTCTCTCTCTGTGCTATCTCTCTCAATCTCTCTCTTTCACTCCTCCTCTCCCCTTCCTCTCTTTCCACTCTCACTATCTATCTCCATCCCTGTATACTGTAACGCTCTACACCTCAATTAATCTATTCCCCCTCCCTCACAAACTAATTAATACAAGCAGTGCAATACTTTCAAACACTGCGAGATAAATAATGAACTTTTTCATTGCGTTATAAACAATTTCAATTTCACACTTTAATGCCAAAACTTTAATAAATTCCGGGATACAATCGCTTACCACGGGTTTTATTGCTCTAGCAGGGGGCGTGCGTGGTATTAGAGGAGCCGTTATTATCGCTGCCTTCTGTAATTGAGTTTTGTTATTGGAAACGAGTCTACTAACCTCTAAAATCTGCAAATGAAACAGGCATACAATAAACCCCATCTGAAGCGACCACCGAAAACAATTTTAACTATAGGTTATAAAGGTATGTGGTAGCTTAATGCAGACTGAAAGTTGTGCAAAAAAGTTCCAATAGGAAGTTTCTGCATTACTTTCGACCCGCATAAGTAACCCAAGACATTTTCAAAAATAACTCTATATTTCTCTATCAAACCCTATGTTGTGACCACTCTTTAGAATCGTCTCGATGACACGATTCTAAAGAGTGGTCACAACATAGGGTTTGGTGGAGGAATAACGATTTCAGTATTGGAGAACGCAAATTTATCTGTTGCTCTGGTACATGTAACCACCCGCTTTTAAAGTATCCCGTGTTTATCCATTTATTGGTCGTTATAGAGGTGTTTTACTGTACTTTCTAAATGTCTGCAGGAAGGACCAGTGAACAAATTACGGGTAATTGGCAGTAAGTACAGTAGAATCTTTATAAAACGACCACTCAGTGAATAAATATAGTCGTCTTGAAAACCAAGGTCGTTGCTTCATGGAGGAAGAGAATAATGCAGAAAGTTCCTATAGAAAGCGAGTATACTAACTTCTAAAATGCAATATGAAACGGGAGTACATGTACATGTACAATAAACCCTCTCTAAAACGACCACCTAAACAGGTTTAATTCTTCGTTAAAAAAGCAGGTAGTAGCTTAATGCAGGACGAAAGTTATGCAGAAAGCTGCAATAGGAGCTTTCTGCATTAAGTTCATCATGCATTATGTAAACACCTGTTTTTAAAGACAAACATGTCTGTTCATTAACTGGTCCCTACTTTCTGAATGTCTGTGAGCAGGACCAGTAAACAAATTACGGACACAGTAAAAACTCTCTAAACTGGAAGTTGCAATTACAGTTAAACCTCTCCATAACGGCCACTATATACATTACATCAATTATTTTGTGTTAAAGGTGTTTGCTTAAAGCAAGGTGAAAGCAAAACAAAACGCTCCTATAGGAGCGTTCTGTTTTACTTTCACCTTGCTTTATTGGGAACAATTTTGACGGTTTAACATGTTTGTCAACCGGTGCGATTCCAACGATAAGTTCATGTGCCGTTTATTGTTCATGTTTAAGTTTGTACTTTTCTAGTAACCAATGGTTAGTTCCAATGTTACCATCCACAAATGATTATATTATTTACGTCAATTTATCAGTCAACCAATTAATCAATCAGTCATATTTCACTGATAGGAATCAACACCATGGCATTCTCAAAGAAAAATACCAAAATGTATACGTTACGGTAGTCAAGCATGACATCAATATTAACTGTCTGATAAGGAACTAACAAAATTAAATTGCTTATGTAATTGAGTACAAATGAGAATAAAATTAGCAGTTTACAGCTTTTATGCAGAATAGTTCTATAACATTAAACTGCTATGGGTGTACTTAGCTAATTGGATAATTCGAAAGTGTACTTTGTCAACAGTGTTCGTTGCTATAGATCTACATCCAATATTAAACACAATTCAAACCGATAATTTAAACTTTACGCCATGAATTTTTTACATAATGACGCATGGATACGTGAAATCTGCATTATTTAATAACACAGGAATCTGTAAAAGCAGGTGGCTGCGTAATGCATGACAAAAGTAATACAGAAAGCTCCTATAAGAGCTTTCTGTATAACCTTTGTCCTGCAATAAGCGACTGTTTGTTTTAAAACCCCGGAATTATTATTCTATTAATGGTTTTTAACGAGACTTTGTTGTACGCATTTTAAGGCCATTGCAAACAGAGGAGACCCAGCTCAGACGGCCCATGCAGGGACTCTATTCAGAGTGTTTTATGTACTTATGGCGTTATATAGACTTGATTCTACAATTTCTACCATGGTCAACATTTCATTAGCGAGACTTTTACAGTACAGTATTATGAAGTAAAGGGTTAACTACTGCGCCACAGAGATGCAGTGTCATTAAAGCGCAATATTGAAAAGCAATGCGTAACTTGAACTCGATTTTACAGTGGGTGAGAATTAATACCGAACACTGTCACCTAGTCTCAGCGGTCATTCAAAATAAGTTACAATCTGTGTGGTTAAACTCATTCCCTCCTACTGACACCTTTTGACGCCTCTGTAAAACCACTTTTTGAAACCATTGTGATAAATAGGGCATTTGCTCCAAAGGAGCAAATGCTCTATTTATCAGAATGGTTTCAAAACTTAACACTTCTGCAATTTCCCTTTTCTCTAGTAAATGCTCATTTTCAGTAGATTTACTAAAAGGATTGGGTCTAAAAATAGCATATACGGTAATGGGTTTAGGCAGGATGTAGCTTAAAGCAGGATAAAGAAATGCTCACAATCCTGTGTGAACTTTCTCTTGCATTAATAACCAAATGCTTATAAGTTATAACTTTAACTTTGTCCTTTAACCCTTTCCCTATTGCATATTCATGTTAGAAATAATGACAGCGTGAATATTAATTAGAATATACTTATAATGGTATATGAACACGTGGCATTTAGGATCAGATATATACAGTAAAACCTCTCTATAACGGCCACTAAATTGTGTTAATTAGTTGGTATTTTAGGACAGGTTGTTGCTTAAAGCAAGGTGAAAGTAAAACAGAACGCTCTTATAGCAGCGTTCTGTTTTACTTTCACCTTGCTTTAAGCAGCCACATGCCTTTAAAACAAAATACTTGATGTAATTTAGTGGCCGTAATAGAGATGTTTACTGTATATTATAACATAGGCAAACAAAGCAGATATATTTATGGAATAATGGTTGGTGCAGAACGGAAATAATGCATCTCTGCACTCCTATGGGAGCTTTCTACATAACTTCCATCCTATATTTTGGCCACAACCAGTCTCTATGGTCAAGCTTTAGACCTATGTTAGTGACTGCGTTAGAGAGTTTTAATTTCTATTATGAGGATGTTACTCTGTGACTATTAATTACTTTATTGTTATACTGATACATGAACAAAGGAAGTTTTAGCCATGACAGAATCTGTAGAAACATATGTATATAATGTCATAAGCAGACAGAGAAGACCCTGATCAGACGGCTCCTACAGGATCCGTCTGAATCACTCTGTTTGCAAAAACATATAAATATATATTTATGGAATAAAGGGTTAATTCAATATTTTATGAATCACAGGCTGTACACAGTTCACGAAAATGAGTAATTTGGCTGATGTTCTTCATCATACCTAAGTACGATGGTGGATATTTAAATATCCAGGGGAAATCTAAATAACAGCGTTCTTCAAATTGATGACATAATACATGTATTGAGACAAAAATAAATGTTCCTTAAACGACATCATATGACTACAGTAAACCCCCTCTAAACCGGAATATTGATAGAGAAGAAGATACTTAGATACTTTTAGGAAGGTAGCTGCTTAATGCAGGGTAGAAGTCATGCAGAAAGCTGCTAGAGGAGCTTTCTTGCATGACGTTTATACCTTGAATTAAGCTGCCACCTGTCTACAAGACCGATATTTTTACTAAAATGAAGGTCAGGTTTAGAGGGGTTTTACTGTATCACATTGTAGGCCAAAGGGTCAGAAAGAAACACGTACATAGGTCATCATGGCGGCCTAGGTCTACAACGCTGATAAGACAGGGACTTTAGGACAGCACCAGTTGTGATGTGAATATACTGAACATAATTGCATAGGAGTCTTGGACTATGTCTAAAACTCCCATTCCTGAATCATTAGGCCTGTGAATAGTTCATGATTTCAACACTATTCACTAAAACCTCTATAAGTTATGACCCTTTTAATGAATATGCATACGTGTCTTTCAGATGACTCTTTAATGCAGGAAGGCGAAATGCAGAAAGCTCCTGCAGGATTTTCTGCATCATTCTCGTCCTTTATTAAGCTGCCACTCTGCCCCATATGACCCTAAATTTGACTTATATTTGGTGGTGGATTGTTTTACTTTATTACAGTACATATCGACCATGATAGTTAAAACATTTAACAGTATATACATGGGCATGTAATAACATAAAGTGCAGATCGGCAGGGTTTCGACCAAGTGTAGTGAGAATTTTACAATATACCGTGTTGTCTCGAATAAACACTCCCAGTGACGTCAGAAGATGTTTGCATTTTGTACACAGGTGGTTGCTTACCGCAGAATGTAGGGGTTTAGTTATTTTATTGATCCCCCATGAAGTAAGGGGTGTTTAAAAGAGTCTGGCGTTTCTTATGGAGAATACCGTAACTCTGGGAAGCACCATCAACACAGCTGGGTATCAACTCTGTCTGAAATATTTAGCACAATAATATGTTGTTGATGTTAGGTACAGAGCTTAACCCCTTTCCCTATTCTGTGTTTATTACAAATTCCATTACCTACTGAATATTCATGGACATATACGTTATAATGAAATATGGAAGGTGGAACATTGTAGCCACTTTAGGAAGTAAATAAACATACATTTCAAACTCCACTAGCAAATAGAGCAGACCCTGATCAGACGGCTCCTATAGGAGCCGTCTGATCTGGGCCTACTCTTTTTGCAGATGCATGAACACATGTTTATATGAAGGAAAGGGTTAAACAATCACTAATAATAAAATCAAACTCATTAACGGTGTTCAGCGTACAAAATTATGTAGCATCACTTGTCGCCCACCAGTGGCAGATTTGCCATACACAGAATGATGCATTAAATGGGTTTGTAAATATTGGAAGCATTTTAATCAAAGCAGTCAATATTGGTACTGCAGTGGACTTGCAATCTGTTATAATTAGTGAAGACATTATGTCATGGACTGAGAAGGCTTAAGATACAATGTAAGATGCGTACTGGTCTGTCAAAATCTCCTATTTCTCAATAAAACCTATCTTGCTACGATTCTAATAAGAAGCAGCAAGATAGGGTTTGTTGGATAAATTACTTAGAATTCGTAAAAACTGACCCTGTCTACAGGTTTGATTTGCGTAAATGGTATGAATCAAGCAATGACATTGCTATAGTTATTGTAGCCATCAAGGCAATGACTGAGAAAGCTGTATGCATGACCGACCTAAGATAAGATTGCATACTGGTCAATCAAAATCTCTTATTTCTAAACCAAACGCTATAAATATATGTGTACCTGGGAATCAATATTTCTCAGCCAACCCCTGCCTTACCACTACTCATTAGAATCGCCTGGCGTAAATGTATGTAGATATATAACGATTTAAATATACAGTAAAACCTCTCTAATGCGACCACCAAAAAACGGGCATAATTCTGAGTGCCATAACTGTCGTCCTGTATTAAGCAACCACCTGCTTATAAAGGCAGAAATGTTTATTCATTAAGTTGTCGCATTAGAAGGGTTCTACTGTACTTAAATGTATTTACATGTACTTGTATGTCCTTAATTCATCTCTTATCTACGTTAAATTGCGTATTTGTAAATTCTAAATAACGTTTAACTAAAAGGTATATTATGATTATTTGTTCGGTAAATCTTACAATTGAGGATGGAATGTTTTAAACCACGAACTCTGAGAGTTCGAAGCAAACTGTGAAGCAATAAAGACCTCAACCCAGAACTATTTTACCTAGCCTTTGTTTCATTTTCGCCCCATCCCTCCCTTTCATGGTTGGTTGTGATTGGTCTAAGTACTGTGGACGAAACATGTTTGTTATCATTTTGTATAAAGTATAGAAGGAACTGAACTATTTATCCAAAGGACTAGTCAGTTCACAGCCGGGTCGGCAGTCACATGGAGATGAAGTTATCTGTGCTTACGATTTGCGTTGTTCTGTGGGTCACCCCGCAAATATCCGGCAAGACCGTGAAAAGAGCAGGTAAGACTAGCTTATATACGGTGGAACAATATTAACCCTTATGGTAGAGCCTGTCTTAAGCGTTCATTCATTTAACCCTTTCCCTCATAGAAACACGTTTTGACACATTTGCAAACAGAGTAGACCCAGATCAGACGTCTCCTATAGGAGCCGTCGGATCAGGGTCTGCTCTGTTTGCTAAAGGAATTCGAAAGATGTTTCTTTACTTTCTAAAATGGCTACAATGTTTCACCTTCCGATTTTTCATTATAATTATTCTGTTCATGAATATCAGTAGGTATTGAAATTTGGAATTAACACAGAACAGGGAAAGGGTTAATGAGCATATGAATCTTAAACCAAGGCTGTTGTTTAATACAGAGAAAAGGAGCTTTCTGCATTACTTCTGACCTACATTAAGCCCTTTTTTATGTCCACATAAGACATTGCATCTATTAAAATTTGGATATCGGGCAAGTGTGACTACTTCCAAATCGATCAAGCTAATAAGAAATCATTGACCGTGTGTCAAACAGCTTGGATTCTGGTGTGACGCCGAATTACTCATAGTCTCATCTGAATCCAAGCTGTTTGACACACGGGTCGAGGCGCGAGGAGCTCGAGAAAGGGCTAGTCAACCATTTACTCCATAACATTTGTAAAACCTGTTTGTAAGCGACTCGACACCTGCTGACAGAAATAATACAGACGCACATGGGAAGTTAACACTGCATTCCCTGATCGGGCCCTGCATTTTAGTCACATTGGGTGATGTTGGGTTCCTTGTTTATTGTTGTTACTGTTGTTTTATTGTTTTGTTTATTTGTTTTGATTAACGTCCGTTTCTGTTCACAACGGGCTAATTGGACGCCCAAGAGAGAAGGGACAGGATATAGAGAAACCCCGACGCGATGCCCTACTCTTATTATCGATAGAGTTTCTCTGGTTCTTTTAGATTCCCAGTGCAAAGCACTGATACATGTACATCGGGCCTCGGTTTATAGTTTCGTCCAAAGGACTTTTTTGTTCTTGTTTATGTTCTGAAACTATATGTATTTAAACCGCACTTTTTTAAATCTCTGTGGCGTTGGCCAATCAGAGTTGGTTATTCAGTGTTTCCTTTTTCGTGAAGACCGGATTATTGCCGCCAAATTCATTTTGGCGGCATTAATCCAGTCTTCTCGAGAAGAAAATTTGATTGGCCGAGTATCGTTTCTGACAGCTTAAAACATTGGCTCAGCACGTGGAGAGCACTAGCAACCGTGACGTAGTGATGTACACAGTAACGTAAATTTGGAAACAATATCCCGTATTTGGATCTAGTGGGCGGTTCAAATCGACATCAGCATGGTTTACCCAGGTGCAATAGAACATGTTTTGTGATTAATCTGTGTCGTTTGCAAATAGTGTCTAATAGAGCCGCCTAATCAGGGTCTGCTCTGTTTGCTTATTGAATAATATAAATCTGATTCTACAGTTTCTACGTTGGTAAGCATTCACGTCCCTTCAGAATATTCACGTCCCTTCAGAATTTTTAATATGCCATTTTAAAGATTAAGCTAATTAATATTCATGACGTCATCATTTCTAAGATGAGTATTAATGGAGTAAATGGTTAAGCGAACACTAAGGAACATTATCCCTTTACCTGGTAATATCGGCATTTTCAGTTAGTGCCTACAGGAGTTGTCTTGTCAGGATCAGCTGTGTTTTTTTATAGAATAATAAATTGTATTTAAACCGCATTTTTTATTTAAAATTTAAAAATGTCATTGTATGGTCATTATCTCCTGCCTCAGAAGGACGTGCATTATTGAGGCGGCTTCAGGTTTTGTTTCAGGGATATTCTCTTGATGTTGAGGTTTTGTGTTCGAGCTGGTTTCTGGCTTTGGCGGCGCCAGAGGGTTACTTATGTCACGGAGCATGGGGGTTAACACTCGCTTATATGTGTTTACTGCGCTACTTCTATGCCATGAACGGGAAGTAACAGCTTTGTCATCGAATCCCTTATTATACAAGGTGGTACAGCACGAAACCCTACCTCTGTGGTTTGCGCCAAATAGCAGAAGTAAAGACAGTGACGTAGATTTGGAAACAATATGCCTTATTTGGATTTAGAGGGCGGTTTAAATCGGTTAGACTGCAACAGACAAGTCTTCATGAAATAGACGGACTTCGCTGTCGCTCCGCCCGGTCTATTTCATGAAGACCTGTCTTAATGCAGTCTAACCTATATATGAATCAAATGTACCTGACGTTTTCAGCGCCTTCATTCGCCCATGAGCAAATCAAAGGGACGGTAACAAGTCACTCTATCACTGAAGCTTCGGGGATTTGTGCCAGCAGGATCCACAAGGATGTACTGTATACCCAAAACGACTCCGGAGATACACATAGGATATATGCCATCAGGTAATGACAATGTCGTAGTTTAACCCTTTCCTCCATAAATACACCTTTCGACGCCTCTGTAATAACCACGTCTTCAAACCATTATGATAAATAGAGCATTTGCTCATGTAGGAGCAAATGCTCTATTTATCACAATGATTTCAAACTACAAAATTCTAAAAGTTTACTTTTCTCTAGTAAATGCTCATTTTTGGGTAGATGCATTCAAAGAGGTTGGGTCTAAAATAGCATATGGAGTTAATGGGTAATTATTTACTTCATGAATATTCATGAAATAATAACATCGTGAATAGTAATCGACTTCATTGTTCCAGTGGCATAATGAAGACGTAAATGATTAGGTCATTACTCAGATCTATATAATTGCATAGGCAAACAGGGTAGACCATGATCAGACGGCTCCTATGGGTCCTACAGGAGCCGTCTAATCTGGGTATTCTCCGTTTGCAAATAATTCAACAGGTGTATCTATGGAGTAAAGGGTTAACCCTTTGAATGCTAAAGTTTCAAAGCGGCAACTTTATGAGAAATGCATGCAAGATAAATCAACTGTGACAACTCGAGTCGATGACATTTTCTGCTAAATACAGTTAGCTCAGTAGACTAATTAGCAATATTGCTGGTGACTGAATACATTTTTGGGGACATGGCGGGAGTCAATCCTGTTTGCAAACGCGTGAAAAGGTATATCTGTGGAGTAAAGGGTTAAGACTTCAAATGTTACAGATTAACCCTTTAGACGCAAAATTTCTAACTGTCGTCTGCAATCCAAGTTCAATTATCCAGTTATATTAGGAAATGAGATAAGCAAATGCAAATATCAAAGGAATAAAGCACAGATATAGAAATATAGTGAAATCCCTGATCAGACGCCGCCTTTTCAAGGCGGCGTCTGATTTGAGACTGCGCTATTTGTCGTGGTGCATTTACTCGACATTGGCGGTGAAAGGGTTAAAACAAAAACAAGTGGTTGTCCAACAGACAGAGCAATACCCCCTGCCCCCCCTTGTGATCGGGGGTGGGGGTGGGGCGTAAAATATATGAACACTATCTTTTAATCATCACAATTTTTATATGTATTGTTTAAACTTGTAACATTAGGAAATCCTCGGTAGTGAATTACTATGTGTCCTACCTTGGCGAAATTAGACGGGGCTTTCCGATTTCGGTTTGCATCTTGACTTTAATGGCAAACTTCGGTCAGTTTCCTTGCGTAATATAGAATTCCCGTCAAATACAAACTGCTGTTATCGTTTATTTACAAGAAAATCTAAATAAATATAATTTGACGAAACAATTACCGTGTTTTGCTTTTTTATATCAAGCGAACATTTTAGCATTATCTTCAAAAACACCAACACCCAAATACTTTCAAGACGTACCTCTAAGTAAGACATGCCGTCAAAACAAGACTGACTGTCAAATTATGTTAAAACAAGATTGCGCTTTAAACAATGGCTTGTCGTCTATACAAAGTTGGATGTACAAATTGAACTGACACCAACCAGTCATTACGCCTCTGGAAATTTCACCAAAGTCGAGAGTAACATGCTGTTACAGACTTGTGTTTTTTTCCTTCCGAGTATGACACAGTAAAACCTCGCTATTCCGAAAGAAGAGCTGGATACCTTTTAGGCAGGTGGCTATTTAATATGAGAATGCTTGCAGGGGAGCATTTTAAATGCATTTCACCCTGCATTGAGCTGCCACCTGTCTTAACGCATTCCCTCCTACACTATTTTTAGACCCAACCTCTTTGAATTAACCTACCGAAAAGGAGCATCAACTATAGACAAGGAGAATTTTGGAGTTGCGTAGTTTTGAAACCATTGTGATAAATAGAGCATTTGCTCCATAGGAGCAAATGCTCTATTTATCACAATGGTTTCAAGGAATGAGTTTTACAGAGGCGCAAAAAGGCGTCAATATGAGAGAATGAGCTAAAACCCGATGATCTTTGAGTAGTTACATAAAGCATCGCCCAAACTGTCGTCAGTACATGTTGGATCCCTATTAACTGTTTCCACACTGTGCTTCTTGGGGTCAAGTTGTAACAAAGTTTGCAAACTGTTTGGACACAAATAAGAGATAGGGGATCTTACATGAGTGTTCATTAAAAAAAATTGTATGAAACGACTTTACTGTAATAATATAAACACGAGCTCTAGCGAGTGTAATATTCATAAAAGTAAACGAGTTTCATAAAAACAATTTGTAACTAGAGGTTTGTTTTTGTCACAAAAACAGATGTCCCCCCCTCCCATCCTCTTTCCAATACACAAGTGTAATGTCTGTAACTCCAAACTTAACAGGGTCTAATGTTTAAGTCATCAGGGGCAATAACTCCAACATTGTCAGGGGGAGACAATTCAAAAGCCCCAGGTACACAAAAACACATGCTAGTCAACATTCTTGTGAAGTTTGGTGACTGTAGTACTAGTGGTTTCAGAGATACATGTGACACAAAGTAAAGTTTCTCTTATTTAAGTCATAAGGGGCAGTAACTCCAAAGTTATCAGGGGAGACAATTAAAAAACCCAGATGCGCAAAAACTCATGCTGGTGAACATTCCTGTGAAGTTTGGTGACTCTAGCCCTACTGGTTTCAGAGATACGTGCAACACAAAGTTTATCTAATTTTAAGTTAACATATCAGGGGCAGTAACTCAAGAATTATCAGGGGGAGACAATTAAAAAATACCCAGGTGCACAACAACTCATGCTGGTGAACATTCCTGTGAAGTTTGGTGACTCTAGCCCTAGTGGTTTTAAAGATATGCATGACACAAAGTTTCTCTAATTTTATGTAATCATATCAGGGGCAATAACTCCAAAGTTATCAAGGGAAGACAATTTAAAAATCCCAGTTGTACAACAACTCATGCTGGTCGACATTCCTGTGAAGTTTGGTGACTCTAGCCCTAGTGGTTTCAGAGATATGCACGACACTAAGTAAAGTTTGCCTAATTTTAAGTCATCAGGGGCAGTAACTCCAAAGTTAACAGGGGGAGACAATTTAAAAAAAACAAGAGAAAAACAACTCATGCTTGTGAACAATCCTGTGAAGTTTGGTGGCTCTAGCCCTACTGGTTTCAGAGATACGCGCAACACAAAGTTTGTATAAATTTAAGTATTCATATCAGGGGCAATAACTCAAGAATTATCAGGGGGGGACAATTCAAAAACCATAGGTGCACAACAACTCATGCTGGTGAACATTTCTGTGAAGTTTGGTGACTCTAGTACCAGCGGTTTCAGAGATACGCGCGACACAAAGTTTTTCTAATTTTAAGTCATCAGGGGCAATAACTCCAAAATTATTTGGGGGAGACAATTCAAAAAACCCAGGTGCACAACAACTCATGCTGGTGAACATTCTTGTGAAGTTTGGTGACTCTAGCCCAACTGGTTTCAGAGATACGCGCGACACAAGTTTGTGACGGACAGACGGACGGACGGACAGACGGACAGACGGACGGACGGACGGACAGACAGACAACTCTGGCAAAAACAATATATCTCCCCATAAATGGGGGAGACATAATGAGCACATGTGCAAGATTATCTTTATCACATAACCCTTAAAACGTGCCTTAGAAAGTGAAACAGGCCACAGCTGGCAACTGTTCGGCCATTGTTTACAAACAAGTTACTCATTTAGGCGTTTCATTTCCGAACTTTGATACTATTTCCCCTTTCCCTCAGAAATAGTCATGTAAGAAATAATGACATCATCAATATTTATTACTTTTGCAAACACTGTTGAATCAGATCCAAATATTTTAAAAAGCGATAGATGTATACAGTAAAACCTGTCTATAACGACCACTAAATTGTGTTAATTAGTTGGTATTTACGGCAGGTAGCTGCTTAAAGCATGGTGAAAGTAAAACGACGCTCCTAGAGGAGCGTTCTGTTTTACTTTCACCTTGCTTTAAGAATCCACCTGCCTTTAACACAAAATACTTGATGTAATTTAGTGGTCGTTATAGAGAAGTTTTACTGTATATATATATATTCTTTTTTCAAAAAAAAATAGAAGAACAAATTCTACTTAAGAAATTAAGCAGTTGTAAGTTTCAAACGTCTGTCGTTACCTAGTTCAACAGATGGGTTGAAAAAGTAGAAGAGATGATAACATTACTCAGCGCTACAGATAACAGTGCGTACTCAAAATACTAAAATCGTCATTTTTCCACTAAACCCTATGATGTGACCACTCTTTAGAATCGTCTCGAAGAGATGATTCTAAAGAGTGGTCAAAACATAGGTATTTGGTGGAGAAGTAAAGAAGTTCTTCTCGAAAATGTTTTAATTCACGAATCTTATCTGGACCTTACTAGTTGCAATGAAACATCTCAACTGTAGTCTACAATAAAATGTCATGTGCGTCACTTCTCACACTTAACTCTTTTGTTGCCACATATTGTCGTCTGCAAAATTTGTCGTCTGCTTCAGCTAAAATTTTACTTCCGTCTAATTTTTTTTAAAAAAACATATATATTTCAGGGCTACAGATAAAGGTGCGTACCCAAATACTAAAATCTTCATTTCTCCTACAAACCCTATACTGTGACTACTCTTTAGAATAGTCTGTTCGAGACGATTCTAAACAGTATAGGGTTTGGTGGAGAAATAAAGGAGCTATTCTTGAAAATGTTTAAATTTTACGCATCTTATCTAGACCCCTGCTATTTACTTTCATGTAAGGCTTGATTCGAATCAGACTATTCGGTTTCTCATTTGATTAACCCTTTCACCGCCACAGTCGCATAAATGCACGACGACAAATAGTGCAGTCCCAGATCAGAGGCCGCCTTTTCAAGGCGGCGTCTGATCAGGGACTTCACTATTTGTCTCAATCTCTATTTCTATACATGTGCTTTATTCCTTTAAATTTTGCATTTATTTATCCGAGTTCCTTATTTTACTGAATGATTTAACAAACTTGGATTGCAGACGACAATTAGAAATTTTGCGCCGAAAGGGTTAAGCTACTATGTGTCTCATTTGAATCAAATCGGATGTCGAGCTACTATGTGTCTATTTTGATTCTGATCAGTTGTCGAGCTATCGAGTGTCTCATTTGATTCTGATCAGTTGTCGAGCTATCGAGTGTCTCATTTGATTCTGATCAGTTGTCGAGCTATCGAGTGTCTCATTTGATTCGGATCAGATGTCGAGCTATCGAGTGTCTCATTTGAATCTGATCAGTTGTCGAGCTATCCAGTGTCTCGTTTGATTCTGATCAGTTGTCGAGCTATCCAGTGTCTCATTTGAATCTGATCAGATGTCGAGCTATCGAGTGTCTAATTTGATTCTGATCAGGTGTCGAGCTATTCGGTGTCTCATTTGAATCTGATCAGATGTCGAGCTATCGAGTGTCTAATTTGATTCTGATCAGGTGTCGAGCTATTCGGTGTCTCATTTGAATCTGATCAGATGTCGAGCTATCGAGTGTCTAATTTGATTCTGATCAGGTGTCGAGCTATCGAGTGTCTCATTTAGAGTCAAATTGTTTGTATTACAGTAGAACCAGTAACACAAAATATAAAAACTAGTTACAATGTATGAGAAGAAGCAAGATAGGATAGTTATACTGTAAAGGGATTTTCTAAACACTCCTGTTTAATCGAGGCAGACGGCAGTTTGTTTGGTGACATTTATATAAGTCACCAAGTATGAGAGAGCGTCAGGTGTCAGTCGATCCTGTTTTCATAGAAAAACAACCACATTACGTATTGTTTGTCGCATGAGATGACACGCAAATACGGACCTTTACCCTTTCCACACTGACTTGGCAAATGGACTATTCCAAAATTCAAACAGGTCAAGTTTACCGTCACTATCAGGCATTGTTTCAAAGAAAATAGTAACGTGACCAACGGTGCATGCCATGGGGAGAGGATACCTCTATGCGCCCTTTCATCTGGGTCTACACTGTTTGTAAAGGACATCGAAAGGGTTAAGAACGAAGTAGACTGAACACATGTCATATACTGGCAACGGTGCTGAAAACACTCAGTCTGATCGGCGTCTGCGATGTGTGTTCTACTTGTCACAATCTGTAGTCTGTTACAACTGACGAATTCCGATATAGGGCTTGTTATGCCCCCAAATAGTGTTGGTATTTAGGGTTGCCCTTGTCCGTACGTCCGTCCGTACGCACATCTAGAATTTGTCCGGACTTCTTCTTGGACAGTATTTGTCCAATCCACACCAAACTTTACACACGTGTTTGTGGCTATTATACCTTGGTCAAGTTCGATAGCCAAGTAAATCGCTTCAGTCGTTTAAGAGTTGCGGCCTTTTATTTGCAAAAATGATTTTCTGTGACAAAAGTCTGAAGTGGGGGCATCAGCGTCCTATGGACACATTTCTAGTTTCTCTTGCTTTACTTACAGACACTTATAAACATTATATATTTATATTAACCCTTCGCTTGCTATTCACGTCAATATACCTACTTGTAAATAGTGAAGACCAAGATGAGACAGCTCCTGCAGGAGCTGTCTCATCAGGGTCTGCACTATTTACAAGTTGAGTGTGCAACCAGTGCACTCCACAGCAGTGATTGCGTAGCGAAATACTCGTACACAGTGAACATATATGTAATTATACAACAAGGCATCGGTAAAGAAGGAGAAATGTATTTTAAAACTCAGCAAGAGAAGGGTTAAGTTTTTTATCCTATATCACACCGGAATGAAACAGACCAAGTACATGTACAGTAAAACACTTCCAAACCGCAATTCTAGAAGAAAAGAATTTACATACTTATAGCAGAGCTACAGATAAAGGTGCGTGCCCAAATACTTTAATCGCCGTTTCTCCACCAAACACTATACAGTAACCACTGTTTAGAATCGTCTCGAACAGGCGATTCTAAAGAGTGGTCACAGTATAGGGTTTGGTTGAGAAAAAAAATAGCTATTCTTGAAAATGTTTAAATTTGCGCATCTTATCTGGACCTCTGCTTTTAGGCAGTTGGCTACTTAATGCAGGGCGAAAGTCACGCAGAAATCTCCTAGAGGAGCTTTCTGCATGACTTTCACCCTGCATTAAGGTGTCTCCGAGACCGATATCCGGTTTAGAGGGATGTTATTGTGCTGACAAGCTAATGAAATGGCGGTGGGGGGAGGCATAAATATTCACAAACGTTTGCTAACTCATAAGCATGTTGTATAGTCCAGATAAGATGCGTAAATTAAAACATTTTTCAAACCTAACTCCTTTATTTCTCCATCAAAGCCTATGTTGTGACCACTATTTAAAGAGTTTGTAGGAGAAATGAAAAGTTTTATTTGTTTTTTATTTGTTGCTCTGTTTGTTCTCTTGTTATAACAAGTGTTAAGAATATACAAATTATGTCAGTACCAGTCTGTCAGAGTTGCTAGTTTGTGAATGCTCATACAAAACGAGAGTGACAGTCCGCCATAAAAATAGGAATGGCATAAAACACGTTTACAAAGTTTTCTCCCTGTGTCCTGTCTCTTTGTCTGTCTGTATCTCTGCAAATAAATGTTGATACTCGTTGCAAGGTCACAATCTGTTTTGACTAAACCTCCACACGTCGTTACACTCTTCGCCTTGGCCAGCAGCCGAGCCTCTGGTCCGACAGCTGTTTGTTATGTCTACACTGTTTGTAAAGTCAAGAGGCACTGACACATTTTGCCCGGCATTCTGTTTAAATACTTTCTCTGCAATGTCTTGCCAACGGCTGGGAACTATATTAGTGTTTATATAATTTCCGTACTATGTCTGATCATCGGCTTGTAACTACATTCGACAGAGCTACAGATAAAGGTGCATACCCAAATACTAAAATCCACCAAACCCTCCACTAAACCCTATACTGTGACCACTCTTTAAAATCGTCCATTCAAGAAATAAAGGAATTATTCTTGAAAATGTTTAACTTTACCCATCATATCTGAGTTATGAAATTTCAGTTAAAGTCTTGCAAATGACTGGGAACTATATGTATGTGTGTGCAATTTAAGGGCAACGTCCGACCAACGGACCGGACCTATATTTGTGTTTATATAATTTCCAAGCAAAGAGTAACGTCTGAACGATGACTTTAAAATCCTCCATGCAGATATTTGTGCTCATATATTTTCAGTGAAACGTCCGGCCAACGGTTGGGAACCATTTATATAAATGGCGCCTATGCGCTGGGAAATCCAGCGCAACGTCCGGAACTATATGTGTGTTTATACATTTCCCGTTCAACCTGTAACCTCTGGCCAATGAATTCAAATCATATGCCTATTTGTTTTTATTGTGGAACTTCGATATCTCGAACTCGAATAACTCAATTATCGTGATAACTAACTAAAAGCTCGGTCCTTCCAAAATTTGCAATACAAGATTGCTCTAAAATATATCACTAGGCATATCTAGACACATGCGTGACAGCTTATTGCAGGTATATAGTAATGCATTAAGACATGCATTAAACTGTAAACTGGAGACATTGTTCAGATAAGAAATAGGATGACTCGAACTTAGTAATCTCGATTTGTATGATCCCTTGAAATTCGATATATCAAATATCTACTGTATTTATATTTATATAATTTCAGCGCAACGTCCGGTCAACGGTTGGGAACCATTTATATAAACGGCGCCCATTCATTCGATTGGGAGGACATCGCATGCGGCCCCTGTCCTGGTGGGTCCGGACATTGTATCTACATTGCCGACACCGGTGGCAATGCCGGCGGAGATGCTAACACAATATACAGAATACGTGAGCCTGCTCAGATACACGACGAGTCGGTTAACCTGGATGCTAAATTGGAATTCAGGTAATTATAAGGTGATACGTTCAGGAGTAAAACTTAGGACAGAGCTGTAGAATATATGTATATTTAGGAAAATCAAACTTAAGAAGTTTCTATATTCTCCCGCCCAAAACGCTATTTTGCTGATGCTACTCATTAGAATCGCAACTGTTAAAGAGTAACAGCCATATGTGGTCTGGCCTGAAATATACACAGTAAACCCCCTCTAATGCGACCACTTAATGAATAAACATACCTGTATTTATAAACAGGTGGTTGCTTAATGCAGGACAAAGGTAATGCAGAAAGCTCCTCTAGTATTACTTTTTTCCTGCATTAAGCTACCACCTGCATTTAGCACCAATAATCATACCTCTTTTAGGTGGTCGCATTAGCGCGGTTTGACTGTAACGGATCAACGATAGGAACAGTCAACTTATTATAATACTGTAATACCTGGCTAACCCGACCACACAAATAATTACAGTGAAAAATCGATTATTTGAATACACAAATAAGTACAGTAAAATCTGTATTATTCAAACACTCAAATACTTACCATTATTGATCTTTATCACAGGTGGCAGCTTAACCCTTCGCTTACTATTCACGTCAATATACCTATCTGTAAATAGTGAAGACCCAGATGAGACAGCTCCTGCAGGAGCTGTCTCATTAGGGTCTGCACTATTTACAAGTTGATTGTGCAACCAGTGCACTCCACAGCAGTGATTGCACAGCGAACTACTTGTACACAGTGAAGATATATGTAATTATACAACAGGGCATGGGTAAAGAAGGAGAAGTGTATTTTAAAATTCAGCAAGAGAAGGGTTAATGTAGGGTACAAGTCATGCAGAAATCTCATCTCGGAGATTTCTGCATGACTTTTACCCTGTATTAGGCAACCACCTGTCGACAAAGACATACATTCTTCATTACTAAAAGTTCGTAGTATCGAGTTTTAATGTAGAATTATATCTGTCTTTTAGACAGATGGCAGCTTAATGCAGAGTGACTGTCACGCCGACAGGTCTTCTTTTTTAAGCTTTCTGTGCGACTTTCACCATGCATTAAACAAAATTTCTGCCGAAAAGGGTTCCAATTCTTAACCCTTTACTGAATAAATACGACTTTCTACGCTTTTGCACACAAAATAGATCCATATCAGACGGCTCCTGTAAAACTTATTACAGTAGAAATCCTCTAATGCGACCACTTAATGAATAAGTGAGTGAGTGAGTTGGGTTTTACGGCACTGCGACACTAAATAGGTCTTAAAGCGCCAAATGAATAAACGTGGGTGTCTTTATACGGAGGTGGTTGCCTAATGCAGGACAAAAGTAATGCAGAAAGCTCCTGTGAGCTTTCCGCATTACTTTTGTCCTGCATTAGGCTACCACTTGCATCTAGCACCCAGAATTATACATATTTTAGGTGGTCGTATTAGCGGGGTTTACTGTAATATCTTAATTCAGAAGAACTAGAAGATTTATTCGGAAACAAAAATCAATTTTACAATGTTAACAAAATTGCCATTCGAAGCAATCGTCATCTGTATATTTTTATCTGTTATTTTTACGCTAAAAGTAGACTCTTTTATTTGTTCTTCTTGTCAGCAGTAAATTTACAGTAGAAATAATCTAAACCGAAAACATGCAATGTTAAAGTCAAGTCATGCAAAAAGCTCCTTTGGGAGCTTTCTGTGTGACTGTCATCCTGCATTAAGCTGCCAGCTGTATGAAAGATCGACATTGGCACTATGGACATCCAGTTTAAATGGTTTTACTATACAGTAAAACCTCTCTAGAACGACCACTAAATTACATCAAGTATTTTGTATTACAGCCAGGTGGCTGCTTAAAGCAAAAGGAAAGTTAAACAGAACGCTCCTATAGGAGAGTTCTGTTCAACTTTCACCTTGCTTTAAGCAGTCACCTGCCCTAAATACCAACTAATTAACACAATTTAATGGTAGTTATGGAGAGGTTTGGAACCTGGTGAGACGCTTAGTTATTCGGCACCCTGATGGAACAGGGCTATTAAAATTTTGCAAAAGGATATCAAGAACTGACTAGTATAGTGTTACTGTAGGCTAAAATAGGGAACTTAGAGTAATCGTAGAAAAGTTAGTGTAATGTTAGGAACATTAGAGTAATGTAATACTATACCCATACCATTAACTCTTTGCTCCATGAATATTTATGTAAGAAACAATGACATTATAAATATTAATTAGATTTCTTGTAATGATATCTCATGGACACGGGGATTTTGGTCAAGGCAGAAACTCACACTTAAATTATTACGTAAACAAACAGAACATATCCTGATCAGATGGCTACTCTGTTTGCAAAGGCGTAGAAAAGACGTACAATAAAACCTCTCTATAACGACCACTAAATTACATCAAGTATTTTGTGTTAACGTCAGGTGGCTGATTAAAGCGAGGTGAAAGTAAAACTGAACGCTTCTATAGGAGCGTTCTGTTTAAATTTTACCTTGCTTTAAGCAGCAACCTGTCCTAAATACCAACTAAGTCACACAATTCAGTGGTCGTTATAGAGAGGTTTTACTGTATTTATTGAGTTAAGGATTCAATAACATAACATTATCTACTTTGACTATCCTAAGCATTTAGCCATACAGTCCCTCCTCTCCGTAGTGATGACACTGATCATACTGTCACTGAATGAGTAGTTTGATCAGAGTCTGCACCATTTGCATATAACATTTGTCAGTCCGAGTAACTAGTTAAATCTAAATCTGCAGCTGGGACCAGCATGACTGTGAGACCGTAATGGTGGACCCTCACGGCGAGGTATACGTAGTGTCTAAGGTGCATCCAAGCCACCATCCCAAACTTGTACACCTACCGTCCAGCGCATGGGGCGCCAACCACCACATATATGTCAATGAGGGGATATATCTGCCGATTACATCCAGAAGTATCAACCCTACCGGCGGTGACATTTCGCCAAGTGGGAAGGAGGTAACCATTTAACGTTCCACTTAGCTCTTTACTTCCTTATGTACGCGTTTGCACCCCCTGCAAAAGGTGTTGTACCAGGTCAGACGGTTCCTGTATGGTCTATTCTGTTTGTCTTTGAAAACATATAGATCTGATTCTACCGTTTCTGTCTTGGCCAACACGTCCTACATGTTTATATGCCATCACAAAAAACTAAAATAAATCCAATTTTAAAAAATCATGATACCGTTATTTCGTAAATAAATATTATTGGAGTAAAGGGTTAAGACGGTAACTATTAGAGCTCAGTGATGAGAAAAGCAACCTTCCTACATAATAGTAAGTGATGCCTTGTCAATGATACATATGAAGCTAGTAACGTATTCAGATAAATGTGCGTAATCAGATACTAATATCGTCATTTCTCCACCACACCCAATGTTGTGATCACTCTTTAGAATCGTCTCTTCGAGACGATTCTAAAGAGTGGTCACAACATTGGGTTTGGTGGAGAAATAAAGGAGCGTTTCTTGAAACTGTTTCAATTTTTACGCATGCTATCTTGACTTGTGGTATCCAATATCTCGGAGACTCCGTATAAGTTTTATGATCGAAAATGGAACACTTCAAGTTACACGTGTATGAATTATTTTCCTAACATCCATAGTTTATAGAATTCAGACTTAAACATTTATAGTTAATAGAATTCAGACGTAAACATTTATAGTTTACAGAGTTCAGACGAAAACATTTCTAGTTTGCCAACTTCAAAACTTGAACATCCATACTTTACATAATTTAGACTGTTATACTTTGCAGAATTCAGACTTTAACATTCGTAGCTTACAGAATTCAGACATAAGCATTTATAGTAAAATACATAAATCAGACTTAACAAGTATAGTTTACATTATTTAGAATTGCCTATTACGACTCAGCTTAAACCGTGTACTTTACGTAAACAATGTTTACACATGCAGCATACTTGTGTCAGTCAAGGTGTCACCCTAATTTCCTATTTTAGGTTCTCATTAAGGCATATGGTCACGTGTACTACTGGAGTGTCCCGGATGGTAATTATTACAAGCATATGACGTCACAGCCTGCTCAATTGCGGTACCACTACGAGCAACAAGGGGAATCAGTTTGCTGGGACACAAGCGCAAACGGCTACTACACGCTGTCCGAGGGAGCCAACCAACACATCTACTACTATAGAAGGACGACGGGGTTCGAACTGGTAGGCTAAAGGCAAACTCTTAAGTGTTTATTCATCAAACATCGCCTACGTTAGAGATGAAGTGTTTGATTGACGATATCATTGTAATATGTACCAATAAATATATGTTCAACAATTCCACAGCTTTCCTTAACCCTAGATGTACGGGAACCGAGTATAAATTAACCCTTTCGGTGCCACCATTGTCGTCTGTTGGGCATAGTATCGTTTATTTTTAGTGTAAGTGTGTGCACTTCTTCCATTTTCTTTATAAAACAGTAAGAGTGTCAAACAGTTTGGATCCTGATGAGACGCCGAGTTACTCGGCGTCTCATCTGGATCCAAACTGTTTGCATGTGATATCATAAACCCTTCACTGTGGCACGGAAGGGGTTAATAGAAGACATTTGCAAACAGTGTAGATCCAGATCAAGTTGCTCCTAAGGGAGCCCTTTGATCTGACAGGGTCTGCAGCATTTGCCATAAAAATCGTTTTCTTCACTGATTAATTTTGAATCTATTTTTTGTTAAATTAATATTCAGAGAGGGGGTAGTTATTCTTAATTACTCGCTCATTATATACCAGTGTTGTCCTAGTAACTACTTGAATGCTGAATATTCACTGGAACTGGCCATCAGTGTTTAACAATTGTGACCATAGCAACAGATAAAGGTGCGTACCCAAATACTAAAATTGTTATTTCTCCACCAATCCCTATACTCGAAGAGACGATTCTTAAGAGTGGTCACATTATAGGCTTTGGTTGAGATTTCTTGAAAATGTTTTAAGTTACGCATATGGACCTCTGAATGGTTATTCATTATGAAAGGCTTAAATGTGCTAGAACATTCTGAATGACAAACAGTGCAGACCATGGTCAGAGGACTCCTCTACGAAACCACTGATCTATGTCTATACTGTTTGCAAAGAGAGCTTCTTTAAGACCCATCTAATCTGGTTCTACACTGTTTGCAAATGCCAGCACATTCGTTTCCCACATTCAAAGTTTACTCAGTAAAGTCTCTCTATAACGACCACTAAATCGTGTTAATTAGTTGGTATTTAGGGCAGGTGGCTGCTTAAAGCACGATGAAAGTAAAACAGAACGCTCCTATAGGAGCGTTCTGTTTTACTTTCACCTTGATTTAAGCAGCCACCTGCCTTTAACACAAAATATTTGATGTAATTTAGTGGTTGTTATAGAGCGGTTGTACTGTATATGATGACATGCATCATTTGCGCCCACTCATTCAAATGTAACCAAGGAAAAACAGTTACTTATGAAGAACCAGTGCTGATTTATCTCACCAGTAATCTGAGATGAAATGTTCTCATTACTTTAGTCGTAAATTTGTAATTCTCACGAAGTTTATAAAATATGGAGTTCGACTCTCGCAGACGCTTTCATCTCTCTGCCAAATGGCTACATTAAAAAACAATGAATAGTATTCCTCAGTTAAAGTTTTCACAATTGACGTGCATAATCAATAACAAATTCAAAGTCACCTGTGATGTTGGTTTGTCTTATAAATGTGTAAACTAGACTTCCAGTCTTCCACAAATTACCAAATTGAGTGTTGAGCAAAAATCTGTCATTAACCCTTTCGGCTTCACATTTGTTATTGTAGTCTGCAATCCGATTTTATTAAATCATTCGATAAAATAAGAAAATGGCATACATAAATGCAAATTTCAAAGGCATAAAACACAGATACGAGTATATATATAAAGTTTGAGACAACAAGTGAAGACTGCACTATTTGTCGTGGTGCATTTATGCGACATTGGCGGTGAAAGGGTTAAAACTTTTAAAGCCTGTGGGGGCAACCTCGTGGTGGCATTTCCAAACAATATGAACCCAGAAGAAACTCGGCGTCAATTCGGGGTCCAAATCGTTTGACATTCTGACAGTGATTTCAATTCAATCCATCCATTTGCACAAATCTGTTATAAATGTAGCTAAGGAAACATTCTTTGACAACTTTATAAATGCCTATTAACCCTTATCATGCTAAGCGTGACTTGAATCGCATTTACAAACAGCTTGGATCCAGATGAGACGCCGAGTTACTCGGCGTCTCATCCTCATCCATGCTGTTTGACACTCGGTCAACAAATTTACAAACGCTTGAACGAATCAAAAGTGAGTAAAAAATGTAACAGATGAGAGATAAGACTTTTTTCAGATCGATAAGGGTTATACAGTAAAACCTCTCTATAACGGCCACTAAATTGTGTTAATCAGTTCGTATGTAGGACAGGTGACTGCTCAAAGCAAGATACAAGTAAAACTCAGATAGAAGATAATGATTGGAAAGAAATCTACAATGTCATATTTAAATACAAATTCAGCACAGAAATAAGGTGGTTTCAGTATCGAATAAACCATAGAATTCTTCCAACACAGAAATACCTTTATAACATCAAAATCTCTGACAATCCTAATTGCAGAGCTTGCGGTGAAATAGAAACAATTCAGCATATGCTTTGGTCATGTCCAGAAACAGAATTATTTTTAGCAAAAGTTCAGCAGTGGTTGAAATTAGCAAAATGTATCAATTATATAAATGAGAAGACATACCTATTCAATTTAAATAATTCCTATTCAATGGCTGACATGACTATTCTACTAGAGACAAAGTACTATATATATTTGACCAAAAAAAGGAAAGGACAACTCTCAATAATATCATTAAAAAACAAAATAATAGCTAAATATACAGCTCTGAAATACATAGCAACAAGGGATAATTACCTTGAACAGTTTGATCAGATATGGTCAAAATATTATTATCTTTTACAATAATTCCTCCATATATACTACGATAGCTAAAAAGTGAAATGGCCTTGGCAATTATCATTATTTCCTGTACATTTTTATAAAAATAAGAAAAAAACATGAAACCGAAAAATGGTTGAAATGAGAGAACCCCATCAAGCACGTTTTTTTTCTGTTTTTTATTCTGTGCGTGTATGTTGTTTTGGTTTTTTTTTTGGTTGTTTTTTTTTCCTATTTGGAACAGTGTTTTGTGTTTTTTCTCTCTCTTTAATTTATATATTATCATGGGTGTATAAATAATAATAATATTATTTTTTTTCCCAAATGGCATTGTTAATTTGTTAATTTATGTAACTATTACACTCACCATAAACATGACACAATGCTACTAACCTACAATAATCATTGTGAGGTATGATGAGGGGTGGTACTCCCCGACCCTCACATACCTATGACGGGGAGAATAAAGCATCAAATCTGGAAAAAAAAAGAAAAAAAAAAAAAAAAAAAAGATACAAGTAAAACAGAACTTTCCTATAGGAACGTTCTGTTTTACTTTCACATTGCTTCAAGCAGCCACCTACCTTTAACACAAAATAATTGATGTAATTCAGTGGCCGTTATAGAGAGGTTTTACTGTAGTTAAAATAGTTAATTACCACTGTCTGGCAATCAACGTTCGAAATCTTCAGCTACAGTAGAACCTGTCTTAAGCGGCCATCAGGAAGAGGTATAATTATGGGTCTGTAAGGTAGGTGGTAACTTAATGCAGGTCAAAAGTAATACAGAAAGTTCCTATAGGAGATTTCTGCATTACTTGTGCCCTGCATTAAGCAACCACATGTTTTAAGACTACTATGTTCAAAACATGAATGACCGCTTAGGACAGGTTCGACTGTATATATGATAGATTTGTTTCAGTGTTGAAATTTATTTTTTAAAAAGCACGCATTATAATGTAAATCAGGCTGAAAACTGGAATCTTTGGACGATATTTAATTGAGTTTAATGAATGTTCATGTCAGAAATAATGACATTGCGAATATTAACTAAATGGTTTGTTCTAAATGGCATATGAACACATGACGTTTTGGCAATAGCAGAAACTGTTAAATTAGATCTCTATTACTCCATCCATAAGCATACAGAATACAGCCTGTTGAGAAGTCTTCTACAAGAACTGCCTGATCTGTGTCGACTGTGTTTGGAAATGCGCTGGAATACGCCTAGAGCTATCAAGTAAAAGGTGAAACTGTTGAGAGTCAATTTCACTTAACCCTTTAATATATAAATACGCCTTTCTACGGCTCCTGATCAGGGTCTGCTCTTTTTGCATTTGATATAGATATCTGTCATGGCCGAAAATTCCTGCGCCCATGTGCCATTAAAGAAATTAATATAATTAATATGTATGATATCATTATTTCTTACATTGATATGCAGGTTGAAATGGTTTACACGTATACTGCATATGCCTTATTTAACTCAAAAATTGATATTCCAAGAAGCAAAACACGTTTTAATCTAAATGAGACTACAGTACGAAGAATTCCGCGTCAATTCAGAAACTACATTGTATACTGATTGGCCCTGTGAGCACGAATTTGGAGAAAAAATAAAATGCTAAAACTATTTGAAAACTGCTGGAAACTTTTGCTGAAATAAACTCAAAACGTAAAACAGTTCAACTTCCATAATATCGAACTCGGATAACTTGAACTTCGGGATAACTCGAACTAAAAAGTACATGTAATTCTTTCCAAAACTTGTAATACAGAAATGCTACGTATTTCTGGAAACACGTGTGGCAGTTTAATGGAGGTCTAAAGTAATGCTGATATATTCTTTAGGAGCTTTCAGCATTATTTTAGACCTGTTTTAAACTGTGGACTTAAGTGTCTTAAGTGACTTAATTGTCCAGATCAGAAATCGGATAATTCGAACTTCTGTTATTTCGAACTAATTTGTATGGTCCCTTAAGTTCGATAAATCGAAGTTCAACTGGTGATGCACATTTAACACTTCATTCCATGCGCCTTTGCAAACCAATTAGATCTAGATTAGATGGCTAATATATGAGCGACCAGAAAATTAAAATAGTTCCATGGTTATAAAATCATTACGCCTATCTACTAACCTAATAAACCTTCTACTACCGGAAGTAACTTAATAAACCTAGGTTTATCTCTACCCCCTTTATTATGTCACTAGAGAAGCCTGGTGACTGGATAAAAGTGAAATTGGTGTTATTTGATAGAGCTCCAGATACGATGCGTAGATTAAATTTTTTCAAGAAAATACTTCTTTATTTCTCCATCAAACCCTATGTTGTGACCATTCGAGACGATTATAAAGAGTGGTCATAACATACTAAGGCTTGGTGGAGAAATGACGATTTTAGTATCGAAGTACGCACATTTATCCGTGGCTCTGTATAAATATAGACTCGAATTTCTACTCACCCTTCATTGCCGGAGAGTTTGCTATATTCCACACTTGATCTATTACTCATGGCTGTCGTTTGTCATTTGATATGTTTACACTATCCACAATAGAATACGCAGATCAATACGGGCTCAACGTCTCTGCATTGCACCAGAGACGTACGAAATCCTTGTATCGAAGTTACTAAAACACTTACATATCATGTCACAGGCAAAATATTAATTCTGGACATGCATTGCCTCGGTGGCTCCTTATTAGCACTCTTTCATAACATAAATATGTTTAGCACATTTATATATCTGTGATCATCTATTTAAATGAATTACATGTAAGGCAATAACTTTTATCTGCAGCCATTGTACAATGTCTTTGCAATGGTTTGTCCAAACAATTAACATATAACGTATAAACAAATACGCGGGATCTGTAAAATTACAGATAACGCACACACAAGTCTAGTCTGATATCCAGAGTTTTTAGTAAGCGTTTTATTGAATATCCGTCAATCTTGGGTGCCTTCTCTCGTCGCTTACCGCTTTAAATGATGGTCAATGAATGTCTGGAAACATCAGCACGACACCTATCTATTGCAAATCCGGCTACTATCTTTTCTTACTTGTGATTGATTAACTCATAGACTTTAAACTGTGAAATAGCTCTTCTGTGGCACTAGATTTCCTTTGCAGCAATACCTTTACAAATAGCTGCTTAAACAATTAACGTGTAAACAAAAAGCGCGTGATCTGTAGAATTACAGGTAAACACACACCAGTCAGTCAGTTACGCTTTTTCAGACAGCGAAGCAATTACGACCGAACCTTAAGAGCATTATCGAATATCAGTCAATCGTCGGTGCCTTCTCTTTTCGTCTACCCACATAGTTACACCGTCTTAGTCCTATCTGAAAATAAAAATATGAATCCTCATTTCAAGTATTACACATAATTTGAACCATAATCCCGCTATGAACAAAACAAGAGTGTTCGGAAGAACACATGTGTCACCTGCTCGCAGCTGACACAAAAACAGTTAATATGCTGGAGTGAAATCAGAACATAGGAGAATAACTCCAAAAGCATTGCATGCCGAGTAATGGACCCTAGTTACATCTATGGCCCTCAATGAAAGAAAGACACGTGTGAAATTTGAAAGCTCTATAATGATTAGTTTAGAAATGACAGCCAAAAAAGGAAATGCGAACAAAGGGGAATAACTCAAAAGGTGATGGACCTTAGTTAAATCAATGGTCCTCAATGAGAGGAAGACACATGTGAAATTTGAAAGCTCTGTAATTATTCGTTTAGAAATGACAGCCAAAACAAGAAAGTATGACGGACAGACAGACGGACAGACAGACGACGGAAAAGTGAACCCTAAGTGACACACTGCCTCTCGGCAGGTGACACAAAAATGTCTGCTCAATTTTGGATCTGGTGCAGTATTAACTATAGTAGAACCTGTCTTAACCCATTCCCTAATAAGCTATTTTTAGACCCAATCTCTTTGAATAAATCTACCGAAAAGTAGTATTTACTAGCAAAAAGGAAACTTTTAGAATTGTGTAGTATTGAAACCATTGTGATAAATAGAGGATTTGCTTCATAGGAGCAAATTCTCTATTTATCATAATGGTTTCAAAACGTGACCTTTACATAGGCGTCAAAATGCGTGAATATAAGGGAAAATGTTAAGTGGCCATCAAAAGGAGGTCTTACATGTATTATGGGTCTGTAAGGCAGGTGGTAGCTTAATGCAGGCCAAAAGTGAAACAGAAAGCTCTTACGGAAGTTTTCTGCATTACTTTTGTCCTGTATGAAGCAACCACATGCAACAACTTGCTTTTTAACACTCCTATGTTCAATAAATGAATAGCCGCTTAAGACAGGTTCTACTGTAATTCTTATTCGATCAAGCTTTCGAGAAACTGTTGACAGAGTGTCAAACTGCTTGGATCCTGTTTACAAAATTAATGCGAGCCAGGTCGCAAATAGGGGGATAGGGGAGTTCTACTTCATTCTTGTATTGAGATTTCGTAATTCACAAATAAACATGTATGCATCTAAGTTCAAAGGAGCCAAACACGTTAACCCTTTCCCTCATATAAACGTGTTTTCGCGCATTTGCAAACAGAGTAGACCTAGATCAGACGGCTCCTAGAGGAGCCGTCTTATCAAGGTCTGCTCTGTTTGCTTATGACCTAATATTGATCTGATTCTACATTGTTTGCCAAAGCTACACATTCCCCTGAAACTTTGATATTAGAAACGTTCAGCTGATAAATATTCATGATGTCATTTTTTTTCTTACATGAACATAGAACAGGGAAAGTGTTAAACATGATAGAACACCGGGTTACTTTGGGTCGTATCTCGATCATACCCGTGTTTTAACATGTATTCACGCAAGCGCCTAGAGAGTGCTAACAGTTAAATAAGATACAACAAATGAGAACAATTTCGTCCATACGTACAGAAATTTTTTTTAAGACCTTACCCAAATGTTAAAGGGGAAGTCCCTACATTCGACATGTTTCAAAAGTGCCTAAAATATATAAAACTCATTTGTTTATATGCTAAAAGAACTATAGTGCAACAAAACACTCAAATAAAAACCGAAGAAGACACAACTGTCACACGTTTGATATGTTATTCGGCAATATATTACATGTACATGTAGTATTTATTCGGCTCGCGTTTTAGTTTCGCTAAATGTTCGACCAAGGTCGATAATATTTTGTTGTAGAACAAAAAATATAAGTGTCGATGAAAAGGGTTTATTTTGTATCACAGGGGCATGTTTCGATATAAGTTCAAATTGACAACCTTCATAATAATGATATAACATAACAAATATTAAGTTTTTTGATATTATTGAAAATATGCGTTAATTGTAGGAACTTCCTCTTTAAGTAAATACTATCTGCTCAAAGTTAGATCTAGTGTAATTTTGACTACATCCGATTCGAGTAAGCTTCGAGAGACTATTGAACGAGTACAATACAGTGTAGATCCTGATGAGACACCGAGTTACCACAAGTTGTTTCCATTTGCGAGTCAGGTCGCGAATAGTAGGATAAGGATTAAACCTTTCCCTGAAGAATATTCATGTAAGAAATAATGACGTCATGGATATTAATAAGATTTTTTCTTATAATGGCATATGAATACAGCACATTTTGCCTCAGACAGAAGCTGTAGAACCAAATCATACGCAAAGAGAGCTGACCCTGATAAGACGGCTACTAAAGGAGCCGTCTGATCTGGGTCTACTCTGTTTGCAGAAACGCAACGGAAATGGTTAATAGTTCAACCTTCAAATAGTCGGTGTCTATGTACAACTGATACATTATTAGTTATACAGATCATTGGCGGGGTATCTGACTTTTTGTTTCCTGCTGAGGAAATTCATGTTGCCCGAGCCGTTAGGCGAGGGCTACATGTATTTTCCTCAGCAGGGAATGAAAAGTCAGATATCCCGCCAATGATCTGTATAACAATTTTATTATACTGCAAAGTTTAATATTTGTAGCAGTTAATTAGCGTTGTTAATTTAGGCGTCGTTTTGCTTCCCCTCAGGGGCCTCATACTGTAAGGTAAGGGCTTATAATATATGTATAATAGCCAGCTCATTTTGTGGATAGAAAGGGGTCTTCCAAGTGCATTAGTTTCTCAAAAGATTGAAAGAATCAGACGTTAGTAAAACTTCCAGCATATCAGCGGTTAAGCAAACACTATTTTTCAGCATGAGAACAGTTAAACTTTATAGAGTGATTGGCGCTATTCCGACGTCATTTGGATGACGTCAAAGTGACGGTTTTATAATATTCAAAAATGGGCGTTGGAAGGAGCGGCTATACTGCAATTTACAGGTACGTTTACTGTGTATGTGCATAAATAAAATCTGAATCGAATTGGGTGTGGATTGTCTTTGTAAAAGTGGGGGTTCAGGGCCTAATCAGTACTTGCACAAGCACTTTGACAACATTTTCAGCATCAGAGCAGAATAAGACCTTCGCCACGTATCGGGTTCATTTGCATTGTTATACAACAACTATAACAAAAATGTTTCTCAATGGATAACTTTGTTCCGCCCCAAACTCTTGTTATTTCGTTTGAGAGCGGTTGTTTGGATCGAATCGACGAAGTAAAGCTGGTCGGCCATTTTTTATTTTATTGTAGCAATGAAGTGAGGCCCTCGACGGGGGAAATTCCATTGTTGCTTATGACTCCGTATATACATCAGACTTTAGAGGGATACACGTCTTTTATACATGGCTAATTGACCAATCAAAATCGAGGATTTTACTTTGCAGTATAATAAATATAAAAATGGCCGACAAGCTTCACTTCCTCGATTCGATCCAAACAACCGTTCTCAAACGAAATAACAAGAGTTTGGGGCGGAACAAAGTTATCCATTGAGAAACAGTTTTGTTATAGTTGTTGTATAACAATGCAAATGAACCCGATACGTGGCGAATGTCTTTTTCTTCTCTGATGCTGAAAATGTTGTCAAAGTGCTTGTGCAAGTACTGATTAGCCCCCAAACCCCCGCTTTTACTAAGACAATCCACACCCAATTCGATTCAGATTTGATTTATGCACAGTCATAGTCCACGTACCTGTAAATTGCAGTATAGCCGCTCCTTCCAACGCCCATTTGTTTGAATATTATAAAACCGTCACTTTGACGTCATCCAAATGACGTCGGAATTGCGCCAATCTCTCTATTAAGTTTAACCGTTCTTATACTGAAAAATAGCGTTTGCTTAACCGCTGATATGCTGAAAGTTTTACTAACGTCTGATTCTTTCAATCCTTTGAGAAAATAATGCACTTGGAAGACCCCTTTCTATCCACAAATGCAATGAGCTGGTTATTATACAGATATTATTTATATAAGCCCTTACCTTACAGCACGAGGCCCCTGAGGGGAAGCAAAATGACGCCTGCATTAACAACGCTAATTAAGTTAATTAACTGCTACAAATATTAAACTTTGCAGTATAATAAAATCGTTATACAGATCATTGGCGGGATATCTGACCTTTTATTCCCTGCTGAGGAAAATACATGTAGCCCTCGCCTAACGGCTCGGGCAACATGAATTTCCTCAGCAGGAAACAAAAAGTCAGATACCCCGCCAATGATCTGTATAACTAATAATGTATTCTAGTAAGATATTCCCACAAAGTTATATTTTAAGATTCTCCCGCAAAGTTGTAAATATTTTTAAAGGTACTCCCTCAAAGTTATAAACGTATTTTAAGAAACTCCCTCAAAGTTATAAATGTACTTTTATATAGTCAGTCAAAACTATAACTGTATTTTATGATACTCCTCAAAGTTATAAGTGTATTTTAAGATAATCCCACAAAGTTATAAATGTACGTTTAGATAGTCAGTCAAAACTATAACTGTATTTTATGATACTCCTCAAAGTTATAAGTGTATTTTAAGATAATCCCACAAAGTTATAAATGTACGTTTAGATAGTCAGTCAAAACTATAACTGTATTTTATGATACTCCTCAAAGTTATAATGTATTTTAAGATACTTCATCAAAGTTATCAACGTATTGTAAGATTCTCCAAAAGTTAAAAAAATAATTTTTAAGATATCTCTGAAAGTTAAAAAATATATTTTAAGATACCTCTTAAAATACCCTCAAATTACAAATATATTCTAAGATATTGTAGTGACCCAGTTTTCTAGTAACATCATGTCAAATGGGGTCAAGCATGACTATGTAAAGAAGGACCGATTTTACCTTTAATTCTCTACTATGCAATGTGACAGTTATCTAGCAAGGTGTAATAGGACTAGATCTTCCTAGAACTATCAGATTTTACCTTATATCATTGATTTCCACGATGATAATAAGGTTTTATGTTGATGGAACTTTGAGTAGTTTGTAACTGCCGCCATATTGGAATTGCATTGTGGGACAGGTATTTTGATACATTCTATTTATATCCGCGTCTCTTCTCTGTCAAAATCTCTAGTTTATCAAGTTTAATCCCAAAGTCTACAAAGTCCATATTTCTGCAGTTTGATCCTGGGTGGCAGCAACAAACCTCAGACATTTTAGAATTTAAAGGTAAATTTTGTTATAGAAAGTTAATTTAAGAAAGTGTTTAATTTTCAATTCTTTATCGATGTGTACTGTATTTTTGGTATTCTTAACACGTATAGCGCAATGACGTTGCACCAGAATCTCACCAAACCCCACAGTTTTCACACCAATGTTGATGTGGAACGACGTGCAAAGTTCCACAAGCGACGTTTGTGAGATTTTTGTGCAATTGTTACCTTGGATTCACGTGCTTGGCACGTAATTTCGTTCTTTGGGCTATAAAAGACGCCGTTTTCGGCAGTTCAGGGACTTCGCACTGGTTAATCATAGAAACCACCTCTATATTAATCGCTATCTTTAGGTTGATATTTAATTCTACTCTTTTATTTTAATAAGTTCATAGATCTACTTTAATACTTTTAATGAGTATACTTAGTGTGAGGCTTTACTGTTGCTTGAATCTTATGCTCAAGCTTTAAGAGTAGCCTTAGAGATAATAATTCTTTATCTGAACTTAAAGCATTTGGCATAGAAGACATATTTTATTCTTTTACTCTATTTTTCTTTAATAAATTATAGATCTAAATTATGATCGCTGACTCTTGATATTAGGAATTAAACATTTACTATTCACTCCTTGGGGAAATACTGGATGGTCATTAATAGTGATAGATCTATAGTGAAAACTGGGTAGACCCAGACTTTAATTGTTTATTGTTAGGCATAGATCTGAGACAGATATATTGATCAGTTCCCATTTGAATCCAGATATTTGTTGACTGTACTGGTGAATAAAGAGAGGGAACCAGAATTACATTGCTATCTTTATTTCACACTTCCTTCCTGTTCTCTTTTAATTTATTTAAGCGAAGTCCATTTTAGTTCACTTATTTACAAACTTTTGGTGTCGAGCGAGTCTGATCACGCTACCCATATACCGAGAGACTGCTCGGCACGTGCTTCACGAGCGCACTACAATATTTTCTCAAAGTACTAAATGTTTTTAAGATACCTCTGATCGTTATACAATCATAGATGTATATTTCTTTAGAGGTCGAATATATATCAAGATACACCCTTAAATGTATAAATATATCTTAAGATATACATACAAAGTTATTCGTGTACTTTAAGATACTCACTCAAAGTTATAAAATATCTATTCAAATACCCCTTCAATGTCCTCTTCATAATTTTTATACTCATAATTTGAGAAATACATTAATTCTGAAAACAGAAGATCCTTTGAAATAAATAGCAGCAGTGGGAAAAGAGAAAGTTACAGATTCAGTTTTATTGAGTCTGTTTAAGAGCAGTTATTAAAAGTGCAATACTACTCACGCCCTCTAGCACCGGCTTAAGCGGTATTCAATTTTCATTACTAAAAGCACCGAAACTGGTGATCCCGAAGGACTAAAACACATCATAACACTGAGAAATATATAGTCCTGTATGCCACATACACTTGGTTATTCTACCTGATGATAGTTACCAACATTTACTTTGTCTACAGTACTGGCATTCTAGTGAACAACATACAGTAAAACCTCTCTATAACGACCACTAAATTACATCAAGTATTTTCTGTTAAAGGCAGGGAGATGCTTCAAGCAAGGTGAAAGTTAAACAGAACGCTCCTATAGGAGCGTTCTGTTTTACTTCCACCTTGCTTTAAGCAACCACCTACCCTAAGTACCAACTAATTAACACAATTTAGTGGTCGTTATAGAGAGGTTTTACTGTACATTAATTCCAGTACAACCACTGAACATATCTATTTTCAAAGGATTGCTTTTACATACAGTTCAACATCTCCAAAGTGTCCACCAAGAAAAGTTATAATTTTGGATATTATACATGTAAGCAGGTGGTGTCTTTATGCAAGACGAACGTTATGCAAAATGTTCCTGAAGAAGGTTTCTGTATTACATGTACTTTCGTACTTCCCTAAACAATAGCCCTTTAAAAATACATCTATGTTTACTCATAAAATGGTCGCGTTCTATGGGTTTAACTGTAACACCATCGAGATCAATGTCATGTTAACACCAGAGAATATATCGGATAAATTAACTCTCTTGGTCTCATTGGAGAATTCGAACATGTTCCACCGGGTCACAGTCGGCGATGCTTCATGTGCATTCAACAATCATCTAACTGTTTCTCATTAAGTTAGATGAAAGGAAATTAATCTGCAACTATTCCTAGTTTGACTCTGGTACAATGTCAAAGCAGATTCAATTAACCCTTCGCTTGCTATTCACGTTAATATACTTACCTGTAAATAGTGAAGACCCAGATGAGACAGCTCCTGCAGGAGCTGTCTAATCAGGGTCTGCACTATTTACAAGTTGATTGTGCAACCACTGCACTCCACAGCAGTGAATCATACAACAGGTGATGGGTAAAGAAGGAGACATGTATTTTAAAATTCAGCAAGAGAAGGGTTGACTTTCAATTCGCTATCCGCGACCTGACCCGAAATTGTAAACTGCCTGCATCCGAGTAATGCGAGACAGCATCTAAACTGTTTGACACTCGGTCAATAGTTTCTCAAAAACTTGTTCGCATCCGAAAATATCGTAATTGCACCATATCCAAATTTGAGCGAACGTTACTTTTGTCATAGCGGGGTTTGGGTTAGAGCATTCAGCATAAATCATTATATGTACGTATTGATAGTTGTAGTTCTATTTATTGTGTTGTATCTAACCTTTAGCACGCTATGGACGATTTAGTGAATTGGTTTTGGAAAGTAACCTGGCGTCCCATACCGTGTTTGATTCTTTGAAAAGAGATGTTTAAATACCTGCTTCGAAATCAATATCTCCATAATGTACACTAAAGTTTGTGGAAATTAATGTTGTATATCGATTGACTTTGACTGTGATCCTATGTCCCTGGATACACTCCTAGAATTGTGTTCCCATGCAAGGTATTTGTTCCCATGCAAGGTACATGTATGTGTACACCAAATTGTGTTACAACTTTTGTAGTTTTTCGTGTGGGTCGGTGCACGAAAGACATGCAATATGTTCCGTGCACAGAAAAACCTTGTATGGTTTTTCCTCCGTCACGTGTAATTATCCGGACGTCTTGATGTGAATGAAATACTGTTAAAGCGGCGTAAACCCAATTATAAACAAACGAACAAACATGTTTATAAACAATTATTGAACGGAAACTATCTTTCTTATATTAGTAATAGCGACATTAACCTCATCTTTAGCCCTCGACCTCCAAGTCCCGTGTTTACAAAGGATAAGGAAGTAATTCAGGATCAGGGTCAGATTAAAATTGTAGGTTTTGATGTTTTCTTTCAGACGAATGCTTTAACCCATTACCTCATAGGCTATTTTTAGATACAACCTCTTTGAATAAATCTACCGAAAAGGTGCATTAACTAGAGAAAAGGAAATTTTTTAGAATTTTGTAGTTTGAAACCATTGTGATAAATAGAGCATTTGCTCCTATAGGAGCAAATGCTCTATTTATCACAATGGTTTCACAAAGCAACTTTAACAGAGACGTCAAAAATCGTCAATATGAGGGAATAGGTTAAAGCTAGGTTTTCATACAATATTGTTTTAATTTCTATCAGTAATGTACGCGAAAAATTAAAACATAACAATATGCTTTACATTAAAATGATCCAAATACAACCAGAAATCAACTTCAGAATAAAATCTAAGATATGGATCAACCCTTTGTCTGTTAGACAAGCTAATGCAAAGTTACATGTATATTGACTTTAGTAAAATAGTTTTGTTTCTAACTACATTGTTTTCATTTAAGTCGAAGTGACACCAAAACCATAGTATCCATGCAATGTATGCATATCAGGTTTTCCAAAATAAATATGTCGACCTTAACTAAAGTTATTGAATGGATATCAACCCTGACCCAGTTCAAATCTGATACACTCACAGAAAAACGGACAAGGACAACAGCTTATGCTCCGCCACCATTCTATGTACGGATGGGGTAAAACAGGCATAAACAGCATTAGGTGCAAAAAACAGAAGTAAGGATACGTACATTTCCCTCTTACTTAATCCGAACACAAAGCGTACTACGGTTCTTTAGCATCGATACGAGCTATCTTGAAAGTAAATGCTGTTGACAGTCCGCTTCCACTATCGATGGATTATAAAGAATCAACCATAGGAAGGCTAAACCGTTTCTCAATAGAAAACACGAATACTTGCTTACTGCTGCACGGTTAACGATGAGATCCAGGTAACACAAGTTTCCATGGTAAAATGTTGCTTTTTGTTGAGATTGATTTTGTAACGTAACAAATCACAACTCTTATGCGTTGGTTATAACGCAACATATGGGTCTTATACAATGAAGCGATAACTGGTTTAATGTTCTCAACTGCATGTATCAGCACACAGCAAGCCTGTGAATGGAAGATGACTAATCCAATAAACTTAAGACTTGCCGAGTTTTTTACGGAGGCTGTCAATGGGAGCACATGGCGCATCTGATGCTCCGATGACTTACGACCTATGTTACTATAGAGAGCAATGCATCTTTAACCATTTGAGTGCTGGTGTGTTTCAAAGTTGAATGTCCCATCATTCTTTTCATCTATAGAAGAGTAAAAAAGTTATAATTTGAGAGAAGAGTTTTAATGATCAGCAGTACAGATTCTGAATAGAGGGCATCTTTAGGAGTTCTCTGATATGGGGGTACACGGTTTGAAAATGTCAGTGACCTCGTTTCAAGCAATTAACTCATCCCCTCATAGCCTATTTTAGACCTAACCTCTTTGAACTAATCTTAGTACCGAAGAGGAGCGTTAACTGTAGAAAAGGAATATTTTAGAATTGCGTAGTTTTGAAACCATTGTGATAAATAGAGCATTTGCTCCCATGGAGCAAATGCTCTATTTGTCACAATGGTTTCAAAATGTGATTTTAACAGAGACGCCAAAATTCGTCACTAGGAGGAAATGTGTTAAGGCGTAAATAGTTAGGTACAAGGAGGGTGAATGTTAACATACACATGTTCATCGAGAAAATAATGCCTCTTTCTTTGTATTAACACACAAAGTAGCGCTTCTTTCAATATAAAACTATATATTGAAATGTATTGTTATGTTTCTTTCAATATTGAAAATCAGTATATGTATTGTGTTTTTATATCCTGCTGTAAGATAAACACGTGCACAACATCTGATTAGCCGCAACGTGTACATTGTACTGTCTATCAAATCGTTCAAGAGATCTTTTTAACCCTTTCCTCCATAGGTTATTTTTAGACCCAACCTCTTTCAACAAATCTACCGAAAAGGAGCATTTATTAGAGAAACGGGACATTTTAGAAGTGTGTACATGTAGGTTAGACATCATTGTGATAAATAGAGCATTTGCTCCTCAAAAAGGGATTTTACAGATGCGTAGAAAGGCGTATTTATGGAGGAAATGGTTAACGGATATAAGCAGTTTGGATCTTCACCTATGCACAAGTTGTTTGCACATTACAAGTCAGGGCAGGCTTTGTTACCTAATGTTGACGAAACATTCAGTTGTCTTACAATATTATTTTTTTATAATGCATTGGGAAAACATGCCGTCATTAACCTAGGTTTTATATTTAATACAACTTGATAGTGTGTTAACCGGTGCGATTCGGATTCCTGATTGGAAGGCGGACGTTAACCCACTGAGCTAATAAGGTGCCGCAGGAGTAGTTTGCATAATCATTTCCCTGTTCTATATTTATTCCAAATGTCAATACTCGTGGACAAAATAGTTATAACGAAATATAGAAAGTTAAAATTGTAGCCATTTTAGATAGTAAAGAAACAGATATATCAAATACTATTAGCAAACAGAGCAGAGCCTGATCAGACGGCTCCTGCAGGAGCCCTCTGATCTGGGTCTACTCTGCAGATACATGAAAAGGCGTTTATATGAAGGAAATGGTGAATACACCACAGAGAGAGAGAGAGAAAGAGAGAGAGAGAAAGAGAAAGAGAGAAGAGGGAGAGAGAGTGTGAGTGAGTTGGGTTTTACGACCAACAGTATTTCAGTTATTTGCAGACGGCACTCGCATGAGACAAGTGATAATGTTGCCTCAATGGAATATCCCTGCCACAGGTACATTGCAAGGGCACCCCGCCCAGTCACATTATCCTGACACCGGGCCGACCAGTCCTAGAACTACCCCTTGAATGTCAAGCGTAGTAAAAGGAGCTACTAGTACCAACTTTTAACGACTTTAGTCTATCATGGCCGGGGATCGAACCCACGACCTTCCGTTGCAGGCGGATGCTCTACCACTGAGCAACGCGGCTGGTCAGAGAGAGAGAGACAGACAGACAGACAGACAGAGAAAGACAGAGAGAGACAGAGAAAGCTTCACGAATCGATGTAACGAGATCGGCTCTGACGTTATTAAACTTTCTGCCTGAGTTCATCTTCAAGCATTTGAGCTAGATGAAAAAAAAACTGATTTCTCAGGCTCTCTAGAATAAACTCAAGCAGGAAAATTAATTACATCAGGGCCATATCATAGTTTGTTTTCTGTGTTGTGACAGTGAACAAGTCTTCCTTTAGTCTAGCTATACATTCTCTCAACACTGTTTCATTCAATATGTAAACACGTCGAAAGGAAGTTCCACTTAATGTGAAAGTCACTACAATAAACGCTTGCTTTCAATAACAATAAAACAACTTGGTATTTGTTATATTCAATTCCTATTATGAAGATTGTCAGTTTCAACATATATCGTAAAATGCTCCTGTGATACCAAATAAACTGTTTTCGTCGATATTTATAATTGTTGTACTACAACGAAATATTACCGGCGTATGCCGAACAATTATCGAAACTAAAACCCAACACGAATAAACAGTAATATATTGCCGAATAACATCGGGTTTTCCATACCAAACACGTGCATGTTTTGTCTTTTTCGTCGTTTATCAGACTGGTTTTCTTGCTATATTCTTCTCTTCAGCATATAAAAAATGATGAATATAATAATTGTTAGACATTTTAAAACACGCTGCAAGTAGATGCGTTCAGTTTAACAAAAGAATCAAGTTACCAGTCTTTCAGCGTAATTAAATCTACCTATCTTAACTTCTATATATCTATTTACCATTTCACTGTTGAATATTTATGTACGAAATAATAACAATATGGATATCAATTAGCGGGGTTTTGATTTTGGTAGAAACTGTACAGTCAAAACTATTATAATTCCGTAAGCAAACAGAGCAGACCCTGATTAGACGGCCGTCTAATCTGGATCTATTCTGTTTGCAAAGGCGTGGAAAAGGTTAAATACATTCTTGAATAATGTCACATATAAGTTAGCCAACAGTTATCAGCAGATTGTATGACTTTCAGTGACTGCACTCGATTGATGATGCTTCCATCATATCTAGTGAAAACCTCAGACAAATCTGAATGCTTACTTCACAAAATACTAGTCGCCTGTGACATCTGTTCACTGCAATGCAGCATCATAACGCTGTTGAAGAATTTGTTTAGTGCAACAGTAGACCAACATGTGTGCATAATCGTCGGAGGACTGCGTATTTCGTCAGGAAAATATCAGAGACGAACATTGTCGGAGTGTGTAAGCGATATTTACCCCACACGTGAGCAAGTTGTAGAACCAAGTGCTTCGCTTACTCGGGTGTGTGTGCAAGCACTTGGTGTACTTTACCATTTACTTTTTGTCTTTAACTATTTTCCCGGTGGCGGGTGTGACAAAATAATGTCTGCTCAAATTTTAATCAGATAGAAGTGTGGCTACTTCTGTTCGATCAACCTTTTGAAAATCTATTCATTGAGTGTCAAACAATTTGGATGTTGACAAGTAGCCGAGTCATGTCTCATCTAGATCCAAGCTACTTGCAAATGGCACATATCGGAATAAGAACTTTCTCCGTATGACAGTCTTGCTTAACCCTTTCCTCCATTCATACGACTTTCTACGCCTCTGCAAAAGTTACTGTATGAAACCATTGTGATAAATAGAGCATTTGCTCCTATAGGAGCAAATGCTCTATTTATCACTATGGCTTCAAACTACAAAATTCGAAAATGTTCCTTTTCTCTAGTTAATGCTACTTTTCGGTAGATTTATTCAAAATGGCTGGATCTAAAAATAGCCTATGAGGGAAAGGGTTAACAAACAAAATTCACTCGACACTGATATCCCGACTTTGAAAAACACAAATAAATGTCAAACAACATTTGGAGAAGTATGAATGAATGAATGGTGTTTTACGGCCCATCGACACCATTCATTAAATCATACTTCTCCAGGTACAGTATAAAGTTTGATTTCTAGATTTGTTGAAAACGAGTGAAAACGTAATATGTGTAACCCTTTCCTCCATACGCCTCTCTACGCCTCTGTAAAAGTCATTTTTTGAAACCATTGTTAAATAAGATAAATAAAAAACTTAGCTGTTGGATTTGCAATAGATAGATGTCATGCTGATAATTCCAAACAATAATAGATAATCATTTAACCCATTCCCTCATATTGACGACTTTTGACGAATCTGTAAAAGTCACTTTGTGAAAACATTGTGATAAATAGAGCATTTGCTCCATATGGACAAATGCTCTATTCATCTCAATGGTTTAAAAACTACACAATTCTAAAAAATTCCCTTTCTTTAGTAAATGCTCCTTTTCGGTAGATTTATTAAAAGAAATAGGATCTTAAAAATAGCCTATGAGGGAATGGGTTAACATTAATGGGAAAAATTCCTGTACTCATTTACCATTATATAAATATCATATCCCATGCAGGGCAACAGCACGTATTGTCAACCCGAGGTTGGTAATGTTCACCGAGGCGTGTAAAGTATTAATCATAAGTGTATCTGGGTGTTATAACTGTAGACTGGAATCTCTACTCACCCTTCACTGACGGACAGTTTGCTATATTCCACACTTGATCTGTTACGCATGGCTGTTGATTCTTGATTTGATTTTACGCCATCTACAATAGAAAACGCAGATCAATACGGGTTCAACGTCTCTGTATTGCACCAGAGACGTACTAAATCCTTGTATCGAATTCTCTCAAAGACCTAAATGTCTCCAATCACATATAAATTAAAGCTATAAATTGCCTTGCCTCGGTACTTGCACGTATTTATATTACAAATCCGTTTTACTCATTTATATGTCTTTGATCACTTCTGAATTATATTTAATGCAATTATTTTAATCAGCAGTTATTGTACAGCAACGCCTTTACAATCATCTGTCTAAACAATTAACGTAAAAATATAATTGCGGGATCTGTAAAAGTACATATGTTAACGTACATCTGTAAGGTATCCGGCATTTTAGTAGTAATCGTTTTTTCAGGCTTGGATTGCATCTCATTAACCCATTACCGCATATGCTATTTCTAGATCCAACCACTTTGAATAAGTCTACCGAAAAGGAGCATTAACTAGAGAAAAGAAACTTAGAATTTTGTAATTTGAAACCATTGTGATAAATAGAGCATTTGCTCCTATAGGAGCAAATGCTCTATTTATCACAATGTTTTCACAAAGTGACTTTTACAGATTCGTCAAAAGTCGTCAGTATGAGGGAATGGGTTAAATGATTATCTATTATTGTTTGGAATTACCAGCATGACATCTATCTATTGCAAATCCAACAGCTAAGTTTTTTATTTATCTTAGATTTACTCATGGTTTATTTCAAATGCATTTTAATCATGGAAATAGCTCATGGACGGCACAAAATTCCCATTGCGACAATACCTTTATAATTGTCTGCTTAAACAATTAACGTGTAAACAAAACGCGCGTGATCTGTAGAGTTACAGGTAAACACACACCAGTCAGTTAGTTATGTTTTGGGTTTTTTTCAGAAAGCGAAGAAATTATAACCGAACCTTAAGAGCATTATCGAATATCAGTCAATAATCGATGCCTTCTCTTTTCGTCTACCCTCATAGTTACACCGTCTTGGTCTAGACTGAAAATACAAACACGAATCCTCGTTCCAAGTATAAAATTAACACTTTCCTTCATATAACGTGTTTTCACGCATTTGCAAACAGAGTATACCCAGATCAGACGGCTTCTGTAGGAACCGTCTGATCAGGGTCTACTCTGTTTGATAAATGGAATTTGAAAGATCTGTTATGTACCACATATTACACCATCTTTGTCTAGACTGAAAATGCAAATACGAATCATCATTCCAAGTATAAAATTAACCCTTTCCTTCATATAAACGTGTTTTCACGCATTTGCAAAGAGATTAGCCCCAGATCAGACGGCTCCTATAGGAATATATATTTGAACTCTGGCCTTGATGGATGACCTTGACCTTGATTTGGCAGTCCTAAAATTGTTCAGCTTTATGAGATACATATGCGTGCCAAATATCAAGTTTCTATCTGTACTGGCTCAAAAGTTAGGACCGATGTTAAAGTTGGTGACAAACAGACATACAGACAGGGCAAAAACAGTCTGATCGGGGGGGGGGGGGCATAAAAAATAATCTTATTAATATTTATAACTTCTTCCCACATGAATATTCATCAGGGAAAGGGTTTACACCGTTAACACTCCCAATGCTAAGACATGTCTGCGTACAATTGGCACACACAGTCTTACCCCACTATCCACGACCTGTCTTGTCAGGTTCCAAGCTGTTTGCGTTTGGGCAATAGTTTCTCGAAGCATGGTCGAACCTGAAGTAGTCATACATACAACAGAACCAACTTTGATCAGACATTTATTTATCAGAGCGAGGTACAGGTGAATATACCCCCTCAATTTCTCTAATTGTTTTACTTAACCCTTCGCTTGCTATTCACGTCAATATACCTACCTGTAAATAGTGAAGACCCAGATCAGGGTCTGCACTATTTACAAGTTGATTGTGCAACCAGTGCACTGCACAACAGTGATTGCACAGCGAAATACTTGTACGCAGTGAAGATACATGTAATTATACAACAGGTCATGGGTAAAGAAGGAGAAATGTGTTTTAAAATTCAGCAAGAGAGGGGTTAATGTATAGTAAAACGCCGAATTTGTAACATACAAACCTCTGGACCTTTACGGTCTAATTATGGGTCTGTAATGCTGGTAGTAGCTTAATGCATGTCAAAAATAATACAGATAGTCTCTATAGGAGCTTTCTGCATTACTTTTGCCTTGTATTAAGCAATTGTCTATTTTAATACCGCTATGTTCAATAAATGAATGACCGCTTAGGACAGGTCATACTGTAGTCAAACGCCGATTTTGTTATACGCAAACTAATAGAGAGGTGGATTTATTTCATTAAAAAGTGTACATCACATGGCAATAACAACAAGGAGCATCAAACAAAACGCCATGCACTTTTGGACCTTTATGCCATTTACATGACGTACTCTTTGTTACTCTACCTGGTAATATTGTTCGATATCTGTTATGTCTCTAGCAGTACCAGTAGGTACTGAAAGTAGAATATAACTAGGTACTTTACTTTTACCAGTATCCTAGCGGACTACCGATATCAGAACGGCGAACGAAAAACGAATGATTCCAATACAACCGTGAAACATGTCTATTTTCTAGAGATGGCTTTTATATACAGTCAAACCTCACAAAAGTGGCTACCAAACGTCGTCGAATTCTAGATCTTATATGTAACTGGTAGCTTAATACAGGACGAAAGTTATGCAGAAAGCTCCTACGGGAGCTTTCTGCATATTACATTCGTCCTGTACAAGAAGAGAGTATAACGCAACCGGGTTTTGTTGTTTTGTGATTTTTAATACATCTATATTATTCATGAATTTGTTTAGATTGGTTGTACTGTAAAAACATCAAGGTCAATGCCATGTTAACGCAAGCGTATAATATCGGATAAATTAACTCTTTTAGTCCCATGAGAGAATTCGAACATGTTCCACCGAGTCACAGTCGGTGATGCTTCATATGCATAGAACAATACTCTAACAGTTTCAAATTAAGTTAGATGAAAGGACTATATCGGTACCTATTACTATTTCAACACAGATACAATATACAGGCTGATTCGATGAACCCTGTTCCGCTATCTGCTTCCTGGCGTGCATTTGTGAACAGCCTGGATTGAGATTAAACCTCGAGTAACTCGGCATATAATCAGGATTCATGCTGTTTGACACTCGGCCAACAGTTTCACATTTGCAAACAGAGTATACCCAGATCAGACGGCTCCTATATCAGGGTCTGTCCAGTTTGCTTTTGGCATGATGTAGGCTTAGTGTGGCCTACATCCGAGTCAAAGCAAAAAACATAAAAAACATACCTTGAGAATTTTACACGATAAAAATTCAGCTAATAAATATTAATGATGCCATAATTTATTACATGAATATTCATCAAGCAAAGGATTAAGGTAAGTGCGGTTGACATTCCGCTTCCTCTGTTGATGCATTATAAAGAACCAACATCAAAACGTTCTCATTAAGAAATAAGAATCCTTGCTTAACTCATTCCCTCCTAGGCTATTTTTAGACCCAACCTCTTTGAATAAATCTACCGAAACATTAACTATAGAAAAGGAGAATTCTATAATGGTGTAGTTTTGAAATCATTGTAATATATAGCAAATGCTCTATTTATCACAATGGTCTAAAATGTGAATTTATAGAGACGCAAAACTGCGTCACCAGGGGGTAATGTGTTAACTATAAAATCCAGGTAATACAAGTTGCCATGGTAAAATATAACTTTTGTTGAGATTGATATTGAAAATCTTTACAAAACACAAAGCTTACGCGGTTGTTACAAAGCAATATACAAATGTCTTATAAATACGATGAAGCAAATTCATGCAATACATGGTTCAATTTTTTCAACTGAATATATCAGAACAGAGCAATCTTGTTGGAAGTCGACTTAAAGTTGGTCTATTTTTTCAGCGGTTAGCTGTCTATTTTCGCTTTTGTTCTAGTTTTCCACCAATCAGAAACTATGTTACATTGTAATTTGCATATGACCTACTAGTATTTTGTAGTAAACCGTATTTTCATTAGTTAATCCCTTGACTGGCATACAGCCTTTTTATAATGCCTCTACACATGGCCAAACTGAATGTAGGACGTTTCGGCATAGGAAGTTTCGCCCCGGATGTTTCGACCCAGGACGTTTTAGCCATCTATTTATTCGGCCTAGGACGTTTCGGCAAAAATTGAAAATTTGTATTAAAAAGCAAAAATTGAATAATCAAAATCATTAAATAACTATCTATATGTTAAATATTGATATGTGGTCCATTTTTTTGTTTATACAGATCAGGATATTAGCTAAGCAGGTGACATATTCACACTTACTCAACCTTGGGTACAATGAGTGATAAAGAGGTGCTTTCAAATACTATAGTCACACTGTTTAGTCATTAAAACAGCCCCAGACCACATAACACATTACTAATGATTTACTATCCCATTCAGTTTTGATTTTATTCTTGGTCCAAACTGTTTGCCACTCACTTTATGCTTTTTGTTTTCAGTCAAAATGTTGTTTAGTGTTCTTTTGGTGGATTCAAATACATGTACAATACTGTAGTCACATAGTTGTTTATTACCATGACCGGTAAAACAATATGAATTATTTATTACTTTGGTCATTATCAAAACTAGAGTATATAATACATAAACAATATTAGTGAATAAAACTATATAGATCTATTATCCTCAAAAGGTGTGGATCAATTTTGACTATTCAATTTTTGGTGTGTCATACTTTATATCAGTTCCTAACCCATTATCGTACTTATCACCTCATGGTAATGATTGCTGAGTATTATTGCCAGTTTGCCAAAACCACTATTAAACTTTTAAACATTTATTATCATTTTGCTATCAATTTAATACCACATTTGATCACATCCACTTTGACGAACAGGTAGTTTGCCGAAACCACCATAATTCACAGGCAATGCTATAGGAAATAAAGAAGAAATGTTGTTTAGTATATTAGAGTAGTGGCATTAATAGTATTAATTACTATCCCCGACCAGAGCACCAATTAAGGCTCTGGTTATTCGCTCTCTGTGATATAAAGCTACTTACTGAAGGCTATTGTTACGGCTCTATCACCTGGCGCTTTGGATCGAGTAGTAGGTTGAGATAGCTAACTTTATATTGTTTTAAAAATACATGTATATTCAGTTAATGGTGTCACTAATGATGATGCACACACGTCAATTAATGCGTTGATCCAGGCTATAGATAAATACCTTTCTTTAAGTAATTACAGCCTCTGCACAAACAAAACCTAAATTCTGTATGCTTTATTTAAAGTGTATTCAATTAGTTATATCTTCATATCAATATAAATATACATGCTTTCAAGTAAATTTTTATAATAGGTAAAATGAAGAACTAACTTAAGATAGTTTTAAAAAAATACTTTGACATTGTACATTTTAATAGTGATTTCCTATAAAAGTAACTTGATTTTTACCATAATTGCTTATTCTACTCCAAGTCATTTCCATTGCACGCTTCTCTGCTAGTATAATTACAAGCAACCCTTCATATATCTAGTTCCCTATACTAACAGAATCTCGAAACATTGAAATTAAGTTGGCAGAGATTTAATATCATTATTGTTTTGTACATTATGTCAATATTTGAATGCCGCTGAATATCTTTTTAAAAGATATTTCTTGTTCAAAGATGCTGACAAGTGGAGCACATTAGGCATCTCATACGCGGGTGATTAATGTCAGGTTCAAAGTTTTTAACAAATAAATCCACTATCTGACTTTCAATGTACATGTAAATGTCTTCATATTTCGCAGAGCCTACTTCAGAGCTACAGATAAAGATGCGTACCCACATACTATTATTAAAATAGTCATGTCTCCACCAAACCATATACTGTGACCACTCTTAAGAACCGTCTCTTCGAGACGATTCTAAAGCGTGGTCACAGTATAGGTTTGACGGAGAAATAAAGAAGCTATTCTTGAAGGCATTTCGAAAGGAATGTTGACCCATTAACCCCATGCTGTGTATTTTGGGTACTTTATGATGCCACACTGGGAATTTCACTGCTGGATATCGATAGTCAATTATTAGGTTATAAGGTTTATGAAGCAGAATTATTGATAAAATATCTACAGGTAAATGAAAGGATAGTTTGTGTTATTTATCATTAATTTCTCTATAAACACCGATATGTTTGTTTCAGCAGTTAATTTATTTGATTGAAAAAAAGTATTTAATAGCATTATTATCATAATTATTTTAATAATTTTTATTATGCGCGTTATGTAAAATGGTCTTTATTGTTTGCATTTAGTTGAAATTTAGGTGATTGATAAAGGCTTTTCTTATTGCTATTAATTGTATTTATTTCAATTTGATGTTGAAAACAAATAATGATTTTAGTTTATCAAAATTATTGTTAATTAATAACCTTTATATTGTGTTATGGCACAAGAGAAGCAATTTGTGTTTTATGAAAAAAGGTGTAGATATGGTAAGAAGCGTTTCCCTGTTTGCTTTGACAAAAACTGTAGAATCAGATCTATATCGTGTCAAAAGCAAACAGAGCAGACACTAATCAGACTGTTTCTGTAGGAGTCGTCTGATCTGGATCTACTCTATTTGCTAACGCATAAAAATACTTTGTTTCTACATGCTTTGACAAAAACTACAATCAGATCTGTATCGTGTCAAAAGCACACAATACCTACTGAATATTCATGGACAACATAGTTATAATGAAATATGGAAGGTGGAACATTGAAGACATTTTTGAAAGTAAAGAAACAGATCTAGCAAACTCCATTAGAAAATAGAGCAGACCCTAAATATAGGAGCCATCTGATCTGGGTCTACTTTTTTTGCTATTTCTATAAAGAGAAGTTTTTGCTTTGACAAAAACTGTAGAATCGGATCTATATCGTGTCAAAAGCAAACCGAGAAGACCCTGACCATCGACTTCTATCTGGGTCTACTCTGTTTGCTAATGCGTAAGAACATGTTATTTCTGCAAAGAGAAGTTTTTCTTTGGCAAAAACTGTAGAATCAGATCTATATCGTGTCAAAAGCAAACATATTAGACCCTGGTCAAACGGCGTCTCTGATCTGGATCTACTCTGTTTGCTAATGCGTAAAAATTATGTACTGCCTAGCACATACTTTGCTTATCTACCTGGATCAAGGTATAAATGTAATTGCATAACGTTATCTCATATGGTCTTTGACCCCGACTGGACACTGCAGGAGCACTCCGGGGAATCAATAATCACTAATCTGCACAGCTGGATACTGTGTATATGTATGTGTGTGTGTGTGTGTGTGGGGGGGGGGGGTTCACTTTCTGAAGGAGCGTTGAAATGCCTTTAAAAATGCTTAAATTTACGCATCTTATTTTGATATTTCTACTTACCTTTCAGGGTGACTGTAGTCTTGAAAGTAACTCGGTCTCCCATTAGAATCCAAGCTGCTTGACTCGTTAACAAATTGAAAAGTTTAAACCTCTTGTTGAATTTTAAAATACATTTCTCCTTCTTTACCCATGTCCTGTTGTATAATTACATATATCTTCACTGTGTACAAGTATTTCACTGTGCAATCACTGCTGTGGAGTGCACTGGTTGCATAATCAACTTGTAAATAGTGCAGACCCTGATGAGACAGCTCCTGCAGGAGCTGTCTAATCTTGGTCTTCACTATTTACAGGTAGGTATATTGACGTGAATAGCAAGCGAAGGGTTAAGAACAGCGGAACAAAGTAATCAAACTGAAAACTTTACTTGTTTGAATATACACATGTATGTGTTATCGGTGTATATACACATTTTTGAAAGTTCTACACTAGATAATCACGTTTTCGTTGCCGATAAGGAATATGCAATCGCTTGTGTATTGATGCCCACCCAGCGGTAAGCACGTTTTACTTGCGTAGCACGTGCGTAGCAGTGTGCGCTTCAGTCATTATGTCTCTACAACAACAGTTAATGAATAATTGCTAAACAGAGATAACAAAAAAATGCTGGTCAGCTTGGCCGCTCCAGACATTTCTCAACCGTATTATGAATAGGTTCAACAAAACACACCGAGTCTGTAGGAGATCGTCAAAGAGCCGGTCGTGCACGTGCTACAACTTTACGCACTGGTCGCGTTATTAAAGGCCTGGTCACAACCCGCCGTGCGTGTTTTTAGCACGTACGTTTTTTTGGGAGGCCAGGGCTGCTACGTGGGGAAGAAGTAGCAAATGCAGGGAGGAGCCCACGTCACACGCACGGTTGCGCAAGATGTACGTACGTGGCACGCACGACAGCCTCGCCCTGGCCGGTTGCGTGCATCGTACGTTGCACGCGCGGTAAGTGAGTTGAAAGTGCTTACAACGTGCTCACAACGTACGATCTCCGTGTGATTGACGCATTACCGTACGGAGGCCGTACGGTCCACGTGCTGCTCACGTACGGTCCACGTGAGTTTTGTCAGTTCATTGGACAGTAGAACTAGGGAAGTGTCGAGTGAGCACAGACCACGTACTTATCACGTGCGCAACACGCACGTGCTAAGTGCGCCGTCTGTAGAGCAAGCGACCGTGGGGAAAAAGATTAAAACACTCACGGAGTCAGTACGTTGTGCGCACGTTGGCTGTAGAAGCACGTGCGTAGCCCGTACGTTGGTGAATCCGTAGCCCGAACGCAGCGAAAGTGTCGCATGCACTCAAAGTGCTACGGCGTGTCTGCGTGCTCCTAAATCCGTACGGAGGCCGTACTCACCACGTACGGATCTCCAAAATTTCTCCACGTTTTTGCACGTAGACAACACGCACTTGCCCGTACGGCGGGTTGTGACCACCGCTTAAGTTAACTCACTCACTTAAGTACTCGTTTCTTGTTAACAACCGTTAATCAACATCGTTACGGTGTCAATACACAAACAATAATAAACCGCTTGAGACAGAATCACCAAACTATTCTTGTCCGTCGTCCACATACAGGACATGTATTAACTCTTTACTCCATGAACATTAGTGTAAGAAACAAGTGGCATCATGGATATGAATTAGTTTTATTCTTTATATTGACACTAGAATAACATCTATAGTTTTTCATAAGCAAACGGACAGACCCTGATCAGACGGCTCCTATAGGAGCCGTCTGATCTGTGTCTTCTCTGTTTGCAGATGCGTAGAAAGGCCAGTTATGGACATGACGTCATTTGCATTTCACACGCAGCTAATTAAATAACGGGACAGGGGGCAGTTTGGCAGTGTATGGCTGTACAGCAGGTACTAGGAAGGGGAGTTTTCAAAGAGATCAAATTTCATTAAAGCTTAACTCAATAAATTCTAGCTACTGCAAAATTCGGTTTAAGGATTTATTTCGAAAATTGTACATAACTATAAAACTTAACATACTATAACTACTGACCATAACATAAAAACAGTCGAGTCTCGCGAAAGCAACCACCTTATCTATTAACATTAAAAGCAGGTATAACTGCTTAATGAAGGGCAAATATAATGTACAAAGCTCCACAAAAAGCAGGTGATTGCTTAATGCAGGGAAAAAGTTATGCAGAAAGCTCCTATAGGAGCTTTCTGCATAACTTTTGTCCTGCATTAAGCTAACACCTGTTTAAAAATCTAAAATTAGACATATTTTTCAGAGGTCGTATTAGAGAGATTTTACTGTACAATTTGATGCATTATTCCTTTGAACACTGAAATTTTCAACTTGGAATGACCTGCCATTATTTAAGTATAGAGTCCACTCAGTTTGAAACGCTTAAATTTGCAAGACAATTCTGAATGACAAACAGTGCCGACCCTGATCAGAAGGCTCATATAGGAGCCGTCTGATCTAGGTCTACACTGTTTGCAAATGCCAGGACACTTTCATCCTGCATTAAGCAACCACCTGCCTAAAACGAGCTCAATTATTCTTTACTAAATTTCAGGTTTAGAGGAGTTTAGCTGTACCGATCTATGTATCTCTTGTTTCTCAGCCTAGCCCTGTTTTGTTGCTACTCATTAGTCACCTTAGAGATCTTTCTAATTCTAATGAGTACCAACATGACAGGGTGTGTCATTGGTTGAGCAGACACATAAAAATACTTTACTTAGATTGCCGTTACCCTTTCCCTCATATAAACGCATTTTCAAGCATTTGCAAACAGAGTAGACCCAGATCAGACGGCTCTTATAGGAGCCGTCTGATCAGGGTCTGCTCTGTTTGCTGTTGGAATTCGATAGATCCGTTTCATCAGTTTCTAAAATGGCTACAATGTTCAACCTCAACCTTCCATTTTTCATTTTAACTATTTTGTCCATGATTATTCACTTGGTATTGAAGTTTGGAAAAAATACAGAACATGGTAAGGGTTAACCCATTTGCTCCCACGACCCCATATATGGGACGTAGGCAAACAGTGTAGACACTGATCAGACGCCGCATAATGCGGCGACTGATCAGAGTCTACACTTTTTGCTGATAGGAAATTCAATATAAAACAAAATAAAAATGAAAATTTAGACCCGACATCCCTTGGATAAAAGATAGACTAATCTTATATATAAGCACGGAAGAATCCACTGGAAGCAAATGAGTTAATGCTGATCTTATCTACAGCTGTGAAAATCAGAAGGTACATTTTCTCCTACTTTGAATCACCCCATCCATCACCAAATGCAAAACTCAAACTATAAACATACAACATATGGTCACATAAGTACATCAGCAAAACAAATGTTCACAGGTATAAAAAATATGGTAATATGCTAAGAATGCAACAGTATGGACTACCTGTCCATCAAAAGCAATATACTATAAGACAAAAAATACGCTTTAACCCTTCGCTTGCTGAATTTTAAAATACATTTCTCCTTCTTTACCCATGCCCTGTTGTATAATTACATATATCTTCACTGTGTACAAGTATTTCGCTACATGCAATCACTGCTGTGGAGTGCACTGGTTGCACAGTCAACTTGTAAATAGTGCAGACCCAGATGAGACAGCTCCTGCAGGAGCTGTCTCATCTGGGTCTTCACTATTTACAGGTAGGTATATTGACGTGAATAGCAAGCGAAGGGTTAAACAGACCACTCAAATGAGAATCAATATTGGTCGACCAATAGAAGCTTACTCCCTTACTCCATGAATATTTATATAAACAAGAGCCTCGTGCGGCGCCAACGCTCATCTGATTTGGTGCTTGTCCAGCTAAATTAAAAAGTTTTGAAAAAAATAAAGGACCATAACTCCAAATTTTTGAAATCAAGAGTTATGGTTCTTACGTAAGTCCATTCCTGTCAATGAGATCTACTAACCTATGAAGTTTCATGTTGATACCTCTTATACTTTTCGAGTAATGAGCTAAATTGAAGTTTTTGCACGCCGCCGACGACCACGACGACGCCAACGACAACGACTACGACTACGACCCAGTAATCACAAAAGCTTGACTTTTCTTCGAAACAGACGAGCTAAAAATAATGACATCGTCAATATAAAGTAGATTATTTTTAATATTGGGGCATATGAACATAGAAAAGTTTGGTCATGTAAGAAACTGTAGACTCTGATCTACAGCAAAAACTTCATTCTACGAAATTTTAGTAACAAAGAAGTTATGTATTTGTAGACAGGTGGCTGCTTAATGCAGGATGAAAGTCATGCAGAAAGCTCCTAGAGGAGCTTTCTGCAAGACTTTCACCCTGCATTGAGCTGCCACCTGTGTCAAAGATCAATAATGATACGTATTTGAGTGTTCGCAATATCAAGTCTCTACTGTATATATAATTAATTCAATTAAGTAAACAGAGCAGGCCCTGATCAGATGGCCCCTACATGAGCCATCTGGTCTGGGTCTACTCTGTTTGCAAAGGTGTTTAAAGGCTTATACATGGAGTAACGCTTTACTTCAATGATACACGTTTTTATGCATTTCTAGTAGAAGCTGTCTGGGTTTGCTGATTCTTAACCCATTCCCGTATAGGCTATTTTTAGATCCAACCTCTTTGAACAAATGTACCGAAAAGGAGCGTTTACTACTAAAAAGGAAACTTTTAGAAGTGTGTAGTATTGAAACCATTGTGACAAATAGAGCATTTGCTCCAATGGTTTCACAAAGTGTATTTTACAGAAGCGTCTATATGCGGGAATGGGTTAACTCTATAGATAAGCCCTTATAACCCATTCCCTCATATTGACGCCTCTGTAAAAGTCACTTTTTGAAACCATTCAAAATAGAGCATTTGCTCCATATGAGCAAATGCTCTATATATCAGAATCGTTTCAAAACTACACAATTCTAAAAAATGTCCTTTTCTGTAGTAAATGCTCTTTTTTGGTAGATTTATTCAAAGAGGTTAGGTCTAAGAATGGCCTAAGTGGGAATGGGTTAAATACCTTTCCTTCATACAAATGTATTTCCATACCTTTGCAAACAGAGCAGACCCAGATAACACAGCTCCAGTAGGTGAATGCCAGCAATATCAACAGTAAATCCTGAGATACTGTTTGACTCTCTGTGTATCTTTTTATAAAACACCAATTCTAAAAGTTGAACCAGTCTTAAAAGTGTCCAGCATGTAACAATGCTCGCACTGAAAGGATTAACCTTTTCCCTGTTCTATGTTTAGTCCAACTTTCAATACCAAATGAATATTTAGTAGTTATCATGAAATATGGAAGATAAAATGGTGTAGCCATTTTAGAAAGTAAAACAACAGATATTTCAAATTCCATTAGCAAACAGAGCAGATCATGATTAGACGGCTCCTATAGGAGCCGTCTGATATGGGTCTACTCTGTTTGCAAATGCATGAAACCCGTTTATATGAGGGAAAGGGATAAAGCAAGTGGTGGCTTCATGCAGGACAAAATAATGAAGAAAGCTTTCAGTATTAATTTTCCCCTGCACAAATCAACCGAATGCTTTTATAAAATTTTAATGCCGTTTCATTACGCAGTGATTGCTTAAAACAGGTTTTACTGTACAAAAAATAACATCAAGCACTTAAATGTAAATTGAATCTGAATCAATGCTACTAAAACTACTATCAATAAAACTCTAGCACCAAACATGTAATCTCCTTAATCAAACAAAAAAACAAACAAGTCCTCTAAATGATGAACAAATGAAAAAACTACAGACTTGAATACAGTAGAATCTGTCTTAAGCAGTTATCAGAAAGAGGTCTAATTATGGGTCTCTAAGAAAGATGGTAGCTTAATACAGGTCAAAAGTAATGCAGAAAGCTCCTATTGGAGCTTTCTGCATTACTTTTGCCCTGCATTAAGCAACCACCTTGTTTTTAAGACTATTATATTCAATAAATGAATGGCTGCTTAAGACATATTCTACTGTATTTGTTAACTCTGTCACAGCCAAATTTTGTCGTCTGCAACCTTTGTCGTCTGCTGCAATTTTCTTTTTTTTCTCCATTTCTTCAATTGTGTTTAAAAAAAAATAGTAACAGTAACAAACATTTTGGATTCTGATGAGACGTCGAGTTATTTGCTGTCTCATCTGGATCCAAACTGTTTGCAAAGGTAATCACAGATGCGATATTGGCAGTGAAAGAGTTAATGTTGATATGCAAGAATGCTGTACAAACATACAATAATAACAAAACCTTCAGGTAACAAACGACTTATAACAAATATTAATGAGAAAGCCAACTGATTGAGTCCAGAATTCTGAAAACATCTCACTAAATCGAGCCAGTAACGTTTGAAAAAAACAGTTTCTAATTCATTAACAACAAAACTCCTCTAATGCAACCATCAAACGAGGTCTAATTTGGGGTTTCAATGTTTATAGGTGGAAGCTTAGTGTAGGATAAAAGCAATGCAGAAAGCTTTTGCAGGGGCTTTCTACATTGCTTTCATCCTCCATAAAACAGCATCCTGCTTTTAAAGACATCTATGTTAATTCGTATAGTGGTTGCTTTAGAGGGGTTTTTTTACTGTAAAGATAAATGTTCCCCATCTGGTTTGGGTCTTATACTTTGTTTTTATGAAGCTAATATATTTGAAATTATAACAGTTTTTTTCCGGGAATACCTTGGGAATTATTTTGAAATCAGGTAGGCATGTTTTCTATTTCACCAGAAGTCATAAAATAAACTATGAGAGCGATCAATATTTGTTTTCTACAGCATGATTTGAGCTGGCAGTTTAGACATGAGTAAGTTGGCAATTGTTGGCAATGTTTTATGTTTGGTAAAAGAAAACAAAGGCAGATTAAGGCATATTCTAAAATCTACCCTTGACAATGTGTGTATTGTGTAAGGTGAGAAACAAACTTAAAAAAGACATTTAACAAAAACAAAGACAGCAGAACCTCTTTATGGTGACCGTATTATGAATATAAGTGTCTTTAAAAACAGGCAGTTGCTTAACCCTTTCCTCCATAAATACGCCTTTCTACGTCTTTACATACAGAGTAGACAGAATACAGTGCTCCCTCTCTACAACGACACCCTTTGGGATACGAAGATTGTATGTGTTGTTCAGAGGGAGTTGTTATAGGGACGGAAAATCGAACATAATTAGCTTGTTTGCAGATCCCCAGATAAGGTTATTTCGAGAACTAAAACCGTTATGCCTCTATCAAACCCTATATGTTGTGACCACTCTTTAGAATCGTCACAAAGTGACGATTCTAAAGAGTGGTCACAACATAGGGTTTGATGGAGGCATAAAGAAAATACGATGAAAAAAGGTTGTTTCTGGAGCCTTGTTGTTTCGGAAACAATGACATGCGTTGTTGTAAGGAGGGAATCGTTATTGAGAGGGCCGTTGTAGGGAGGAAGCACTGTACAGATATGATTCCACAGTTTCTGTCATGGCCAAGTATTCCTGTGTCCATGTGCTATTATAACCATTAATCTAATTTATATGCATGATGTCATTTTTCTTAGATGAATATTCATGGAGTAAAGGCTTAATGATGAAAGTAATGCACACACTTCCTATCTTTAAGTCGCAGAAGTAGTGACCCTTTCCCTCACAGTGAGGCCTGTCGCAAAAGTAGTGACCCTTTCCCTCACAGTGAGGCCTGTCGCAGAAATAGTGACCCTTTCCCTCACAGTGAGGCGTTTTGAAGTCTATGTAAACAGAGTAGGCTCAGCTCAGATGGCTTCTGTGGGAGCCGTCTGATCAGGGTCTGCTCTGTTTGCTTATGAAGTAATATTGAGATGATGCTACCGATTCTGACTTTGTCGAAAATTCCCTTGTTAAAGACGCCATTGTAAAAGTATGCTGTATAACCCTTTCCCTCATATAAACGTATTTTCATGCATTTGCAAACAGAGTAGACCCAGATCAGACGGCTCATGTAGGAGCCGTCTGATCAGGGTCTACTCTGTTTGCCTTTGACATGATATAGATCTGATTCTACAATTTTTGTCAAAGCAAACAATACCTTTAAAAGTTTACATTATAAAAACTCTGCTTATAAATATTCATGATGTCATAATTTCTTACATGAATATTGAACTGGGAAAGGGTTTATATTCATACATTCATTACATCTCACATAAATGTACATCTGGGAATCTTTTAAACAACCACCTGCTTTTACAGACACATATATTTATTCATAAAGTGGTCACAATAGAGAGGTTTTACTGTACATCATATTTCATCATATATCATCAAAACTATATATGTAACAGTACAAAAACATATAGACAAAGCATAATTATACTAGAAAACTGTGATGAAAGCTCAATTACGAGAATATTGTCCAGTCGATAAAAGCTGGATTAACCCTTCCTCCATGACTATTCATGAAAGAAATAATGACGTCATGAATATTAATTAGATTAATTTGTTATAATAGCACATGGACACAGGAAGTTTTGGCCATGGCAATTACTGTCGAATGATATCCATATTATATCATAAGCAAACAGAGTAGACTCTTGATCAGACGGCTCATATAGGAGCCATCTGATCTGGGTCTACTCTGTTTGCAAATGCGTAGAAAGACGTATTTATGGATAATAGGGTTAAATAGTAACATACAGATTAACAAATATGTATCAATGAACCTTTTCTATACAGATGAACAAATAGTCAAATACGTATCAATGAACCTTTTCTAACTGTGAATAGATTGTTATTGCAAACCATCCTATATGCCAAGGGGAGTAACTCTGTTAGGTGTACTGGAAATCTTTGCACACAGTTGCTGTCACTGTACACACATAAGTCGTAGCAACGGGGCATATCATGACTTCCAGTTTATGTGTAGTATGCTAAATGACTGACATTACAAGTGAGATCATCTTTCCTGAAAAAATGAAATTATACAAAAATATCAAATATGCAAAAATATTAAATATGCAAATACGTCATTAGCCAATTAACGTCATGAATATTCATGTAATGATTAATGGTGTTACATGTATCAACATAATTACCTGAAGTTTTATAACGGCATATGAACATGAAGGATTTTTTAGCATATATAACGTCCTAAGTCTTATGCAGTAACCATAAATAACAAGATTATAATTTAAATTCTTCCAACTGATACTAATACATTTGTATACTAATCAGATGTGTACAAAATGATCTCACAGAAAACTCGCCGTGGACAATACAGACAATGTAGAGACAGTGTGATTTCTTAAAAAAATACTCAGTGAAGAAAATATTCCAAAACAGGGAATTATTATAATACATAAATACTTGAATTGCTCTGATCTAATATTTCGACTACCCTTAGTGGTTGAAATATTAGATCAGAACAATTCAAGTATTTATGTATTAAACAAATAGTTATATAAATTTACATCATAACTGTATTTTTAAACAAAATATTTAATTTTCAATGTAGTGAAAATAACACATTATATGGTTTTATTATATGGTTTGTCTCAGGCCAGAGCAACAGATAAATGTGTGTACTCAAATACCAAAGTCGTCCCTTCTCCGCCAAACCCTATCTTGTGACCAATCTCTTCGAGACGATTCTAAAGAGTGGTCACAACATAGGGTTTGGTGGATAAATAAAAAAAAAGTTTATTTTTGCAAATTTTTACTTTATCTGGACCTCTGTCTGACAAACTAAATCTTAGAGGTTAGCATGCTGTGGAATACAGTAAAACCTCTCTATAACGGCCACTAAATTGTATTAATTAATTAGTATTTAGGGTAGGTGGCTGCTTGAAGCAGGGTGAAAGTAAAACAGAACACTTCTACAGGAGCGTTCTGTTTTACTTTCACCTTGTTTGAAGCAGCCACCTGCCTTTAACACATATCTTATGTAATTTAGTGGCCGTTATAGAGAGGTTATACTGTAACCATCTTCATTCTTTATCTCATACATCCTTTATCTCATACAAACACTTTGCAACAGATCGCTCCTGTCTATCATCAGAGTCTGATCTGTTGATTATGAAAAATTTGAAATCTAATTCTACACACATGAGTTGTCCAGCTCTCTCTTACCATGTCTTCTGTCTGTGAGTCCTTCCTTTCTCTTGGTGGCTTTCTTCCAAAGTTCAGCTTCCTTTTCACACGACTTAATGTAACTGAAAGTTGAAAAAGTACAAAAGGTCACACAATTAACCCTGTACTCCATGAATATTCATGTAAGAAATAATGACATCATGAATATTGATTAGATTATTTTCACAGTGGCACATGCACATAGGAAGTTTTGGCCATGGCAATAACTAAAAAATAATCATATCTATATTAGTGTCTAAGCAAAAAGAGCCGACCCTGATCAGAGGGCTCCTACAGGAGCCATCTGATCTGGGTCTACTCTGTTTGTAAAAGAGTAGAAAAGTGTATTTATGGAGTAAAGGGTTAATATTGCTGACCAAATTGTTTGTAGACAGATCATATCTTCTAAGTCAGAAGTGGGAGTAGACTTGTCTTCATCCCTTTTTAAAGATGAGGCAACAAGAGTGTAATACAGTAAAACCTCTCTAAAATGGCCACTAAATTGTGTTAATTAATTTGTATTTAGGGCAGGTGGCTGCTTAAAGCACAGTGAAAGTAAAACAGAACGCTCCTACATGAGCGTTCTGTTTTACTTTCAACTTGTTTTAAGCAGCCACCTGCATTTAACACAAAATATTTTATGTAATTTAGTGGCTGTTATAGAGAGGTTTTACTGTACAGTTTCAACTCTGATGAGATATTGATTTATTTGCTTAACTAGATCCAAACTTTGCGACGGTGATCACAAAACGCCCCTGTAGCATACTTAAGGCTATATAGTGATAGTGTACAGATTATAAGCAGCTTGAATTAAATGGCACAAACATGTAACACTTCTCAATTTAGCAGAATATTTTACCTCAATTTAGCAGAATCTTTCACAGCTTATAGAACAGCAGGGGACACAAATTCACTCGTCCGCTCATCCTGCATGTAATTTTCTCTTCTTTGTTTATATTGCAGGACTAGTGAGTATTTTGCATTGCCTTCTTTGTTAATATTGCAGGACGAGTGAAAATTTTGCAAAATTTTGTACCCTGAACAGTTACTTATAACATATTTGTTTGCATTGGAAGTAAGTTCAAGTATGTGAGGTACATGTATCTCTTTAAACAGCCAACGAAATACGACCATGCGATCATATGGACTGAAAACATCATTGAATGTTAGTGTAACCCTTTCCCTCATATTTATCTTTTTACGCATCTGCAAACAGAGTAGACCCAGATCAGACGGCCTGCTCTGTTTGCTCTTGAAATTTGATAGATCGGTTTCTTTAGTTTATAAAATGGCTACAATGCTCCACCTTCCGTATTTCATTATCACTATTTTGTCCATGAATATTCATTAGGTATTGAAATTTGTAATAAACATAAAACAGGGAAAGGGTTAACCTACTACGTCGTGGACCTAATACAACATTTCGGCTGTCTCCATTTTTTGATTGCGCAAACGTTAAGGGAGATTACTGCGTTAACGATTTCAGCTAATACACCAGCAGTTGACGCTAATTACCTGGTGGTTCCAGCTCCGTCGTATCACCCACTATTTCAGGTGACTTGGTATAATGGCCATTTCTGCGTGCCGCTTCGTACTTCCGGGTCACTCGTCTTTCCCTCAGTGACGCCATCGAACCCGGCGTGGTCCGTAGATCTGCGCTGACTGGACTGCAGCACATTTTGTTCCATGAACCACATGCGTCATCCACTGTCAACAGACAAATTGTAAAGCATTAGGTTGATACACCTAAGCGATTGTATGACAACATTAGGAAACGGATCCAGATTAACCCTTTCGCTGCCAATGCCGCATCTGTGATTACCTACATGTATGCAAACAGTTTGGATCCAGATGAGACGCCGAGTAACCCGGCGTCTCATCAGGATCCAAACTTTTTGTTACTGTTACTATGTTTTTGAAACAAAAATGAAGAAAATCAAAAGAATGAAAATTTGTGGCAGACGACAAAGTTAAAAGACGACAGAGTTTGGCAGCGAAAGGGTTAAACATTTACTCCAGAAATACACCTTTCTACCCCTTTGCAAACAGAGTAGACCCAAATCAGATGACTCTTGCAGAGAATAATACGTGTTATAGTATTTTACCAAGGTATACATGTATATATTTAACCTTTTCGCTGCCAAACTCTGTCGTCTGCTAACCTTGTCGCCTGCTACAAATTTTCATTCTTTTGATTTTCTTCATTTTTGTTTCAAAAACATAGTAACAGTAACAAACAGTTTGGATCCTGATGAGACGCCGAGTTACTCGGCGTCTCATCTAGATCCAAACTCTTTGCATAGGTAATCACAGATCCGGCATTGGCAGCGAAAAGGGTATTAACTTCGTGGTTGTACGTACATGCATTTCCATGAACTAATCCTTATCACACTGACAAAAAAGAAATGTCTGCACAAACTCTGAATAGCTGAAAGCTTTACCGACATAAATATCATTCAAACTACAAACACATTCTCCAAACAGTTTGGATCCCGATGAGACGCCGAGTTACTCGCGGTCTCATCTGGATCCGAGCTGTTTGGACAAGCCAGTCAAGTCACGCTAAGCACGGGAAGGGTCAACTCTTTACTCCATATATACATATTTTTACACCTTTGCAAACAGCGTAGAAGCTGACTGACCAGTGTCTGCTCTGTTTGCTGATCGGGTTCTAAGCACATGTCTGCCATGGCAACAACTATCTTTATTTATATGCAATTGGAAACTATCAGCTAATCAATATTCATGACGTAATTATTTCTTACATGAATATTCATAGATTAACCCTTTCTTCCACCAATACGCCTTTCTACGCCCCTGTAAAAATCACCTATTGAAACCATTGTGATAAATAGAGCATTTGCTCCTATAGGAGCAAATGCTCTATTTATCACAATGGTTTCAAACTACAAAATTCTAAAAATTTCCTTTTCTCTAGTTAATGCTCCTTTTCGGTAGATTTATTTAAAGTGGTTGGATCTAAAAAAAAAAGCCTATGAGGTAATGGGTTAAAGGGTTAAATGTATATATCAAACGATATTCTCCTTTCCAACACTGGATTTTATCTAATCGTCGGTAAGTATTTGAACGCTGTCCAACGTGAGACAATGAGACTGGGTTAAAAGATCGGTTTTATTTAGCTAAGCCACTATCCTTAACTAATACAACCGCCAGCGCGTACTGTGTAATTATCATATTCGATAATCTAAGATATTAAACTAAATCGATACTGTCAATGTTACAAATGTACTAGTGGTTACTTATTCTGCTTAAACGGATACAGTTGAACGTGTACTACGCGGCCATTCATTTATTGAACACAGGAGTCTTAAAAAGCAGGTGGTAGCTTAATGCAGGGTGAAAGTAATGCAGAAAGCTCCTGTAGGAGCTTTCTGCATTACTTTTGACCTGCATTAAGCTACCACCTGCCTTACTGTCCCATCATTAGACAACTTTTTGATGGTGATGGTCGCTTAAGACAGGGTCTACTGTAGACAGATCTCAATTTGAGTATATCGTCACAGAATGCAAAAGTTTGCTAGTTAATATACAAATATATACATATCTGCTAGTATCGTCGCTGATCTAAGTATATGGACACACAAACTTATGTAAATAGTGTAGACCCAGATCAAACGGCCCCTGAAGGAGCCGTTTGATCTGGGTCCAAACTATTTGCTACTACATGTATGTCAGTCTAATTCAGAGTGATCAAAATGATGCCAAAATGAATTATTCAGCTTTAAAAACTGGCAAAGACGTGAGATTGTATGTAAGAACACTTTTAGGGTATTTCTGTTTATTCGTATTATAAATGTCTCGTTATTTAGTGAATATACCAGACATCAACGATGTAAAAAAAAAAAGCTTGACAGCGGTGAGACTTCAGTCTAACTAGACTGCCAAACAGACTGTGAAATTTAATTTCGGATTATAGTGATAGGTGTTTGGATATCAGGATGAAGACGAAAAGAAGACAGAAACCCCGGGAGCTGACGTCTGAGTATGTAGGTAGGTGACCTTACAAACCAGTCTTAAGACTTTGCATGGTAATTTTATTTTCGTTTGGAAAACATGTCGTCTGGGAAGAAATGTCTGTATCAGTTCTTAGCCCATCACTCAATGAATGTTCATGTAACAAATAACGTCATCATAACGGGCCCAACTCTTTAACAATACATGTTTGCTTTGTTATGACCTCTGCATATGTATTCAGTTACAACAGAACATTTGCACATGTTGTTTAACTCTTTTGGCGCCAAATTTAAAAATGTCGTCTAGAATAATAATTTCATATTAAATATAATTCTAAACTAAATAATAAAGGTATATTAGTAAAACATCTTTTTTAAAAACTTGTATGTTTGGGGCTAAAAAATACAGAAAACAGTGTAGTCCCAGGTCAGATGCCGCCTTGAAAAGGCGGCATCTGACCTGGGACTGCACTGTTTTCAATGGTGCCAACAGGCGACATTGGCACCGAAAGAGTTAAATATCACCAATTTTAAAAGCACGTAACGGTCTAAAAATAATACCAAATTTATATACAATTTGCGATCGATCGATCGATCATAAAAACCTCCAAAAGAATAAAAGTATTAAAGTACAGTAACACCTCTTTAACCCATTACTCCATGAATATTCATGTTAGAAATAACGACATCATGCATGGATATTGAATATATCAATTTTTATAATGACACGAATATTTGGCCATGGAAGAAACTTTAGAATCATATCTATATGATCTAATAAGCAAACAGAGCAGACCTTTGTTCAGACAAGTCGTGCGTCTGGTTCACAAAGCCGGGAGGTATAGCGCCGTGCAGGACAAAAGTTATGCATAAAGCTCCTGCATGAGCTATCTGTATTACTTTCGTCTTCCATCAAGCGACCATCTGTTTTTAAAGACGCCAATTTCTATTTATTAAGTGGACGGTACTACAGAACTTGTATATATTATCCGTATCTGATAAAACACTTTAGATGGCTCGTGGTTGGCATGGCTGAAAACAGTTTTGTCTCATGAAGCTTTAGCTAGTGTGGGTCTAAATAGTTCCAAGGAACTAATGTGTCACCTGCTGATAGGAAAGCTTGCTGAAACAATCGTGACGAACAGACACTAAATCAGGCAGACGGACGAACGGACAGATGACGGAGAGTAGATGTCAGGCAGAGGGACGGACGGACATATGACGGAGAGGCAATGTCAGGCAGATGGACGGACGGACTACGGAGAGTTGATGTCAGGCATATGGACGGACGACGGATATGTGATATCAGACTGACGAACGGGCGGACAGACGGAAAGGTTACGTCACTCAGGCAGACGGACGGACGAACAGATGACGTAGATATGATATCTAAGTACACCCCCGCTTACAGCAGGAGACACAAAACATACCAAACGGAATTAGAAATACCCAATCAAAACAACTGATACGAACAGCTTGATATAAGCAAACATTTACATATTCCTTAACCTTTATCCCGCTATCCGCGGCTTGACTCGCATTTGCAAACAGCTTGGATCCAGATGATACGCCGAGTAACTCGGCGTCTCATCAGGATCCAAGCTGTTTGACACTTGGTCAATAGTTTTTCAAAAGCTTTTTCGGATCGGAAGTAGTGAAAATCGCACCAGATCAATTTTGAGCAGGCAATATATTTTTTCCACAGCGGAGTAAGTTTTAATCAATAATGGAAACATTGGCGATAATAAGTATACGACCCAGTCTTGCATAATTTAAATGCATTAACAAGGAATTAAATGTGTTACTGAAGGCGGTCCATTTACATGTCGTATAAACGTGGGCCTTTATCATGCTACGTACGGTGTTGTGACAAACTTTTGAAAACAGTTTAGATCAAGATCAGACATCGGTTGCTCCGGCGTCTTATCTGGATCCAAACTGTTTGACATTCGGGCTGTATGTTAACCCTTCGCTTGCTTTTCACGTCAATATACCTACCTGTAAATAGGGAAGACCCAGATTAGACAGCTCCTGCAGGAGCTGTCTCATCATGGTCTGCACTATTTACCAGTTGATTGTGCAACCAGTGCACTCCACAGCAGTGATTTCACAGCAAAATACTTGTACACAGTGAAGATATATGTAAATATACAACAGGGCATGGGTAAAGAAGGAGAAATGTATTTTAAAATTCAGCAAGCGAAGGGTTAAAGTAATGTTGTTGTTTTTTGAATACGAAACAAAGAACCTTTTGAGTATATTCAAGGTTACATATATGGAAATACAGAACATGTATACAAATGTATATATATTTAGCTATTTTGCTGACAATGGCGACTATGTAAATACCTCGGCCAAAAGATTGGATTCGGAAAAGATGCCGAGTAACTCGGCGTCTCATCAGGATCCAAGCCCGTTGACATTCGCCCAAAGTGTTAGTCGGTTTAAACGAATCGAAAGTTAAGTAAACATTGTAGAACATAGAGAAAGGTCAGGCATCAGCTCAAATGGATAAAGGTTGAACTTGAAGGTCACTATACGTAAATCAGTTCTTCTTTGCACAATAAATGCGAAGCGCAGTTATTTCTTTTAACACTGTACATGTAACGCGTCTCATCAGAATGAAGATTGTACAAGAACATGACACATTGTTCTCATACAAGAACATGCCACACTGTTCTCATACAAGAACATGCCACATTGTTCTCATACAAGAACATGCCACATTGTTCTCATATAAGAACATGCCACATTGTTCTCATACAAGAACATGCCACACTGTTCTCATACAAGAACATGCCACATTGTTCTCATACAAGAACATGCCACATTGTTCTCATATAAGAACATGCCACACTGTTCTCAGAAGACGCTACATCGTTTTTTATACAATGATAGTAGTGCAAGAACACGCTATAATATTCCTATAGTACATTAAACCCCGCTAACGCGACCACCAAAAAGGGGCATAATTCTGGGTGCCGGGGGGGGGGGGGGAGGTTATAGCTTAATGCAGGACGAATGTTATATGCACTAGGAGCTTTCTGCATAACTTTCGTAATGCATTAAGCAACCACCTGCTTATAAAGACAGTCGTGTTTATTCATTAAGGGGTCGCATTAGCGAGGTTTCACTGTACATTGTTTTCATACAAAGGTAGTATAGTACAAGAAATTGCCACAATGTTCCCATACAACAGTAGTAGTACAATAACACGCAACAATGTTTTCATACACTAGTACATGTAGTAGTACAAGAACATGCTACAATGTTCCCATATAATAATAGTAGTACAAGAACGCGTTGCAATGTTCCTATACAATAGTAGTAGAACAGAACATCCCGCATTGTTCCCGCGCAATCCTATTGTGAAGACATATTACATCATCTTCATCTGTATATATCCTCTCCCTCTGAAATGCTCGCTGACATAGCCCCATAACCCTAGTATTCACCATGGGTTCGTAAAGCATAAGTCAATTCGGCTCCATTCTGACAAGTTAGACTGACATAAAAGCAAATGGCGTAGACCCTAGCCACACTACTCATTAAGGAGCAGTTCGGTCTGGGTCTGCACTATTTGCCATAGTCTCTCCGTCAGAATACGTACGGTAATAATGGTATTATTCAATAACAGTTTCAGCATGACATACGTATGTGCCAACCTGGTAAGAGCATACTGCCATGTACAGTAGAACCCCTCTAATGCGACCATTTAATGAATAAACAAGGATGTCTTTATAAGCAGGTGGTTGCTTAATGCAGGACAAAAGTAATGCAGAAAGCTCCTCTAGGAGCTTTCTGCATTACTTTTGTCCTGCATTAAGCTACCACCTGCATCTAGCGCCCAGAAATTTACCTTTTTTAGGTGGTCGCATTAGCGGGATTTTACTGTATTTTCATCTATTTATTGACAATCGACTCAGTGATCAGTTCGACCGATTAACTCTTTCGCTGCAAAATTTCGCCTGTAAACATAGTTTCTTCTTGTCACAGTTACAAACAGTTTGGATCCTGATGAGTCATCGAATTATTTGGCGCTTCTCATCTGGATCCAAACTGTTTGCATGGGTAATTACAGATGCGATATTGGAAACGAAAACGTTACGCAAATTGCAAACCCTCCTAAATTATATCTTACATAATCACGAATGTCTGCCACAATGTCAAAATAATGAAGGTAGACAATTACGGAACTGTTTGTGTATTCTTTTCGTTCTCTAGTTATCTACCTTTCTAGCGCTAAAGTTGTCTAAATAACTTCAGTTTAACATAACAATCGCCGGAAAGCGACTCGTACAGTTTTCTGCAATGGGCAAACCTGTAAATGCTTTTGAAAACCAAATGGATTCAAATGAGGTGACGAACGAGTACCTTAAATAAATAGATTCTCTCGTTATGATCAAAATTAAGTGTCACTCCGACTGTATTTTGAAGAAACAAGTTTTGGAATTTCAGCAGATTAAATACTTTGCAGACGAAATTTACTCAACGTGCAAATACCTAAAATGAACCCTTTTGTTTTTTTGGTGTTTTTTTTTTAGAAAAATGAAGGAAATTCCATTCTAAAACTTCAAAAGCAGACGACAATATTTTCAAACGAAACTATTTTGGCACAAAAAAGTTCAACCTTTCCCATACTATTTAAATGAATCTGTCGAAGAAAAGTAAACTCTGTTTTAAGTGGTCTCTGTGAGTAAACAAAGCAGCCTTAAAACATGTGGTAGCTTAAATTCAGGAACAGTACGCGTCTGAGATTCCCTATTACTTACGTCTTGCTCTAAGCTACCACCTATCTTGAAGAACTAAAGTTAGACATCCTGTGAGCGAAATTGAAGATCGCTTATCCATTTCCCTGTTCTGCGTTTATTTCAAATGTCAATACCTACTGAATATTCATAGACAAAAGAGATATAATGAAATCTGAAGATGCTACAATAACAGATCTATCTATTTCCATTAGCAAACAGAGCAAACCCTGGTCAGACGACTCCCATTGGAGATGTCTGATCTGGGTCTACTCTGTTTGCAGATGCGAGAAAATGCGTTTATATGAAGGAAAGTGTTAGGTGATAAGTGTAATAACAGTTTTTGATTGTTTTTGATAGTGGCACGGAAAGAATAATCACTTACATAGTAGTTCTTTGGTCAATGTCTGCTCTGTTTGCTTATTATATAATCTAGTTCTGATTCTATAGTTTCTGCCATGACTACAACACACTGTGTTCATATCCAATTACAGTAAAACCCCGCAATTGCGACCACCTAAAATATGTATAATTCTTGGTGCTATATGCAGGTGGTAGCTTAATGCAGGACAAAAGTAATGCAGTAAGCTCCTAGAGGAGCTTTCTGCATTACTTTTGTCCTGCATTAAGCAACCACCTGCTTATAAAGACATCCATGTGTATTCATTAAGTGATCACATTAGAGGGGTTTTACTGTATACAAATTCACGTAATAAATACTTGTGGTGTCATTATTTCTTACATGAACATTAAGGCAAAGGGTCACACTATGAGGTAAAGGGTCAAAGCAGTGGTAAACTGAATCTGAATTAACATCTGCAGATTTTGACTTAAAATTCAGACATTCGAAAATACGATTATTCGAACAGTAGAACTTGTCTATAGCGACCATGCAATGAATAGACATGCATGTAGGTCTAAATTCTTAGGTTTTTGCTTAAGGCAAAAGTAATGCAGAAAACTTCTAAAGGAGCTTTCTGCATAACCTTCATCCGGCATTAAGCAACCACCTTGTCTTAACCCTTTACTCCATAAATACACATTTCTATGTCGTTGTAAATAGAGTAGATGACTCATGTAGGATCCAGAGGATCAGTGTCTGTTCCATTTGCTTATATTATAATAAAAATATGATTCTATGCTTCCTGCCATGGCCAAACATTCCTGTGTCCGTTTGCCTTAACACATTTTAATCTAATAATATTCATGATGTGATTATTTCTTGCATGCATATTCATGAAGTAAATGGTTAAAAACCCTCACAATAAGACTCAGTAGTTTTGATGGTCGTTGTGGACTGGTAGTTTTGTACACATATTTTCAAATCTACAAGTACACCAGTACCGCGAGGACATATGCACTCAGACATTGCAAAAAAGTGCTGAGTCAGTTGATATTAACCCATTCACACTTAGACTACTTTAAGACCCAGCCTCTTTGTACAAATCTGCTAAAAAAAGGAGCATTTACTAGAAACATTTGTTGTTTTAGAATTGCATAGTTTTGAAACCAATGTGATAAATAGAGCATTTGCTTATATGGACCAAATGCCATATTTACTACAATGGTTTCAAAATTTTGACTTTAACAGAGACGTCAAAAGGCGACAGTGATGAGACGCCGAGTAACTCGGCGTCTCATCAGGATCCAAGCTGTTTGACACTCGGTCAGTAGTTTCTAAGAAGCTTGAACGAATCACAAGTAAATCTTGCTTTAAATCAGAATTAGAGCAGCCATAATCTGCAGACATTTTTTTCCCGGCAGGATAATGATGTAAAAGTGTAATGTTTTTTATATTAAGATCCTTGTCAGACCCACAATTAAATTGCCGCTAAGTACTAGTCTGAGTCTACACGGTTGCAACATCCATCTAGGTCCTGGTGAAGAGTTAACCATTTACTCCATAAAGACGCAGATACGACGATTACATGTATAGGAGCCGTCTGATCAAGGGTCTGCTCTGTTTGCTTATGAAATTATATGTAATGTAGAAATAATTCAATGGTTTCTGCAATGTCAAAAAATGTCTGTGTCCATGTGCCATATTAATCTAATTTATATTCATTGTGTCATTTCTTACATAACTATTCATGGAGTGAAGGGTAAAATATATACAGTAGAATCTGTCTTAAGCAACCATTAACCCTTCTCTTGCTGAATTTTAAAATACATTTCTTCTTCTTTACCCATGCCCTGTGGTATAATTACATATACCTTCACTGTGTACAAGTATTTCGCTGTGCAATCACTGCTGTGGAGTGCACTGGTTGAACAATCAACTTGTAAATAGTGCACACCCTGATGAGACAGCTCCTGCAGGAGCTGTCTCATCTGGGTCTTCACTATTTACAGGTAGGTATATTGACGTGAATAGCAAGCGAAGGGTTAAAAGAGGTTTATGTGTCTGTACATGCAAGGTAAGCTTAATGCAGGTCAAAAGTAATGTAGAAAGCTCCTATAGGAGCTTTCTGTATTACTTTTGAAATACATTAAGCAACCATCTCAAATTTAAGACTCCTGGTTTCAATAAATGAATTGCCGCTTAGGACAGATTCTATTTACATATGTCTATGATTTCAAGTACGATTGACAATTGAGTTTAGATTAGATCTACTTTCACTTTTCATTAACAGCAGGGAAATAAACATAATATATATACCTACATTAAACCCTTATCTTGTTTTAAAAAAAAAGTTTGCTCAAATTTGGATATGTGTCAATTTTGACTACTTCCGATTCGACCAAGCTTTTGAAGAAACTCTTGACAGAGTGCCAAATAGTTTGGATCCTGATGAGACATCGAGTTATACTGCGTCTCGTCTATATCTAAACTGTTTGCATATTCCAGTTCAGTCGAGCATAGCGGAACAGGGTTTAAATCACTGTGTATTTTAACAGAAAATCGATTGATAAATCTACAAGGTAAAAGCTAGACCAACAATTGAAAGTGGTTTATGCTTGTATTGTGTTCGAACATTTCTTGCGTGTCGTTTTAATTGTAGTATTTCAACAATACCTCAATACAACGTTACGACTTCTGCACTTTCACCGGAAACAATAGCGGAATCACGTGACACCGCTGTAACGAGGCGCGTTGCTATGTAACGTCGTGACGCTACAATGGAAGCTCTCATTGCGACTCCCGCCATAATACTGAACCATGTGCTTTCTTAATGTCTACGTCCTAGATAAAATAAGCTAACCATATAATCGGATAATACAAAATATTTAATTCGGTTGGAAATAGCAACTGGAAATATGACGGAGTTACAAGGTAAACAATTTTTATCGTGTTTCATTCATTTATGTTTAACTCTTGGTAGATATATAGATTCATTCATTTCGACATTTGTAATTTATTTCGGTTGATTTTATATCTGTGATTTAAATGTTGGTATCTTGTGATTAAACATGCAATGTATATAACATTTAAACGGCTGAATGGGGCTATTTAATGATAATCCGATTAGTGTATTGAACACAGTATCAACACTTAACAACAGGCTGGCACTCTGAATGAAATCTTTACATTACCTCTTAGCTTAATTCTTTCGCTGCCGCGTATTGTCGTCTGCGAACTTTGTCGTCAGATTAAATTTCCATTCCTCTACATTCTCCCATTTTCATTTCAAAAACATAGTCACAGCGTCAGATAGTTTGAATACTGATGAGACGCCGAGTTACTCGGCGTCTCATCTGGATTCAAACTGTATGAAGCGGTGATTGCAGACTCGGCACTGGCAGCCATAGAGTTAAACAAAGCGGCCTACTTGAATATCCTGTTCATTGAAATGTATATGTGTGTTAAATCAGATAAGCCCTTATAATACAGAAGGCTGATTTTAAACAGAGCAATGTTGATATTTAACTACACAGTTCCATGTAGAGTGTCCGTTCCAGATTAACCCTTAGCCCGCAGTGAAAAAAAGTTCGCTTAACCCTTTTCTTCATATGAACGTGTTTCCACGCATTTGCAAACATAGTAGACCCATATCAGACGGCTCCTATAGGAGCCGTCTGATCAGGGTCTGTTCTGTTTGCTAATGGGATTTGAAAGATATGTTTCTTTAGTTTCTAAACTGACTACAATGTCCCACCTTCTATATTTCATTATAACTAGCTTGTCAACGAATACACAGCTCTATACAAACTGCGCAGACTGACCTGACGCCGTGTCTACACATTTACACGTATGCGTCTACACTGTTTGCAATGGAAAGGAAATATCATTTCTTATACATACACCGCTGCCCAAATATTTATTAAAATACCATATTAGCAGATCGTTGCTAAAAGCTTACCAATTTATCGTATTCTTTTTCACACATTTCTGAATCCGAGGGGTCAAATTCAGTTTACAATGATACGAAGTCGTTTATTATCAAAGAAATTAATTTTTCTTATGCTAAATACGACCTGACTGACATTTGAAAAGAGTTTGGATCCTGGTTTAGACGTGGAGTTATTCGGTATCTCATCAGGATCCAAGCTAGTTTGGCAATCGTGGAGAAGTAGCTTACAAGCTTGGGCGAATCGGTCGAAAGTCAACATTGTAACATAAATAGAATTTAGCAGACTTCATTTTTTTCAAACTGAGAATGATTAACCCTTTCCTCCATAAATACGCCTTTCTATGCCCCTGTAAAAGTCACTTTTTGAAACCATTGTGATAAATAAAGCATTTGCTCCATAGGAGCAAATGCTTTATTTATCAAAATGGTTTCAGAACTATATAATTCTAAGAGTTTCCTTTTCTCTAGTAAATGCTCCTTTTCATAAGATTCATTCAAAGAGGTTGGATCTAAAAATAGACTATGAGGGAATGGGTTAAGATCTTCATGGCATTTACTGGTCCAATACCACCTATCTATAGTGACCATATACATGTATAGTAGAACCTGTTTTAACCCTTTACCTCATAGGCTATTTTTAGACCTAACCCCTTTGAATAAATCTACCGAAAAGGAGAATTTACTGCAGAAAAGGATTCTTTTAGAACTGTGTTGTTTTGAAACCATTGTGATAAATAGAGCATTTGCTCCTATGGAGCAAATGCTCTATTTATCATCATGGTTTTAAGAAGTGTTTTTACAGAGGCACCAAATAGCGGCAATATGAGGGAATGGGTTAAGACAGCATCAGCAATGTGTCTAATTATGGGTCTGTAAGGCAGGCGGTAGCCTAACGCAGGTCAAAAGTATTAAAGAAAGCTCCTATTTGAGCTTCCTGTATTACCTTTGACCTGCGTTGAGAATCATCTGCTGTTTAAGAATCCTTTGTTCAATAAATGAATGACCGCTTAGGACAGATTCTACTGTAACTAGCGATACTGGGAAAAGAGCTTTAACGCAAATTTGAAAGCAGTGCAGATACAGAGTTTACCACTGTGTTTAAATGCGGCATCTGGGCAGGTTCTGTGCTACTTGAAAGGGAAAGAACTGTAAAGAATATTCTCAGCCCAACACCTGATGATTACTCAGGACAAACTCACATACTTATGAACATTTATCAACTAATTATCTTGTATTGTTAACCCTTCGCTTGCTATTCACGTCAATATACCTACCTGTAAATAGTGAAGACCCAGATGAGACAGCTCCTGCAGGAGCTGTCTCATCAGGGTCTGCACTATTTACAAGTTGATTGTGCAACCAGTGCACTCCACAGCAGTGATTGCACAGCGAAATACTTGTACACAGTGAAGATTATGTAATTATACAACAGGGCATGGGTAAAGAAGGATAACTGTATTTTAAAATTCAGCAAGAGAAGGGTTAAATAAGACAATCGAATATATAGCTACGAAATATAGAATATGTTTAGATCTAAGATATTCTATAAGCAAACATAGCAGGCCTTGATCAGACGGCTCATACGGGACCTGTCTGATATAGGTTTACTCTGTTTGCATATACGTTAAAAGTCATATCAATGAGGAAAATGAATAAACTGGTTTTCAGGGTCCATGCTTCTAAAGCTTTTTAGTTGACTCTGAGTTTGTTCTCAAGCTTTCGATTGGTCAGATTTGAGCCAAAGGCTCAAATCTGACCAATCAAAAACTTGAGAATGAACTCAGACTCAACTAAAAAGTTTTATAAGCATGGAACCAGGTCTTTACATGTACTCGTCGTAATCTTGTCGCACATAGTATTAACAGCAAAATAATAACAACATTTGTAAAGAGGGCAGAGTTCATTGGGGGCATGGCTAAAACAATTACTGGCCGGCTATGGCGGCTGCACCATACTTTATCAATAATTCACATTACAAACTCACGACGAGCCTAATCTGGCTGTAAATCAAGCATTAAGAAAGCTTTAATTCTTGCACCGATAACGCCTGTCAATTATATACAAGAAGATCGATATCTTATCTGGAAAAAATCTCTCACTTTGGCTGGCCTACTAAAGACCAAACTGCTGAGTATAGTAGAAAAACTCGGTGTACTCAAATATTCACCTTAAAGCTAAAATACGAGACATATATCAGATTCATTCTTCTATTAAATAACCTATCCGTGCTAATAGAATCTCAAGTAGGGAGAGAAAAAGATAGAGAGATAAAGGGGAGAAGAGAAAGAGAGAAAATGAGAAATTGAGAGAGAGGGGGTGGAAGCAAGAAAGGGTGAGAGACAAGGGAGAGAGACAGATAGAGAGAGAGATAGAGATAGATAGACAGAGAGCGACAGCGAGACAGAGTCAGAGAAATAGACAGAGGGAGATACAGACAGACAGAGAAAGAGACAAACATAGAGACAAATACAGACAGAGAAACAGAGAGACAATGAGAGAGAGAGAGAGAGGGGGAGAGAGAGATGAATAGAAAGTTAGATAAATATAAAGATAGATAGGGTGTGGTGGGGAGAGGTAGGGTAGAGGAGAGAGTTTCGGTAGTTTCTGTCTGTCGAAGATTATAAATTATTTTACAAACGCAACAATGGTTTTGTAGCGCAAGAGTAGGCCAAAACAATCTCCGATGAAAAATCGCCTGCACAAAAGGATATTTAATGCCAATCGAATATACAACAGATATTCGATTTTAACCTTTTACGTATACTACAGCGAAAAAACGTTTTCAACGAATATGCCATCTACAACAAGATTTTATGCAACGCATTCTTCTTCCTAATTATGATTAGAACATAAACACTTTAAAAACAGATTAGACATCAAATCTTGATTCTAACATTTGCCAATATTATCGTTCAGAGCAGGCTAAAGATTTGAACACCTAAACATAGATAATTCAATACCACCACAAGGAATTGTCAACGTAACACGATCCAAAAAAACTAGGTTATGTTTTGAAAATCAACAATACGGACTTCACTAACCCTTTTACCGCCAAAGTCGCAAAAATGCACCACGACACATAGTGCAGTCCCAGATCAGACGCCGCCTTTTCGATCAGGGACTTCACTTTTTGTCTCAGTCCATATTTCCATATATGTGCTTTATTCCTTTGAAATTTGCATTTATTTATCTCATTTCTTTATTTTTCCATATGAGTATACAAAATTCGATTGCAGACGACAATTAGGAATTTGGCGCCGAAAGGGTTAATTCTAAAAGGGTTGTACATTAGCGTACAGTAGAACATGTCTTAAATGACCATCAAAGAGGCCTACGTGTGGGTCTGTAAGGTAGTAGCTCAATGAAGGTGTAAACAATGCAGAAAGCTCCTAAAGGAACATTGCAAGAATTCTATGTTTAACTTAGTAAACCCCTTCTAAACCGGAATTCTACTAGAGAATAATTTAGATATTTTAGGCAGGTGACTACTCAATGCGGGGTGTAAGTCAGACATGACGCTCCGATATGAGCTTTCTGCATGACTTTCACCCTGCATTAAGCTGCCACCTGTCTTCAAGACCGGTATTTATGCTAAATTTAATGTCCAGTTAAGAGGGGGTTTACTGTCAATGAATGGCCGCTTAGGAAAGGTTCTACTGTATCTAGAATGTCTAATACAGAATATTTTTTGTTGTTTATCCCCACGTCTCCGTGTTACAACTCATAAGAATTGTCTCCCCGATGCGAGTCTGATGAGGTTGCAACAACACAGCATTTGGCTGTGAAAATGTTTTATAGGTCGATACGCATTGTGTCAACATTATTTTGTAAACGGGTATATATTCAACATAATTACAATATAAAACTGCCGTGAATGAAAGAAAGAGATTCAGGATTACCGTTTTCTCCAAATATCTCATATCAAGAGGTCCAGATAAGATACGCTAATTAAAAATGTTTAGGAATAACTCGTTTATATCTCCACCAAACCCTATACTGTGACCACTCTTTAGAATCGTCTCTTCGAGACGATTCTAAAGAGTGGTCACAGTATAGGGTTTGATGGAGAAATGACGATTTTAGCATTTGGATACGCACCTTTATCTGTAGCTCTGTCTCATATCTCAGCCAACATCAATATTGTTGGTTATTATTAGAATCGTAACTTATCTGGAACTGCGTAATTCTCTGCGAACTTGGCGAAACTGTAACAAACAGTATCAGTCCAGTCAGGGCTTTCAGAATTACAAGGAAACCTTTCTTTACCGCTAAATGACGTCTAATGGCAGTCTTGAAGACAGGTGGTAGCTTCTTACAGGACGCAATTAAGCAACAAGCTGGAGAAAGAGTACAGTCATCTTCTACATTACTAAAGCAGCCATCTGACTTTGAGACTCAACATGGCCACTCCACTAGCTCATTTGTAAAGAGTTATACGCAATATTCAATTGATGCGAAATGTTTGCACTATTAGTGACGAACAGAAAGAAGTGGACACACACACATACATGTAAATCAAGGAACCTGTTCGAATATGTCCGAATATATTTATCACGCCGATCCTACATATACATGTACCTAGATTCATAGATGGCTATAGAAGTGTTAAGTAATTGTTACATGTTCACATTTTAGAAGCGGCTGTAGAACGTAAAGTAATTTTGCATGTTCTAATTTCAGAGATGGCTATAGAAACGCCATGTTACTGTTACATTATCACTCGTCAGAGATGGCTACAGACACGCCAAGCAATTAAATTGATACATATACTTATTTCAGAAAAGGCTATAGCAACGTCAAGTAATATTGTTATTATATACATGTACATATTTCAGAGATGCCGTATAGGTCGCAAGACGATGGTGAGACTATCACGTGATCAGCACTTCTCACGTTACCTATCTATATGCACTTATTTGACAGGCACAGTTTGAAGTTTTATATGCACATCAAAAGCACATTGCGCCAGACGAAGAATAAACGAGCTTAATGTTTGCTTAACCCTTTATTCAATTAATATTCATATAAGAAATGATGTATGTATGGACATGACTTTATTCATTTTTTTTATAATGGCACATGAACAAGAAAAAATTTGGCCTTAGTAGAAAGTGTAGACTCAGAACTGTATAATTCCTTAAGCAAACAGATCAGATCCAGACCGGACAGCTCCTACAGGGACTGTCTAATTTTGGTCTACTCTGTTTAACACGGACGTAGATAGCTATTTATAGAGTAAAGGGTTAAAATATATACACTTACAATATCAGAGCTACAGATAAAGGTGGGTACCCAAATACTAAAATCGCCATTTCTCCACCAAATCCTATACGGTGGCCAGTGGCCACTCCTTAGCATCGTCTCAAAGAGACGATTCTAAAGAATGGTCACAGTATAGGATTTGGTGGAGAAATAAAGGAGTTATTCTTGAAATGTTTAAATTAACTCATCTTCTTATCTGGATCTCTGATATATGCACGCTTAATTCTTCCACACGCACTGTTTCTGACAGCTATATATACGGTGGGCTCACTGGCACAAAGGTGAGTTCAGAGCAACAGATAAAGATGCGTACTCAAATACTAAAGTCGTCATTTCTCGACCAAACTCTATGTTGTGTCACTCTTTAGAGTGAGTGAGTGAGTGAGTGAGTTGGGTTTTACGGGTCACTCTTTAGAATCGTCTCTAAGAGACAATTCTAAAAAGTGGTCACAACATAGGGTTTGGTGCAGAAATAAAGGAACCGTTAGGAAAAATGTTTTGATGTACGCATTTTATCTGAACCTCTGGATAATAATGTACTCCTTCATTTTAGACCTAATTGAACATGGCCATAAACGTATCCAAACTAATACAAAAATGTCAGAATAATATAATTCAGAAGCAGCTTTCTGTCAAAACACCAAATCTACGAGAATATATATTCACGTGAATATATATAATGGCGGAATAAATGGGATCGATCTTGTCAGAAATCTGCTTCTATACCAGTAACCTGGTTGTGACTATTCTGTAGTGTGGTCACGTTTGTATAAACCATGACCATGTTCAATTAAATGAAGGAGGTTTGTTACTCTGGTACCAGTGGGTATCAACCCCAGTCTGATCTGGCTCTACAATGTTCCTGTCAAAAGAGCACAAACAATCCCAGTTGTTGGTAAAACAGTGTTAATCTAGATCAGCCGTCGCTTTTCCACTTTTTCGACTGTTTTTAACGTTTTAGTTTTTACCCATATTGCTTGCATTCTTTAAAAGCGAACTTTCGCACAGTGTGGCTGAGTGCCAAATTGGTATCGACCCCTTGTACTTAAGAAAGTTAGGCATCACGTTTTACCCTAGCGTTTTAAAAGACATGCGTTTTAATCAATGTGTATTTTTTATATACAGCGACCACCTTTAAAAGATACAATTCTTGGTCTCAAAGGCTGGTGGTACATGTAGATTAAAGCAGGACAAAGTTATAAAGAAAGCTCCTAATGGGGCTTTTTGCATTACCTTTGACCTGCATTAAGCAATCACCTACTTTTAAATATAACAATATCTATTCGTTAAGTGGTCTCTTTAGAGGGGGGGGGGGTCAACAGTACATGCATCAATTTACCGCGCAGCATGAGGCGGTGTAAGTACGGTGAATTACAGTAGAACCTTTCTTAAGCGGCCATCAAAAAAGAAGTCTAAATATGGACCTGTTAGGGAGGTGGCTGCTTAACGCAGGGCAAAAGTAATACAGAAAGCTCCTATAGGAGCTTCCTGTATTACTTTTGCCCTGCATTAAGCAACCACTTGCGTTTTAAGACTCCTATGCTCAATAAATGAATAACCGCTTAGGACAGGCGCTATCGTAGTCTCTATAGCGATATGTCTGAAAGTACACTTGACAAAAACTTGTACAGTAAAACCTCTCTTATCCGGACGATAAATTTAGTATAAATATCGGTCTTGGGGACAGGTGACGGCTTAATGCTGGGTGGATGTCATGCAGAAAGCTCCTGGAGGAGCTTTCTGCATGACTTTCACCCTGCATTAAGCAGTCACCTGCCTAAAATATCTAAATTCCTCTCTACTAGAATTCCGGTTAAGAGAGGTTTTACTGTAGTATCAACAAGCCTCTCAAACAGTCACAGAAAATAATTATGTCTACAGTAGAACCTGTTCTGAGCGGTCAATCATTCATTGAACATAGTACTCTTTAAATAGTAAACTCTTTACTCTTTGGTATAGCTCCTACAGGAGCTTTTTGCGTTAATTTTGACCTGTATTAAATTGGTAAAACAGTCACATTCTGTTAGAGGCACTTATGTGTGTGTATTCATTCAATAGAGGGTTAATGCACGTTTTTTCGGGCAATAACATCTGCAGTGTCCCGAGGGACTGTTGTCTGCCCGAGCCCGAAGGGCGAGGGCAACAACATTCTCGAGGGACACTACAGATGTTATTGCCCGAAAACAAACGTGTATTAACGCTATTCTTGCATAAAACCAAATTTCTGCTTTCCTGCATCAATGTAATTCTTCAAAATACAAGCAAAACTACGGCAGCAAAAGTATACACTTCTTTGACACTTCGTCGATTTATGCTGTTTCCGGGCCACTGTTTTCTTTTTGACGTCAATTCATGATTGTATCAAAATACCGTTTACACGGAATTTCATTCAATGTCTATCACTAAAAACAGTTCATTGTCGGTGCTCCTGGAAATACTCACACCCCGGCGTTCACCTAGGTTAGGCCAAAACGCTATAGCATGCGCGTCCGTTGTTTACCTTAGGCCCCGAATAGGTATAATTAAAACCGGTCAACAACAGCGCGTGAGCACGAGAATCGCCTTGTTAATACATGGTCTAGCGGGACTACAACAGCACGTTTTGTGCAAGAATGACCGCTATAGACGCTATAGAGAGGTTATACTGTAGGTGCAGATATGCGAATCCTGCTTGGTTCCTTTGGCATTCATATTTATGCATGTTATTATTGTTTGTATATGTCATGCTTATGTGTGTGCATGTCATTCGTATTTGTATTGATGCCATTCTGCATTCGTATTAGTACATGGTATTCTTATTATTTTTTGTCATTCGTATGTATACATGCCATTCTTATATGTACATGTTTTTATCTGTCAGTGACTGATTCTGTCTGTCAATCTCTTTAACTTGTAGTGTTCTGTCTGTGACTGTTTCTGTCTGTATATTTATCTTGTAATTGGTGTTTTTTTCAGTCAGTAGCTTATCCTGTCTGTCAATCCTTTACATGTATGTTTGAATGTTTCTGTCTGTTACTGTTTCTGTCTGTCGATCTCATATCCATGTATATTTCTCTCACTGTCTTTCTCTATCTTTCTATCTCACTCCTCACTTGTAGCGTCAAGTAGCACGTCAGCAATCTCATCAATTAGTCTAAACAAAGCCAAAACAAAGAAGCATCCCAACAAGAAGACAAAAGGTAAACGGTTCCCATAGTTACAACGCATGAACTCTCGTCAAAATGTTCTTTTTGATGGTCATTCCATCACAACGGTAATATGAAATACAATAACGTCTCACAACTGTGACAACATAATTCTTAACCCATTCCCTCATAGGCTATATTTAGATCCATCCTCTTTGAATAAATCTACCAAAATGGAGCATTTACTAGTGAAAGGGAACAATTAAGAATTGTGTAGTTTTTAAATCATTGTGATAAATTAAGCAATTGCTCCTATGGAGCAAATGCTCTATTTATCACAATGGTTTCAGAAAGTGACTTTTACAGAGGCGTCAAAAGGTGTCAATATGAGGGAATGGGTTTACATAGGAGCTTTCTGCAAAACTTTTGGTCAGCATTAAGCTACAACTTGTAATAAAAATCGCTTCTTTTGTGTGGCAGCATTAGCGAGTCTTAACCATATCAAATAGTAATGGAAATAACATGCCGTATTTTGTTTACATGTATGTACGCTGAGAAATTTAATTAGCCACATTATTTGGACAAAATAGTAAACATATTGCAGCGTAGGACCTGGTCAGCCACTTCCTAGCATTCACACACGGTGTGTGCACAGGATCTGCACTGTCCATTCAATAAAAGCTGTATTATTGTGTACCACACCGCTGTCTTCAATGTTCGATCGATCTCGATGTTATCAATCTTTTGCTTGAGAATCAGTTCATTCTCAAGTATCTGATTGGTCATATTTTGAGTAAACTCAAAATATGACCAATCAGATCCTTGAATATGATTTCAGACGTAGAACTATTATTATCCTGGAATCAGGTCGTCGCAGACATAATTTCGTCTCGACGTTGTACATTAGATGTACTGATCTGTCCACATCTCTCATTTCTAAGACGAACTCTATCTTCTTCGTACTCATTACAGTTCGCCCCAGAGAGACGTTTCTAATGGATACAGACAGGATAATATTTGGCAGGGAAATATAATAAATATTTCACCAAGATTTCTTTAATACTCTTCTTTACCTACAGCTGTGTTAAGTATGGGTCTAAATTATTCGCTAATGTCCGAATGTCCTCATTTCCGTGGTACGAACCAATTATGAAAACAACGCAGAATCCATTAAACTCTTTGCATGCCAATGGTGGATCCGTCATTTTCCATACAAGCAGTTTGGATCCAGATCAGACGCCGACGTAAGTCGGCGTCTGATCATGATCCAAACTGTTTGACACTCTGATTATACCTTAAGAGAAATGCAATCAGAATTAATATTAAGAATTGTGGCAGACGACAACTTTTGCAGATGACATTTACTGGGCGTCCAGAGTTTATACAGCTGGATTTTGTTCCTTATTTTATTTTATGGGATATAACCATTATAATGAAAAGCCCTCTTTGAAGTCAGGTTTGACTGGGAAAAAGACTGATTTCATTTTGGTATGCAAAATATTTCGTCAGCTGCAATTAACACCCCCCCCCCCCCCCCCAAAAAAAAAAATAAATAATTAAAAATAAATAAATAAAATGTTCTTCAGATTGACCAACAGTTTGGATATTTGCGAGAGACCGATTTACTCGGCATTTTATCAAGATTCCATCACTGCTTGTCCTTGTGATTGTATCCCTATATACATGTACCCTATTCCCTCATAGTGACGCCTTTGATGCCTCTGCAAAAGTTACTTTTTGAAACCATTGTGATAAATTGAGCATTTGCTCTGTAATCATAATTGTCTCCTTTTCTGTTGCTCGTCAGCACATTTTACGTCACAAGCCGCGTGGGGTACACATACTCTCAAGAAAGACCGACATAAACTATAAACTCATAAACTATGTAGCGTAAATTATATATATGTAAGCACATACAGGTGTAAAACATATTTACGTTAAAATTACCTCTATTTGAAATTATCAAAGCATTGTAATGAATAACCTATTTGAGTATTAATCTTACTCTTGTTTCTTCTTCGAGAGCGTTTTTTCTTGCTAATGGAAATGTGAAACATGTTATAAATAGAACCATATTTATTTTTCAGCTGAATTCGAAAGAATACGTGAATCCGGCAGGTAAGACACTACTTTCATTTCATTATTGAAAAATCGGGTACAGAATTCACATAATACAGTTGAACTTCGATATCACCAACTCAAATAACTCAAACTTCGGGAAAGCTCGAAGTAAAATGTCGGTCCTTCCAAAATTGACAATACAGAACTGTTCTAAAATGTATCACTGTGCATAATCTAGAAACACATGCCGCAGCTTAATGCATGTCGAATGTAATACTAAAAGCTCAGACAGGAGCTTTCAGCTTTACTTTAGACCTGTTTTAAGCTGTGAACTTAAGAATTTGTTTAGATTAAAAATGGGATGACTCGAACCTATTTTATCTCGAATAATTTGTTTGGTCCCTTGAAGTTCGAGATATCGAAGGTGAACTGTACATGTGTGCATAATTCGAGGGCTTGGTGCAAAACTATTCTAACTCCTTCACTTTGTGAAGGAGTTAGAATAGTTTTGCACCAAGCCCTCGATATGTCGTATTATAAACAGCAATAGCTACCTGGACATACACAGTAGAACCTGTTTTAAGCGGGCATAAAAAGGGGTCCAATTAGGGGTCTGTAAGGCATGTGGTAGCTAAAGGCAGGTCAAAAGTAATACATAAAGCTTTCTGCATTACTTTTGCCCTGCATTAAGCAACCACCTGCGTGTTACGTCTCTTGAATTCAATAAGTGAATGGCCGCTTAGGACAGGTTCTCTAATATTGCAGTATATTATTTACTTCTATCAAAACCTTAGATAAGAGACGTACTGGGTCTTTTTAGTTGAGTCTGAGTTCGTTCTCAAGATTTTGATTGGTCAGATTTGAGTTCTCAAGCTTTTGATTGGTCAGATTTGAGCCAAAGGCTCAAATCTGACCAATCAAAAACTTGAGAACGAACTCAGACTCAACTAAAAGTTTTTATAAGCATGGATACTGATCTACGGTCAATCCATATCTTGCTAGTCCTCATTGGAACCACCTCATAAAACCAACAAGAAGACCTATAGAAAACTGTTTAAAATGATAGTCGCTACAATAAACGAAGACTTTCAATACCATCATAAAACTTGGCATTTGCAAAGGATACGACTTTCATAAACCCAACACTTATCAACGTTCTGCATGTACAACACTGGTCCCTATAACTGTGAAAATTACAATGTGTTGCATAATTTCTTTTAATAAAATCGACAGGTATACTTCAAATGAAAGGCTTATGATTTTAACAGCGACAGGAAAATCGTTATTTATTTCAAATGTTCAAACGAAAAATACATTCTATAACCAGACCATTATACAATTAAGATTTACCTTTCATAATGTATTCAAATTTATGTATAACAAAAAATGAACATATTACAATGTGGCACTCCGGTCCATATTTTGATTGTGATGAATGGTTTCGCGTTTAGATGACGCTGATGTCCATTAACCCTTTCAGCCGCGGACAAGCAATCACTATCAGTTGCAAACAGCGTAGACCCAGATCAGAGGGCTATAGGGAAGCCCTCTGATCAGGGTATGCACTGTTTGCTATTCAAGATCCCCTGTCAAGTTTAAGCCTTTCATACTGATACATGTGTAGGTTATTTCAGTGTTAGAAGGGTTGCCACGTGTGATTTATTTCTGTACGTATCAATGGTGATGCGGTAACTGTGTTTAACCCTTCGCGTGCTATTCAAGTCAATATATAGTGTAAATAGTGAAGACCCAGATGAGACATCTCCTGCAGGAGCTGTCTCATCAGGGTCTGCACTATTTACAAGTTGATTGTGCAACCAGTGCACTCCACAGCAGTGATTGCACAGAGAAATACGTATACACAGTGAAGATATATGTAATTATACAACAGGGCATGGGTAAAGAAGGAGAAATGTATAATTAAAATTCAGCAAGAGAAGGGTTAATTATACGCTAAAACATCGAGTCTTTGATATAGGATTCCGTTGTCTATGCGGAAAAAAAATATATGGATCAGAGCTACAGATCCTGATCAAACTGCTCCTATGATCTAGGTCTGTACTATTTCCCCCCAAATATGTTTGCACAAATACTCAGTTTCTAACAGTCTGTTATTATGTCTATACAGAAAGTCGAGATCTCCTCTGCGGAGATCAAAAACCACCATGTCGGCCTCAGCCCCCAACAGGTATTTAATGACACTATAGGCGTAATGGTTGTCCCCACTGCATGGGCTTGTAAGGTGGCACTATGGTATATGGGTTGTGCATGTCACCTCGACATTCGTCTGTATACATATCTGTATGAATTTACATGCATGCACTGACACTATGTGAATGAAAAAAAGAAGTAGTCGACAGTTTATATAACCCTTTCCTCCATAAATACGCCTTTCTACGCCTCTGTAAAAATCAGTTTGAAACCATTGTGATAAATAGAGCATTTGCTCCATAGGAGCAAATGCTCTATTTATCACAATGGTTTCAAAACTACACACTTCCAACAGTTTCCCTTTCTCTAGTAAATGCTCCTTTTCAGTAGATTTATTCAAAGAGGCTAGGTCTAAAAATAGCCTATGAGGTAATGGGATAAACACTGGTCTAAAAATAGCCTATGAGGTAATGGGATAAACACGTTTAACGTCTAAAAATTGCACAAATACGTTTCTTGGAATTTGATCTCATGTATCTATCAAGACTCAGATTATTTGCAAATGCCAATCAGTGCATTGAATTATGCAAATACTATGTCTGATAACAGTAGTCCCCATCTAAACGAAGAATGTACATATCGAATTGTGGGCCTTCAAGGCACGTGGTAGCTTAATGCTGGACAAAGGTAACTTAAAATGTCCACAAAGGATATTTCTGCACCATTTTTTGCCCTACGTTAAGCAAACATCTGCATGCATTTCAGGAACTCAGTGTTTCATCAATGATCGATCTGCACGCTAAGTATAATTTTAAGTCTACAGCAATTGTCTCAACTCTTATAAAGTTTTCTCCATCCAGAGAAATCTATAGAAAAATTCAATAACAATTCTCTCATTTCTTTGCTAAACTATCGTCAAAAAATATCAAACATTTGTATCCTGATGAGAAGCCGCATTATGCGACGTCTAATCTGGATCCAAACTGATTGCACAAGTGATCACGGTTTGGCCGCTAGCAGGCCAAAAGTTCAAAGCATGTTTCACTGCATTTCTGCTAATCTGGGTATTACGTGGCACACATTTCTATTTGCCCACACTTCTGTATCAACTGTGCACCTGTGCTTGTCTAGAGCAAATACTCATTTCAACGTCTGGATAATCTGCTCAAATCATGGTTGGCAAAATATATTCTTGTCGTGAGAAACATGCCAAATTATAGCAAATCCCCTCTAAGCAGTGCTCTTTTAGTACAGGAGGACTTTCACCCTGCATTAAAACTGTCACCTGTCTTAAGGACCGACATAGATACAAATTTGAAAGTCCGGTCTAGATATGTTTTACTGTAAATTAAATTAAGATTGTAAACTACTAAACGCTTGATCTATACAGTAAGACCTCTCTATAACGGTCACTAAATTACACCAAGGCTGTTGTGTTAAAGGCAGGTGGTTGCCTCAAAGCAATGTGAACGTAAAACAGAACGCTCCTATAGGATCGTTCTGTTTTACGTTCACCTTGCTTTAAGCAGCCACCTGCCCTATATACCAACTAATTAACACGATTTAATGGCCGTTATAGAGAGGTTTTACTGTATATCCAAAGTATTTATAATAAGTGAATTGGCCTATGACATCCTGCACCTCGATACGTTAACCCTTTCCACCATTAATATTCATGTAAGAAATAATGACGTCATGAATATTAATTAGATTAATTTGCTATGGACACATGCATTTTTGGCCATGGCAGAAACTGTAGAACCATATCTATATTACATCATAAGCAAACAGAGCAGAACCTGATCAGACGGCTCCGTCAGGGTCTTCTCTGTTTGAAAAGGTGTAGAAAGGCGTATTTATGGAGTTAAGGGTTAATCACAAAACTCTTACTTTGAGCACATGCATGTACCATGTGTTTGCACAGTGTAAACTTTACTTTGCATGTCGTTTAAGAATTCTCTTGTGCCGCTTTTGGAAGGTGATGCACATATCTTAATAATTGTTACAGTACAAATTCGATTATTCGAACACTCAGACACGTCTCACTATTGATCTGTAAGACCGATTTCAGCTTTAAGCATAGTGAAAATAAAGCAGAGAGCTCCCCTATGAGCTTTCTGTATGATTTCCACCCTTTCCATCCTATATGGGAGCCGTTTGATCTGGGTCTACTCTGTTAGCAAATGTGTGAATAGGTGTTTACAATGTACATAAGGGGAAAGGGTTAAAGTAATAACATCGCTCAAAATAATGATAAAATCGGGTATTTTCTAATTTGTATGTATTTATCGCTGATACAGTAGAACCCCACTAATGCGACCACTTAATGAATAAACATGGGTGTCTATAAGCAGGTGGTTGCTTAATGCAGGACAAAAGTAATGCAGAAAGTTCCTCTAGGAGCTTTCTGCATTACTTTTGTCCTGCATTAAGCTACCACCTGCATCAAGCACCCAGACTTATACCTCTTTTAGGCTCTACTGAATATGAATACAACGATCAGGTCAGACATAAGCCAGAGGTGTTGTGTCGCTCTGGGATGGGTCAGTCTTTCTTTATGACAACAGTACCTCTATTAACCCTTTCGTCCAGACATAATGCATTTATGAAAACTGATAAGATTTATTTCTATAATAACATATGATCAAGATTATTGGCCTTGACAGAAACTGTAGAATAATATCTATACATGTACAATGTCATAAGCAAACAGATCAAACACCATATCTATTCTTTTTGTATTGGCGTAAAAAAGGTGCATATATGTTGTAAACGGTTAATTGAATTCAATATCTCTCCGTGTTATTAGTTTATTAGGTTTAATTCCACGGCTTATCATTCCATATTCCTACAGAGATTAGTGGTTAGCCCTTTAAATGCGGGCGACGATTGTACTCACGTTTTTAAACCGTCTAGACCCAGATCAAAAGGGCTCACAGAGGAGCACCTTGACCAGGGTCTGCATTGTTTGCCATTCAAAATCCTCTCGCAAAATAATAACATGTCAAACTACATGGATTTTATCGTTAAAAAGTGATTGGCCAGTTTACATTTAACCCTTTCCCTGTTCTATGTTTATTCCAATTTCCAATACCTTTTCTGAATAGTCATGGACAAAATAGCTGCAATAAAAAATGGAAGGTGGGTGGAACTTTGTAGCAATTTTAGAAAGTTAAGAAACAGATCTTTTAAATTTCATTAGCAAACAGAGCAGATCCTTATCAGACGGCTCCTATATAGGAGCCGTCTGATCTGGGTCTACTCTGTTTGCAAATGCGTAAAAACATTTATATGAGGGAAAGGGTTAAAAAATAGTGTTCAACGAGCTAAGCCCAAACATTTACTTAACCCTTATCATGCTAAGCGCGACCTGACTCGCATTTGCAAACAGTTTGGATCCAGATGAGACGCCGAGTAACTCGGCGTCTCATTAGGGTCCAAGCTGTTTGACACTCGGTCAACAGTTTATCAAACACAGCTACGAACCAGAAGCAAGTGAAAAATGCAACAAATCAGAATTTTGGCAGACATCAAAATTTTCACCACTACAAGGGTTAATGCTGTGCAAAATAGATCGGAATTAATTCTAACCTTTTCCACGTAACAGAGAAACTCGAGATAAACTTATTGCTAACAGGCTAGATCCAGATGTTACATAGGCCACCCCGTCGTCTCACCAATATCTAAACTGTTAGACGTTTTTCTTTATTTTATTTTTTTAAAAAAAAGAAGAAAAGTATTAACGTCTACTAAGAGAGGGTGTTGAAAAACTCTAAAGGCAGAAAGATTCTCCGACAGTCCCAACTGTAGTTGGATCTCATGACTAAGTCCATATGATATCGGGAACGACAACATGTCAGTCATTACACAACGTGGGGTTGGGGTTGTCAATGGATAAGAAACGCACCGACAGGAACGAAACTGAAAACACAACTCTCTGAGAACGAACTAAACATTTCTCTCTCCCTCTCTCTCTCTCTATCTCTCTGTAGCCCCTCCCCCCCCCTTTCTCTCACACACACACTCCTCTCTCTATTCCCCTGTCTGTCTGTTTTTCTCTCTCTCCCGGTCTCTCTCTCTCCCTCTGTCTGTCTTCCTGCCTCTCTGTCTGTCTGTTTCTGTCGCCCCCTGTCTGCCTATCTCTCTCTCTATGTCCGTATCTCGCTCTCTGTATGTCTGTCTCTCTCTCCGCCTCTCTCTGTCTCTGTCTGCCTGCCCCCCCCCCCCTCTGTCAATCTGTCTGCCTCTCTTTCTCTCTCTCTCCGTTCCGTAATGCGTTTAGGAAATGATTGTCTGAGTAACAAACATCTTGGATTCTGGCCCCGAGGTTATAAAACATTTTGCTTGAGAATGATCTCAGACTCAGACTCAGAAGTTTTATAACCTTGGACCCAGGTGAGACGCCGATTTACTCGACGTCTCATCTGGATCCAAGCCGTTTGCAAATGTAAACAAGTCGTGTTTGGCAGGAAAAGGGTTCTAACTCAGACTTATTTCAAGTTGTCGTTGAAGAGAGGCTTCACTATATACACGTAACTCTTGTTCGCTTTCAAAAGTCAGTGTCGTGTAATTTTAAATGACATTTACTATTGATCTCTTCGTCAATTCAATCTCTCTCGTCGAGTCAGATATTTCCATTTTGCTGGAAAAGAGAGGTGAAAGTATAGACCCTTCAATGCTCACAGCAACCTGTCTTGTATTTGCAAACAGTTTGAATCCAGATGAGACGCTGAGTAACTCGGCGTCTCATCAGGATCCAAACTGTTTGACACCCGGTCGATGATTGTTTAAAAATTTCAACAAAACGGATTAAAACAAAATGTAACCGATCAGAGATTTAGCAGACATAACTGTTTTCTAAAATGAAAAGGGTTAAATTTTAGCATACAAAAAAAGCATTATATAATGGCTGACACCTATTTGCACAGGTTTCATTTGGAACCCTAGCGTTTGATTTAGTGACACTTTAGCAATAAAGATATGGCAGACAGAATTGGCGTTTTATTGGCGAGTTCACAGTCTATTGTGTTCATTCAACCCCGACTATTCAGAAATATTGGCGTTTTACACTTAGTAAAACGAACGGACACGTTGTACAATATATGCGACTCCCTTTTCGTTTTCACTAAACTTATAAAGCAAACATGTTTAGATAAAGGGGCGGTGTAGCGCACGAAATCGCAATTTTCAAAAGGATAGACAACGACTCCCTCTCAAGACTATTTTCTCAATAGAACCTGTTTTACGAACATAAACGTTTTGCCGTGACAGCAGTTTCAATTAAGCTTGGTATTCGGTGGACAACACTATTAACAGCGCGATACACAATACAAAATACATGTACATATAGTACTAGTAAGCTACATTGCTTAACCCGTTACTCCATAAGTACTCCTTTCTACGCCTTTGCAAACAGGGTAGACCCGGTATATCATAAGCAAATTGAGTAGACCCTGATCAGACGGCTCCTTTAAAAGGAGCCGTCTGATCAGGGTCTGCTCTGTTTGCTTATGATATACTATATATATACATATATGATTATATGGTTCCTGGCATGGCTAAAATTTCCCGTGTTCATGTGCTATTATAACAAATTAATCTAATAAATAGTTATGATGTCATTACAGTGCTCCCTCCCTACAACGACTCCCTCAATAACGATAACGCATGTCACTGTTTCCGAAACAACAAGGCCCCAGAAACAACTTTTTTTCCATCGTATTTTCTTTATGCCTCCATCAAACCCTATGCTGTGATCACTCTTTAGAATCGTCACTTTGTGACGATTCTAAAGAGTGGTCACAACATAGGGTTTGATAGAGGCATAATGGTTTTAATTCTCGAAATAACCTTATCTGGGAATCTGCAAACAAGCTAATTATGTTAGATTTTCCCTCCCTATAACAACTCCCTCTGAACAACACATACAATCTTCGTATCCCAAAGGGTGTCGTTGTAGAGAGGGAGCACTGTATTTCTGACAGAAATACCAACGGAGTAAATGGTTAAGGCTTTCCTCTATATACGATTTTTAGCATAATTGCAAACAGAGTAGACCCAGATCAGACGGCACCTGTAGGAACCGTCTGATCAGAGTTTATTCTATTTGCTTAAACAACAACATACATGTAGACCTAATTCTACAGTTTGTACAATAGCCAAACCCTTCTGTGACCATTAGCCATTATATAAATTCAGCAAAAGAATATTGATGAACTCGTTATTTTTTGTATAAATAGTCATTGTGTGTAGCAAAAAATTGCATCAGATCCAAATTTGAGCAGACATTATTTTTTCACATCGGTTAAACCCTTTACTCCATGAATATTCATGTAAGAAACAATGATGTCATACACATGACACATTTATATGTTGATTTTTTACAGTGTTAAGTTTTTTTTAACTCATTCTCTCCTAGGCTATTTTAGACTCAACCTTTTTTAATTAATCTACCGAAAAGGAGCATTTACTAGAGAAAAGGATTGTTTTTAGAATTTTGTAGTTTGAAACCACTGTGATAAATAGAGCATTTGCTCCTATAGGAGCAAATGCTCTATTTATCACAATGGTTTCAAAATGTGAATTTTATAGAGGCGCAAAATGCGTCACTAGGGGATAATGTGTTAAGTTAATGTGCTGCTTTGACAAAAAACTGTAGAATCAGAGATCTGTATCATGTCACAAGCAAGCAGAGCAAACCCTGATCAGACGGCTCCTATAGGAGCCGTCTGTTCTGTGTCTACTCTGTTTTGCAAAGGCGTAGAAAGGTGTATTTATGGAGTAAAGGGTTTTACAAGAGTTATTTAAAGCGCCAAGCAGGACTAAGCCCCCTCTCCCGGACTGATATTCAATACCATAAAACTTTATCTGTCATTCATAAACGGATCCGTTTATGATAAAAGGCAATAATGAAATACCACAATAACTCCCGCTTAACTATACAATAAATACATGTATTTCATTCTTTAATATCGCCTGTGTTTGGTATTGATAAATTTCGGTTATGAGATTTCTTTAAGTTAGAGGAGAAACCGTGATTACCTGTGCAAACAGTTTGGATCCAGATGAGACGCCGCATAATGCGGCGTCTCATCAGGATCAAAACTGTTTGACATTCTGGCCCTATATTTTGCAAAGAAATGGATGATTTTTATTTTTAATAATTGAAGCAGATGACAAGTATTGTTGCAGACACAATATTACTTAGCGTCCAAAGAGTTAATACAAGAGTAGCGGAAGAAAGGGAAAAAATCCATGACAAGCTTAAAATTCCTCTACTGCGTATGTGCCTAGTTCTAATTATCTAGTACAAGTATGTATTTATTATACAACGCGTGATTAAAAGTGCATCCTGCTACAGCTTTTAGTACGGGTATGAGGTCAATAATCTTGTCTATTAATGTCATGTGTAAGCTATTTATAAAATCTTCAGATTAATTATTGAGAGGTACTGTACAACATCATCTTAAAACCGATCTTTCTTTCCTTTTCCTACATTGGTCATAGGCAATGTCCGTGCTAGTACAGTAAAATTTGTCTACAACGAGTCTAATTCTTGGAGTTTATGATAAGTGATAGATTAATGCAGGACGATGGTTATGCAGAAAGCTCCTCTTGGAGTTCCCGTCCTGCATTAAGCAAGTACCTCATGGGCTATTTTTAGACCAAACCTCTTTGAATAAATCTACCGAAAAGGAGCATTTACTAGAGAAAAGGACACATTTAGAATTGTGTAGTTTAGAAACTATTGGGATAAAAAGAGCATTTGCTCCATAGGAGCAAATGCTCTATTTATCACAATGGTTTCAAAGTGTGACTATTACAGAGGCGTAGAAAGGCGTATTTATGGAGGAAAGGGTTACATGTAAGTCAGTGCCGATCTTATAGACTGAAAATTGTTATTTATAATATGGTCGCTATACTGTATTGGCAAAGAGACGGTTTGGCTTATTGGTGTACACTAAGCGTTTCAAAATGTCTATACTGCAGGTACAGCAGGCCTATATGTAACTTCACTAAGTACAACAGGCCTATATGAAACTTCACTAGGTACAGTAGACCTGTGTGTAACTTCACTAGGTACAGCAGACCTATATGTAACGACACTAGGTACAGAATACCTGTATGTAACTTCACTTGGTACGGCGGACCTATATTAACTATACTAGGTACAGTTGGGCCTGTATGTAACTACATTAGGTACAACATGCCTATATGTAACTTCACTAGGTACAGCAGATCTATATATAACTTCACTAGGTACAACAGGCCTATATGTAACTTCACTAGGTACAGCAGGCCTATATGTAACTTCACTTGGTACAACAGACCTATATGTAACTACACTAGGTACAGCAGGGCCTATATGTAACTTCACTAGGTATAGCAGGGCCTATATGTAATTTCACTAGGTACAGTAGACCTGTATGTAACTTCACTAGGTACAGCAGCCCTGTATGTAGCTTCACTTGGTACAGCAGGTCCATATATAACTACACTAGGTACAGCAGGCCTATATGTAACTTCACTAGGTACAGTAGACCTATATGTAATTTCACTAGATACAACAGGCATAAATGTAACTTCACTATGTACAGCAGGCATATATGTTATTTCATTTGGTACAGCAGACCTATATGTTACTACACTAGGTACAGCTGGGCCATATATGACTACACAATGTACAACAGGCCTATATATGTAACTACACTAGGTACAGTAGGTCTATCTGTAACTACACTAGGTACAGCAGGCCTATATGTAACTTCACTAGGTACAGTAGGTCAATATGTAACTACACTATGTACAGCAGGCCTATATGTAACGTCACTAGATGCAGAAGGCCTATATGCAACTACACAAGGTACATCAAGCCAATATGTAACTACTCTATGTACACCAGGCCTATATGTAACTACACTAGGTACATCAGGCCAATATGTAACTACACTAGGTACAACAGGCCAATATGTAACTACACTAGGTACAACAGGCCAATATGTAACTACACTAGGAACATCAGGCCTATATATATCTACACTAGGTACGTCAGGCCTATATGTAACTACACTAGGTACAGCAGGGCCTATATGTAACTACACTAGGTACAACAGATACAATAGGTCTATATATAACTACACTGTATGTACAGCACAGCATGTACAACAGGCATATATGTTATATGTAACTACACTGGGTACAGCAGGCCTATGTGTAAATACACTAGGTACAGTAGGTTTATTACATGTAACTACACTGTATGTACAGCAGGGCAAGTCTATATGTAACTACACTAGGTACAACAGGCCTATATTAGGTTATATGTAACTACACCGAATGCAGTAAGCTTATATGTACATGTAACTACATTGCATGTACAATGTATAGTAGGGCTATATGTAACTACACAGTAGGTACAGTAGACATATATGTAACTATAGTAGGTACAACAGTCCTATATGTTACTATCCTGTAGGTGAAACAGGTCTTTATGTATTTAAACTACAGTTGAACTTATATATCTAAAACTTCAAGGGACTATACAAATTAGTTCGAGATAACAGAAGTTCGAGTTATCCGTTTTCTAATCTGAACAATTTCTCGGGTGCACAGCTTAATACAGTTCTAAAGTAATGCTGAAAGCTCCTGTATTGTAAGTTTTGAAAGGACTGGACGTTTAGTTTAGTTCGAGTTACCCCGCAGTTCGAAGCTCAACTGTATATCTAAGTTCGAAGCTCAACTGTATATCTATATGTACAGCAGACATATATGTAATAGCAGGCTTATGTGTGTCTGTAACTAACAAGATGTGTACGGAACTTGTATCGTATACATACTGTATTTTACTGGCATGCAGCATTTCCGTTATGCTGTTAGCAATGCGTGTAAATATAAGCACGGTTTGACTGAATGTTTTGCAGAGGAAGCGAAATTGAAAATTATCAATCAGTACATTCAGAACAACACGACATTATTTGAAATACACATTGTCTGTAGGACAACTGCATGATTGCTTTAGACTCTTATATAACATAGCATGAAATGATTTCTAATAACTGTTTAATCTTTTTCGGCAACTTAAGGAACATTTTATTTCGCCAAAGAGTTTGAGACAGAGACCGGCGGATTTTAAACTTATTTATGTGTTCGCCATCTACAAACACATACAGGCGTTATGCGACAGATGGATAGTTAACCCCTTATCTCGCTACCTTAAAGCTTTATTTCGCAACCTTAAAGCTTTATCCCGCTACCTTCAAGCGAATCTACTATCAGCGGCTTAACATGCATTTGCAAACAGCTTGGATCCAGATGAGACGCCGAGTAACTCGGCGTCTCATCAGGATCCAAGCTGTTTGACACTTATTATATTGATAGTTTCTCAAGAGCTTGATGGACTCGGGTCGACTTGTTTGCATCAAATCAAAGTTTGATCTGACATTATTTTTGTACAAGGGATAATGCAATGGCGCATGAAATAACCCATTGTCGAGGGCGGCGTGTAATCTCTCGCCAACGATTTATGGCTGATAATTACGACTCATTGCAGAAAAGCCAACTCATGAATATTTCAACAAATATTTGAGTCAATCGGCGCTATATGACCTTTTTTTGGGTCGTAGTGTCATTTAAACCAAACTCACATAAACACACGAGTGAACAAAAAACTGAAGATATGTCATGTATATCACAAGTATGTACATGTTCATATGAAAGTTGGTGCCTGATGGTATACTATTACTATTTATAATAATAATGATAATAATAATAATTCTATAATAATGATAATAATAAGTAGGATCAAGAGTTGCATTTACATGTAACAATTATCCTGATCTGACTCGCATTTTCAAACAGTTTGGATCCAGATGAGACGCCAAGCTATTTGACGCTCGGTCAATGCTTTCCCAAAAGCTTGTTCGAATCAAAATTAGTCGAAATTGCACAAGATCCATATCTAGGCAGACAGCGGTTTTCACCCTTTCGCTGCCAATGCCAGATATGTGATTACATGTGCAAGCAGTTTGGATCCAGATGAGACGCCGAGTAACTCGGCGTCTCATCAGGATCCAAACTGTTTGTTACTGTTAAGTACTATGTTTTTGAAACAAAAATGAAGAAAATCAAAAGAATGAAAATGTGTAGCAGACGACAAAGTTAGCAGACGACAGAGTTTGGCAGCGAAAGGATTAAAATACCGTCGGCTTTTAATTTGCAGACTCGTATGTTAACCCAGTCCCTCATAAACTATTTTCAGACTCAACCTTTTTGAATGAATCTACCGAAAAGGGGCATTTACTAGAGAAAAGGAAAATGTTATAATTGTTTAGTATAGAAACTATTTTAACCCTTTCCTCCACAGGCTATTTTAGACTCAACCTTTTTGAATGAATCTACCGAAAAGGAGCATAGAGAAAAGAAAAATGTTATAATTGTTTAGTATAGAAACCATTGTGATAAACAGAGCAATTGCTCCATATGAGCAAATGCTCTATTTATCACAATGGTTTCAAGAAGGGACTATTTCAGAGGCATAGAAAGGTGTATTTATGGAGGAAAGGGTTAAGACCTAACCGCTTTGAAAAAATATACCGTAAAGGAGTATTTACTAGAGAAACAGTTTAGAATTGTGTAGTTTTGAAATCATTGCGATAAATAAAGCATTTGCTCTATTTATCACAATGGTTTCAAAACTTATTTTACATATTCGCCAAAATGCGTCACTAGGAGGGAATGAGTTAACAATGGTTTAAGAACTGTACATTCTAAATTGTTCATTTTTTCTCGTAAATGCTGATTGTCAATAGTTTTAGATTTATTCAAAATGATAGGTCTAAAAGTAGTCAAAGTGGGAATATGTGGTGGCATTAGCGAGACTTTATAGTGTATTTGGGAAAGTGAGTTCTACTATTTGACAGCAGGCAATGTATACTAAATCCCTAATCCCACCACCTCAACAATAATCCTCTGAGTTCGTACAGCCCATTCTGTGGTTATACATGCATGGTAGATATTGTAGATTATGAGTTAATCCCGCATTACAATGCGATAATACGTGCTAATAAGTTTTGTAACCCTATACATGTACTGCCACCATGCCTATCTTACGCTGGCCTCGTACAGTTCATGTGCATTGAATACGTTGCTTTGCAAAATGCATACATGTGACAATCGTTGGCTTTACTTGAAATATCACACTGGATACTATTTAGTGCTCATTACAATTTGAGTCTCATTTTCTGTTTGAATTCTGATACTGCATTAAATCGCTCTTCTGGATTTTCTAAGAAGGCCGCGTGACAAAAGTGTATCTACAAGACATTTGTGTTCGGTCGCATTATACATGCCTCGGCAGTGGATGTCAATGATCGCCAAACAGACTATATAATTGTGTTGCTAGTTATAAAGGAAAACTTGTATTCCATAAAGTGAGATAAATTTAAGGAACACTGGAATAAACTTTTTAGCTGAATCAGCACAATAGTTAGCAGGGACAATGGCACTGAGACATCGCAACAGAAACACCTCATACACCAGACATTCGGAGATTCAGTCCAAATATCACAATCACTGTTTCCTCACAGATGTTGAGACTACCAAAACCATACAGGATTTTCCAATACGCATGAAGAATTGGAAATTTGCTACTAAAGCAGAGAGAGCTCAGCTGTAGGTAGCAGTGTCACATACATGTACCAATCTAAGTTATAGGATCAGAGGTCCAGATAAGAAGATGCGTAAATTAAAACATTTTCAAGAACAACTCCTTCATTTCTCTACCAAACTCTATGTTGTGACCACTCTTTAGAATCGTCTCTTCGAGACGATTCTAAAGAGTGGTCACAACATATGGTTTGGTAGAGAAATGGCGATTTTAGTATTTGAGTACGCATTTTTATCTGTTGATCTGTATCTGCGTGCATATGTAACTGCTCTTGTTCACCCGATCTAGTAAAAGGATGCTACCTTATTAGGGGGATAAAAATCTGGAAACTACTTTATGTTGTACATACTGACCAACAGAATTATAATGACTCATGTGTTCACCCTTTCCTTCATTATCACATAAACGCTTTTCACGCACCTGCAAACGTTTATTAGACTCAGATCATACGACTTGTATACAATGTCTGACGCCCATTTATGTATAAACACAGGCTGGACCAATTCAGACACAAACTACCAAATCCAGTAAAGCCTGTCTTAATCAACCACCAAAAGAGGTATAATTACGGAGATGGTAAAGCAAGCGGTAGCTTAACCCATTCCTTAATAGGCTATTTTTAGATCCAACCTCTTTGAATAAATCTACCGAAAAGGAGCATTAACTAGAGAAAAGGAAACGTTTAGAATTTTGTAGTTTGAAACCATTGTGATAAATAGAGCATTTGCTCCCATAGGAGCAAATGCTCTATTTATCACAATGGTTTCAATAGGTGATTTTACAGGGGTGTAGAGAGGCGTATTTATGGAGGAAAGGGTTAATATACGAGTCAAAAGTAATACAGAAAGTTCCTATATGAGACCGGGGGCGTTCTGTATTGATTTTGACCTGTATTAAGCAACCATATGCTTTTAAAGGTTCCTGTGTTCAATTAACACATGATCGCTTAAGACAGGCTCTACTGTAACGGCATTTGGTCTTCATTCAATTTGTGCGAGACCTGGCTAAAAATAGATTCAACCCTAAATGTAATTATTTTGTGTTACAGGGAGCGCCTATTGCAACTTTCACAACCTAAAGAACCAAAGACAGAATGGTATACAAGCGTTGGGTAAGTTATGTTTTCTTTATTTGTATCCGGTTTTACGTCGCTTTAGTCCTTAAAACACTGAATTTTCAAATAGACTAACCCAAAATTCCAACAGGTCAAGCTTACGGTGCATAGTTAGGGTGTGTTTTCTAAAGAAAAATGTAATATGACAAACAGTGCAGACCCAGATGAGAGGGCTCCTCTAGGAGCCCTCTCATCTGGGTCTACATTGTTTGCAAGTCATATCGCGACGTCCAGCTAAGTACAGATGAAGGAAAGTAGCTTTCTGTACATTAAGCAAATTGCATTGTTTCTTGCACCGAAGAACATCAGATAGAACCACCAACATACCACAAGCCAGCTGGAAGGTTCCTCACATGAAAACTCGGATCACAGCGGCGAGGGGGTGACGTGATTGTCAAATCAAGACGAAGTATAAGTAGTCAAACCAATTTCGTAGTTCACTAAATCATGGTCATGTAGTTCATGAACTGGGAACTCTCTCCTCCTTCAACCCTTTACTCCATGAATATCTGTGTAAGAAATAACGCATTTTAACACATTTGCAAACAGAGAAGACTCAGATCAGACGGCTCGTGTGAAAACGTCTAATCAGGGTGACTGGGTCTGCTCAGATTGCTTAAAAATAATTATATACGTCTGATTCTAGTTTCTGACATGTGTTCCCGTGTTCAAAAAACAATTTTAGAAATTCACCCAGTTAATATATTCATGCTGGCATTATTTTTCACATGAATATTCATCAGGTAAAGGGTTACGGTTTTCATTGTTTCAAATGTCAAACACCGAATGAAATCTTAGAGTATTGTGGAATGACCTTCCATGTACGTTACCGCACTTTCTTTTCCAGTCCCCATTTACGATGGGGCACACAAGATATGATCTGGCCGATCAAAAAGGAGACATTACACGCAGAGGCTACAAGACGGGTCACGGCGCTCTCCTTCCCAAAGGTCAACTTTCTTAAAGGAGACAAAATCAACAGGTACTGTACAACAACCTCGAAAAAATCATCTTCTAAACTAATATGTATAGTGTATGAAATCTATGTATAGTGTATGAAATCACAAAAAATAAAAATTGTAGTTATAACAGAAACTGTCTCAAACACATTAACTCTTTGCACGCTAAGCAGTTTTAATTTTCGGCTGCAACATTTGTCGTCTGTTGCAATTCTTAAAATTTCTCTCATTTCTTAGCAACAATATGGTCAAATTGTCAAACAGTCTGGATCCTGGGTAGACGCCCCATTATGCGGTGTCTACACTATTTGCATGGGAGATTGCCGTTTCGCCCACCAGCGTGCGAAGAATTAACTAGTTAAATATTTCGTTAATTGCAGTAAATGAACAAGTTTACTAGTTTCCGTTGAAGTATGGGCCCTGTCGCTCCCCAAAACACTAGAGATAACAGCATATTTAGCGAATCCCTCCAAAACATGTTTTACATTTCCCCGGTGAACTCAACTTGCGTGTACTCATTCGAATCGCCTCGGAGAGAATTTTGACCCAGTACTACCTTTAGATAGTTAACCCTTTCACTGATACAGGCAGCTTTACAGGCATTTTCAAACAGAGTAGACCCAGACCAGACGGCTTCTGTAGGAGCCGCCTGATCTGGGTCTGCATTGTTTGCCTATGAACTTATATGTTTGATTTTACAGTTTCTGCTATCGCCAAAACAACCCGTTGTGGATATAACATAAAGCTAATTTTTAACAAGAGTACCGCAAGCGGGTGCAACGCTCGTCTCTCGTCATTGTCAAGATGAACATGCATACCAAAAATGAAGGTGGTAAATGAAAAATTGAGCTACGGTCAATGTTAAGATTTCGGACGACGACGACAACGACGACTCGAACGCCGGGGTTACGACAATAGCTCGTGATTTCTTCGGAACAGACGAGCTGACAATGTTCCTGGTGTCATTCTCTCTAATATGTATATTCATGAAGTAAAAAGGTAAAGTACTCCTCTTATCTTTGGACAAGCCTCCTCAGTCAGCGATTGATTATTTTAGCGACATTGTGTCCATTTCAGGCCGCAGTTCTTCTACAGCTGTGGCAGGGAGTCGGTGCTGTGGAAGGTGGGCGGGGGCGCCAAGAAGGCCGCCTCCACAGAGCGCCTCGACGTATTAGCAGAACCCAAAAAGGCCCACAGAGACTTTCAGGAAGACAGGTATAGTTATTTTACCAGTGTGGAGTCCATCTATATGAACATATTGATTCTTAGCTCCTCTCCTGCTGTAGACATTGCTGTGGCAATCTTTACTTTCTTCCAGTTCAAACAAGTTGACTGAGGGGAAAAACAGATTGGATCCAAATGAGACGCCGAGTTACTCGGCGGCTCATTTGGATCCAAGCTGTTTGCAAGTGTCATTTGGTGTCAACCAGATCGCGTTAAGCAGGAGAGAGGTTAACACTTTCGCCGACAGGGGGCGCACTCGTGATAATATTTGCAAATACAGCTGAACTTCGATATCTCGAACTCTGATAACTCGAACTTCATATAACTCGAACTAAACGTTCGGTCCGTCCAGAATTAAGAATACAGAATTGTTCTAAACGCTATCACTACGCATATCTAGAAACACATGTGACAGCTTAATGCAGGTCCTGTGGGAGCTTTCAGCATTACTTTAGATCTGCATTAAGCTGTGAACTCGAGAAATTGTTCAGATTAGAAATCGGATCACTCGAACCTCTGTTATCTCGAGCTAATTTGTATGGTCCCTTGAAGTTCGATATATCGAAGTTCAACTGTATATTGAATCTAGTTGAGACCCTAAGTAACTCTGGGTGTCTCATCAGAATAAAGAGTGTTTGACACTAGGAGTATGTTTTAAAACAGAAATGGAAAACAAAATCCACTTTTAAACAAACAATTATTTCAGCAGAGTAATCAATTTGGCGGCGAAAGAGTTAAAATTGTCTTAATACATTTATCGATTTTCTTTCAGCTTAAGATGGACCTCAATAGTAAACATAAATATGTCAATACTGTTCTAGACAGGCTCGTTATGCCAATTTCAGATAACATAGCCAGTTGTAATGTTCGTACACTTTGACACGGACCTGCACAATTGCACACTTTGTACTTCTAGCGATTCATTACTTAGACCTAAAGTTTTTGCTGTTTAGATCTGATAGCAAAGCTATTTCAACACAGCCTGATCACAGAATATGTGCAGCTCACTACTTTTGGTATACGACTAAGTATTGTAGATCTAGTACCGACATGTATATACCTAAAGACTGGATGATGTCATTCTTTCTTTCAATGGCGAACAATTTGTTACCAATTTAAAGAGTTTGGGTCCAGATGAGATACCTTGGCGTCTAATAAGGATCCAAACTGTTTGATACTTGCAAGAAAAAGAGGGACAATTAAATTATAAAGAAAACATGTGACATCGAAATACTTATTTCCAACTTAAAGCACTACAAGTTGTATGTTCGTACACAGCAGTTCAAAACCCCACCATGTCAAAATCATTCTTCACCTTCCTGCTGAAATAACAAGTGTTATACAGCTACTCTATGAGAAACAAAATAAAACAGTATAACCTCTCTATAACGGCCACTAAATTACAACAAATATTTTGTGTTAAATACAGGTGGCTGCTTAAAGCAAGGTGAAAGTAAAACAGAACGCCCCTATTGGAGCGTTCTGTTTTTCTTTCCTCTTGCTTTAAGCAGCCACCTGCCCTAAATACCAACTAATTAACACAATCTAGTGGCCGTTATAGAGAGGTTTTACTGTATCACTCTACCAACAGTGTAGACAGAGATCATTCACCGCGTGTTAGATACGGCGTCTGGCCAATATTTACATCACATGACACTCGTCAGTGTATACAAGATTACATTGTCCAGACTGGCACACAGTATTAAGAGAATAAAGCTCGTGTTATATTATTATAGTAAACTAGTTTCATAAAAACGATTTGCAATGGGCACTCATGTAAGATGCTCTAAATATTACGTCATTGAACGGAATAGGTAATCCACATCAAATATTGTACAGAAAAATCTCGATTATTCGAAACTTCTGTGTAGAAGATTTTAGACCCTTTAAGGCAGGTGGCTGCTTAATGCATGGTGAAAATCACACAGAAAGCTCCTAGAGGAGCTTTCTGCATGACATTTTCACCATGCATTAAGCTGCCACCGGTCCTGTCTTAAAGATCAATAATAATACGTATTTTAATGTTCGAATAATCGAGATTTTACTGTATCTATATATTTTTACATGTAGTAGGTTTGTATTTATATGTAGTAGGTTTGTATTTAGATCTGTAGCAAAAACAATAAAACCTCTCTGATGTGACCATTTGAAAATAAACATGGGTGTCTTTAAAAGCTGGTGGTTGCTTAATGCTGGAAGAAAGTAATGAAGAAAGCTCATATGGGAGCTTTTGCATAACTTCCGTGCTGCGTTAAGCTTCAAACTGCCTTTAAGACCAAGCCTTATACTTCGTTTAATGGATCAGTTAAGAGAGGTTTTACTGTTACTGATTACTTTTTTCTGACCCATGTATACATGTCATTCACCACAGGCGCTCCTGATGATTTCAAGAAAGGTTGATACACTCAGTCCCCTATGATAAACAGTAACCCTAGATCTGCACGTAGACATGAATATAGATTACATATAGATACATGTATACGTAGATTGAAATGCAACAAAATAACTGCTTGTAGAACTTCCATAGTGCTTGTGGTAGAAACAAAACATTAATTTAGAAACACCAACTATTATATCTGGAATGCACATTTTAGATACGATCCGAAATTAATTACGACAATATTTAATTGCAGGCCGGATATTTCGAAAACATATGACAATTAACAGTAATTGGAAAAAATAAAACAGCCCAAGATATGACAACAAAGAATTGTATGATATATCACAAACCCTTTTTTCGATTTCAGAAAAAAGCCTCTGATGACCTTACCAATTTTGTATGTGTTATTGCCCGTGTGAAGCATGATATGCATACTAAACATTGTTTTAGACACGCCACCATAAACTGGCGTCGCTTAATATATATACCGTTACGTAAAAATAGTCCTCTGTTACGTCATCTCGTACTTATAGCTTAGTATGTGCGTTATTTACACCATTCTTGTGTTACGTCATGTATCGAGGCTTCTTGTTTATGACGCCGCTCCTGTGTTGTGTTAGCATGTGCCTCTCTAAAACGACCACCACAAACTAAGGCCTAATTATGGGTCTTAAAGTCAGGCGGTAGCTTAATGCAGGACGAAAGTTAAGCAACCACCTGCTTTTAAAGACATCGATATTAATTAACCCTTACCTCCATGAATTTATATACGCCTTTCTGCACCTCTGTAAAACTTAAAAGTCACTTCTAGAAACCATTGTGATAAATAGAGCATTTGCTCCATAGGATCAAATGCTCTATTTATCAGAATTGTTTCAAAACTATACAGTTCGGAGAGTTACAATTTTGCTAGTAAAGCCCCATTTCAGAAGATATATTCAAAGAGGTTGGGTCTAAAAATAGCCTATGAGGCAATGGGTTAAGTGGTCGTCTAGCGGGGTTCTAATGTGTTATCTTAATTAACATTCGTGCTCTGATATAAACAATTACGTTTTTAAAGTTGTTTGAAGTGACAGTTAGATATAATGCTTTGTTTAGTTGAAAATTTCTATCTCCAGTCATATGTGTATAGCACCAAGCGCGGCCTGAATAGCGAAATATAACGTTCTGGTTTGTACAGCATTTAATCGATCGAGCATAATATACATTCAAAGCTCGATTATTCGAACACTAAAATAGATCTACGTATTATTATCAATCTTTAAGACAGGTGGCAGCTTAATGCATGGTGAAAGTCATGCAGAAAGCTCCTCTAGGAGCTTTCTGCATGACTTTCACAATGCATTAAGCAGCCACCTGCCTAAAAGGGTCTAAATTATTCCATAAAAAAATCGAATAATCGAGATTTGAATATATTATACGATCTCTTCTGAAGGGGGACCTTTATAAAACCAAATCGACCATGGACCATTCAATGTACAGCAAAGTCTGCCTTATACGACCAATCAAAAGAAGTCTTAATTCTGACAATTTAAAAAGGGTAGCTCAATGCAGACAATAACCTACGCAAAGAGCTCCTATATGAGCCTGCTGCTCTATTTTTGTCCAACATTAGGCCACCACCTACTTTTATGTGTTCCTACATTTATAAAGTATATATGTGGTCGCTTTAATACAGCGAGACTCTTCTGTATATCATAAACGGGGAGACGCATTGAGTTAGTTTACCTTAGGACTTCCCTCAAAGACAATAAACCGTATAATTAACTTTGACGTCACGTTACGTCACAATCCTATTCGATCTTATTGGCCTTTCTCCGGCTATCGGACTAGTATATCTTGCAAATTTCTTAGAGCCAGATGAGACGTCGAGTAACTTGCTGTCTCATCTGGATCCAACATGTTTGACACTGGGTCGACATTTTTTTCTTTCAAAGATGGGAAATGGTTCATTTACTGATAAATTGCTAGAAATAAGAAAATAATGATGTGTAAACATGCTCGTGACGGATTTTTTTCGATGGCGAAGCCATCTGCAATAAATATACCGAAAAAAAGCATTAATTGGAGAAAAGGATATTTTTTAGAATTTTGTAGTTTGAAACTATTGTGATAAATAGAGCATTTGTTCCTATAGGAACAAATGCTCTATTTATCACAATAGTTCCACAAAGTGACTTTTACAGAGTCGTCAATATGAGGGAATAGGTTAAAATGTCGATATTATTGATTTGTATGATTTATTTGTTTGGTTCTCCTCTTTAAGCTCACATGTTTTTACTTTTATGTAATATGTGACAAAAATAAAGGATATGTTCTGTTCTGTTTTGCATTAAATGATATTAAGCTATTAACTACTGGTGTTTAATCTTCTGGTTTCATGTAGTGAACTAAATCTACACCACGCATATTGAAATAGAATAAATTGCACGTAGTTTACTTACATAACATCGCAATACATATACTCAGAATTACTTATCGATGCAAGGAATTTCGTCATACAAAAAGAAATTTTAGCTTCATAAAATACACCGAGAATATCCATTCTAGAAGCATATATAAATATCATAAATACATTTCAACAGCAAGACGGTATCCTCCGCAGTGTAAGTCTTTCTGTAGACCAATTAGCAATTATACAATGTTTAAACATGTAGATCTACAACAGGACCTTTCTAAAGCAATCCAACACAAAGAATAAATATGGTTGCTTAATGCAGGACAAAAGTAATGCAGAAAGCTCCTATGAGCTTTCTGCATAACTTTAGTCCTGCATTAAGCTACTACCCGTTTCTATAGCTTAAAATGGACCTCTTGTATAGTGGTCACATTAGAGGGGTTTAACTGTAGACAACTAATGCTCATTGTATTAGTAAATGGTCTAGGTGCTCTTATCAAATATTCATACATGGTTATATAATTATACTCTAGGTCATCATTAGCTATAGATTGGCTTACATTAACAAATAGCTACACAATTTCTTTACAACACCCTTTACTCCATAAATACGTCTTTAATGTATTTGTGTCTTTACAAACAGAGAAGACCTAGATCAGACGAGTCCTATAGGAGCCGTCTGATCAAGGGTTGCTCCGTTTGCTTACAAAATAGCATAGATCTGACTCTCCAGTTTCTGCCATGACCAAAGTTCATAACTATGGTATTAAACAAAAAAAACATATTAATATTCATGACGTCATTATTTCTTACATGAATATTCATGGAGGAAAGGATTAGCATAAGCAGCTTTGCGTTATTAACACCTGGTTACTACTTTTACTACGTCTTGTAGATGTTTTTATATATATATATTAATCGTTAGAGAGTGTAACACTTTACATGATTAATACGTCCTTTTAATGCATTTTACAAACAGGGTAGACCCAGATCACATGGTTCCTGTAGGAGCCGTCTGATCGATGGTCTGCTCTGTGTGCTGATGAAATACAATCCTAAATCTACATCCATTGCTAAGGTAAAAATGTCCCCTGCATATACAGCAAAAAGGGGCATAATTCACAGTGGCAAAGGCAGGTGGTAGCTTAATGCAGGACGAAAGTAACTTTCCTTCTGCATTAAGCAACCACCTGCTTATGAAGACATTCATGTTTGTTCATTAAGTGGTCGCAATAGAGGGGTTTTACTGTAATTGTCATTATAAAGATTTACATGTAGTTAAATAATATTCATTGTCATTTTTCTTACATGGATCTCCTTGAGGTATGGGTTAAATACAAGCCTTAGTCTTAATCTGGGTCTTTAATGTAGCTGATAGCTTAACCCATTACGTCATATGCTATTTTTAGATCCAACTTCTTTGAATAAATCTACCGAAAAGGGATATTAACTACAGAAAAGGAAATTTTTAGAATTTTGTAGTTTGAAATTATTGTTATAAATAGAGCATTTGCTCCTATAGGAGCAAATACTCTATTTATCACAATGGTTTCAACGGGTGACTTTTGCAGAGGCGTCGAAAGGTGTCAATATGAGGGAATGGGTTAAATCAGGTCCAAAGCAATACAGAAAGCTCATACAGAAGATTTCTGTATTACGTTTACCACCAGCATTTCAATGCTCCAATTTTGAACCACTTCCGTTATACAAAAAGCCTTTTCCCGCTTTTGCAAACAGAGTAGATCCAGATCAGATGGCTCTTTTAGGAGCTGTCTGATCCGCATCTTCACTGTTTGATTATGAAATTGTAATAAACAAGACTCTGCAGTTTCTACCAATACTCCCAAGCATCCTATGTACATGTGCCTTTAGAAAAATTAAATAGGCTTTACTGTATATCTTGTGATACATTTTATAGTGATTTTCATTGAGACGATCATGTATTATTGAAAGGTAAATAAATTATATTGTATGTTTTAAAGGTCATTAGATTATCTTGTGTTTTTGCACTTCATTAGATGAAACTGCGAGCTATTAAAAAATCTTTAGATGATCTTGTATTATTTGTAGGTCATTAGATATGATCTTGTATCGTTTATATATGTTGTTAGATGATCTTGTATTCCGTAGTCTTATAGCTGTTGTGACTTATCATTTTCATATTATTTAGGTTTAACCCTTTCCTCTATAAATACGCCTTTCTACGCCTTTGCAAACAGAGTAGACCCAGATCAGACGGCTCCTACAGGAGCCGTCTGATCAGAGTCTGCTCTGTTTGCTTATGGCATGATATAGATATGACTCAAAGCAATAACATTCCTGTGTTCATGTTCCATTATAAAAATGAATCTAATAAATATTCAAAATGTCATTATTTCTTACATGAATATTCATCGAGTAAGAAGTTAACCCATTATCTGATAGATTAGGACTTTGCAAACAGAGTAGGCTCAGATCAGACAGCTCCTGGAGGAGTGGTATGACCAGGGTCTGCTCTGTATGCTCATGGTATACATATAAATCTAAGTCTACAGCTTGTGTCAAGGTCAGAAACCCCCTTATTCATGGTATCATTAAAAAGGCTACTTAATATTCATCAATTCATTACTTTTTGCATTACCATTCACCAGGTAACGGTTTAATATACAGTAGAAACTATCTTAAGCGACTTTGAATTGAGCTCAGAAATCTTAAAAGCAGGTGGCTGCTTAATGCAGGGCAAAAGTTATGCAGAAAGCTCCTATAGGAGCTTTCTGCATCACGTTTGACCTGCATTAAGCTACCACCTACCATACAGACGCAAAATATTTTTGACGGTCGCTTAAGACAGGTTCTACTATACATGTATAAACGATGCAATTAACATCTCATATACAACAAACTTTCTGTTTTCGTACTACTACTGCGGGCGAAACCAACCAGGGCCTTCTCTGGCGTTTTTCTTTGCGCCATCACTTTCGCCAAATGATTGGCAATCAACAACTAAGATCAAACTTATATACAGTACAGTGTAATTTGTAACATCCTTTTCGAAATTGCCGCAATTCATTTCTAAACATTTAACAATATATTATTATTGTTCAGTTTTCACTGCAATTCATGTTATGTTTCATGCCAAGGTGAAAAGATTCATTATTCATTTTTTTTGCAATCCACATAATTTGTTTCAATTTTTGAAGTTCGGTTAAGTTCATAAGCGTATCCTATACTCTGGTACCATGGTTATAGAATTCCAAGTCTGAGTCCGTTCATTCTTAACCCTTTCCCTGTTCAATGTTTATTTCAAATTTTAATACCTACTGAATATTCATAAACAAAACATTTATAACGAAATATGGAGTGTGGAACATTGTACCCATTTTAGAAAGTAAAGATAGAAATCTATCAAATTCTATTTGCAAACAAAGTAGACCCTGATCAGACGGCTCCTCTAGGAGCCGTCTGATCTGGGTCTTCTCTGTTTGCAAATGCGTGAAAACACGTTTATATGAGGGAAAGGGTTAAGTAAGATGGTTGAGAATGAACTCTCTACCAGAACGTTTTATAACAGTTGCGCTTGATACTTGCAATCTGCATCCGAGGTTATAAAACATTTTGTTTGGAGTCGGAGACCATTCTCAAGCATCTGACCAATCAGATACTTGAGAGTGATCTCAGACTCAGAAGTTTTATAACCCTGGACCCTGGTCTCTTTGGACGATATAAATATACCCGTGACAACATTTATAAACAGTATGGATTCAGATCATACACATTTAACCCTTTCCCTCATATTAACGTGTTTTCACGCACTTGCAAACAGAGTAGACCCAGCTCAGAGGCTCCTAGAGGAGCCGTCTGATCAGAGTCTGCTCTGTTTGCTAATAGAATTTGATCGATGTTTTTCTTAGCTTTCTAAAATGTCTACAATATTCCACCTTCCATATTTCATTATAACAATTTTTTTGTCCATGAATATTCAATAGGTCATGAAATTTGGAATAAATGTAGAACAGGGAAAGGGTTAAAGGGTTAATATCATTTTCGACAGTATACTCGCTACTCTGGCGATTAAACATGGATCTTTTCATTCCTATTTGAAGGCCACAGTTCGCGTACAGTTGTGGAAGACAGAGCCCAATTTGGACCGTAGACAGGAAGGCCATGTCGTGTGGGGATCGACCCCGGACCCGCATGCTGGCCCGCCACAAGGACCTACCGAAAGACTTCCAGCCCGAGAAGTCCATTCAGACGGTCATCCCACCAAATGCCCTGGGCGCTCAGCCCACTGACCGACTGATGTACCTGTCCACGCCCAAAAACAGGAACGAAGGGCCGTTCAGACAACCTCAATGGGAGGTAAGATCTGTAATACATATTTTCCGCCGATCTTCCTCTTATTCCAAGTCTGTAAAAGTCTAATTACAATGTACCTCTCTCTCTCTCTCTCTCTCTCTCTCTCTCTCTCATCACACTCTTTCTCTCGTATCATCCCGCGATCTCTCACAACCCCGCTCTCTTCTCTCCTCTCTCTCTAACTCTATCTCTTTCATTACTCTCTCTGTGTCTGTATGTGTCTATCTCTCTCTGTCTATCTGTCTGGCTCTCTCTCTCTCTCTCTCTTCGAGACAATTAAGAGAAGACCGACAAGCAGAATAGCATTATACATAAATGTAAACATGTATAGATATAATATTGCAATACATTCGAACATTAACGTTTCACCTCATGAATACTCATGTAATGGGGTTATTGAAATATGGTCATCATGACTATTTATAAGCTCATTTTTATAATAATAGTATATTGACAATGAACTGTTTGGCCTTGGCAGAAACTGTGGAATCAGATCTATATATTGCATAAGAAAATGGAGCAAACTCTGTCTGGTCTGTTTACGGTGGTATGAAAAGGTGAATAGGTTAACATATCTAATAAAACATAATGTACACAAAATCTCATGCTATATTACAGTTTATATATTTGTTCTGCCAGGTTCCCCCAAGCGCAAAGAACGCTACTGCTACAAGCCGATGCATGGAACTTGCCCGACCTAAGGGAGTCGTTGATGGATACCTACTTCCGCGCGACGAGGAGTGGCCTGTGTCACGTGCAGCAAAACGTGCCGCCTCCACGGGGAGAATCGAAGAGCTAGCTAAACCAATCGTGAGAGCCACAATGGATCACGTGCAATTTAATCCAGACGCTTTCCTAGTAAAACCATTAGCTCTTAAAGGGTCCTTCCCACAAAGAGTCGATGCCCTAGCTAAGCCAATAGAGCGTTAATTACATAGTTACATAAAATTTTAATCTATTACCACTCGATGGTTATTTTGTTTTAAAAATAAATATCTGTGATAAAGAGTATTTTACAAGTTTGCTATTTGACACCACCAGCCAGAGCGATAATAGCAGTGCAATACTAGAGGTTACTACCAAAAAAACAAGCTAGAACATTGTACACTTATCGTTCAAAAATTTAAAAAATGTTTTAACCCTTTCCCTAATCTATATTCATATAAGAAAAAAATGACATCATGAATATTTATTAGCCGATTCCTTAGCAATGGCATATGCACAGTGGTATGTTTTAGGAGTGGTACAAACTGTAGTGTCAGACTTATTATAAGTTCATTAGCAAACAGAGCAGACCCTGATCAGACGGCTCCTGTAGGAGCCGTCTGGTCTGGGTCTACTCTGTTTGCTAAGGTTTGTAAAAGCTTTTATATGAGGGAAAGGGTTAAGCAACCACTTATTGATTAAAGATGTGATTCTTAGTAATGCATGTGGTTGCTTCATGCAAGGCAAACGTAATACAGAAAGGTGCACTAGGAGCTTTTTGCATTACTTTTATCCTGCCTTAAGCTCCCACGTGCCATTAACACTAGAATAACACTTCCTTTTAATGGCTTCTTAAGACATGATTTACTGTATTAACAGTAAACTATTGAAGTCAACTAATCTGTGAAAGAGAGAGGGTCTTGTATTTAAAGAAACCAAATACTCGCTTGAACTTTGAATGTCGAAAAACAGGAGGAAAACAATAGCAAATTCAGGAGCATTTGTTTTATCTAAAATGGTTTGTATTTTTCAAAACTGCATTACTGTTTTCAATGTTATACATGTTTTCCGTTGCCACGCAACAATGAATGTTGAAAAATGTATTATCAGAGGATCTTCCATGAGCACTTAGTTATTTACAGGTTGTATTGAATATGTCTGTTAAAAGAGAGGAGGCTTATGTAACAATGATACAGAGCAAGAGATAAAGGTGCGTACTCAAATACTAAAATCGTCATTTCTCCACCAAAGCCTATGTTGTGACCACTCGTTAGAATGGTCTCGAAGAGACGATTCTAACGAGTGGTCACAACATAGGCTTTGGTGGAGAAATAAGAAAGTTTATCTTGAAAATGGTTTAATTTCCGCATCTTATCTGGACCTCTGAATTAATACTATGCACATTCTTTTAGATCAAGAGTTTGAATAAATCCAGTAAATCATACATGAGTGCAAGATTATATTTATATCTGTCTATCATGTACAAATGTATGAAGTGTATTAATGCGCAGTCATATTGCGCAACATTACTGTTAAATCACAATCATCCCGCGACCCGACTAATATTTACAAACGCCTTGAATCCAGATGAGACTCGGATATGAGCCGTCTGATCAGGGTCTGCTCTGTTTGCTTATGGAATTTTGAAAGATCTGTTTATTTGGTTTCTAAAATGGCTAAAATGTTCCACCTACCATATTTCATTATAACTGTTTTGTCCATGAATAGTCAGTAGGTATTGAAATTTGGACTAAACATAGAACAGGGAAAGAGTTAAAAAATACACTAATTACCGGGTCTTTTCATTGCAGAGAAGTTCGCTATGAATATCACTAAAGTTTGAGCTTTCTTCATGGAGTAACTTCATCAGCAATAAACATACAGCATTACACAATAAGCAATTAATGGGAGATAACTACTACTTGCTCATTTTACGATTAACCTAAATGACCTCCCTTCTATGTATTTGTTTTATATATATATATATAATCCCTGTCCTAAACGGTCATTCATTTATTGAACATAGGAGTCTTAAAAATCAGGTGTTTGCTTAATGCAGGGCCTGTATGAGCTTTCTGCACTACTTTTGACCTGAGCTCCTATAGCAACTTTCTGCATTAAGCTACCACCTGCCTTACAAACCTATAACTAGAACGTTTTTATGTCTGCTTAACCCTTTCGGCGCCAGATTTCTAATTGTCGTCTGCAATCCAAGTTTGTTAAATCATTCAGTAAAATAAGGAAATGAGATAAATAAATGCAAATTTCAAAGGAATAAAGTACATTATATAGAAATAGAGATTGAGACAAATAGTGAAGTCTCTGATCAGATGCCGCCTTTCAAGGCGGCGTCTGATCTGGGACTGCACTATTTCTCGTGGTGCATTTATGCGACATTGGCGGTGAAAGGGTTAAAGGTCAAGTAAACCGGTTCTACTTTAGCTTATACTGAATATTTTGGATAGTGTTTTGAGCATTCTTGAAGACTTGAACAGAGCTGTAAATAGGAAATCTAATCAACACATTTTATTTGATATTTCTGTCTAACACTATCTTTTGAAACCATCGTGATAAATAGAGCATTTGCTCCCATGGAGCAAATCCTCTATTTATCACAATGGTCTCAAATAGTGACTTTCATAGAGGCATCAATATGAGGGAATGGGTTAATATGGATCAGCATTATTGTTCCACAGGCATAGATAATATCCGTAAAATAAACCATTTTCAACAACAGTAACTTATCTAGGTCTACACTTTAAATTAGCCAACATACCTTTTCCTCATGACAGCTCATGTATTAAATTGTATAATCCACCACCTTCAGTATTCAGTGTGCTGCCATGCGCCTTTGCAGAATTACTGTACATTATCATCATTGCTATTTATTCTCATTCTGATTCAACTTGTTTTTGAAGGTGTGTATTTGTGTTAAGAGTGCCTTTAGCCATATTTCTACGTATAAATTTTCTATGATCAAATATTTTTCCATACCATATACATGCTTAATTTTTTCTGTAGCTGTAGCAAATGAATTTGTGTGAAACCATATATTATCCTCTGTACAAATATTGCCACCCGTATGCATACTAGATATCTATAATATAATATTTAATTTATTATGCATGTCAATTCCAATATGGTTGCCTGCGTATAATACATTGTAAACTTTAGGTGTGAAAGTCACATACCTTTTATAACCCTTTACTCCATGAATATTCATGAAAGAAATAATAACATCATGAATATTCATTAGATGGAATTTGGAAATGGCATAAGTTTATTAACACAAGAATTTTTGCCATGGCTGACATTTTAGAATCTGATCTAATTTATTGCTTAACCCATTACCTCATAGGCTAGTTTTAGATCCAACCTCTTTGAATAAATATACCGAAAAGAAGCATTAATTAGAGAAAATGAAAATTTTAGAATGTTGTAGCTTTGAAACCATTGTGACAAATAGAGCATTTGCTCCTATAAGGAGCAAATGCTCTATTTATCACAAAGGTTTCATAAAGTGACTTTTACAAAAGCATAAAAAAACTTATTCATGGAGGAAAGGTTTAAGCACAGGGCTGATCCTGTATACAGATGGTGCTTGCAGGAGCCAACTCATCTGCCTCAGACTAGATCTTCTCTGCTAGCAAAGGCATTCAAAGGTGTATCTATGCAGTAAAGGTTTAAGACCATATGTGAATATACTATTGGAGATGCTAAATCATAAAACATGAACAAAGTCTGTACAGTCATATCTTACTAAAGTTTAATTAACTCAATAAATGCCGAATACACAATAACTGTTGCAAACAGGCTGGTTGGATCCAGGTCAGATAACCAGTGACATTGTCTCTCATAATGGATCAAAACTCTTCCGACACTCGAAAAAGAATTACCGCAGAAAGCTTGTAATTTGAATATATGTACATAGATTCTAGAGCAGGAACACTTCTGTCCTATAAAATACATGCTAATGTTGAAATGAATTTGTATTGTGTCCCGTGGACAAATTCTGTAAGTTAAAATCCATGTTGTATATTCTGTCCAGAACTGTGTACAGCAGAACCAGTTTTTCAGAGAGCATTCATTTAATGAACACAGGAGTCTTAAAGGCAGGTGGTTGCTTAATGCAGGGCAAAAGTAATGCAGAAAGCTCATATAGGAGCTTTCTGCATTACTTGTGACCTGCATTAAGCTACCACCTGCCTTCTACAATACCTCTTTTTTCATGGCCGCATAACCCTTTCCCTGATATTGACGACTTTTGACGACTCTGTAAAAGTCACTTTGTGAAACCATTGTGATAAATAGAGTATTTGCTCCTATAGGAGCAAATGCTCTATTTATCACAATAGTTTCAAACTACTAAATTGTAAAAATTTCCTTTTCTCTAGTTAATGCTCCTTTTCGGTAGATTTGTTCAAAGAGGTTGTATCTAAAAATAGCCTATGAGGTAATGGCTTTAGACAGGTTCTACCGTACACAATGTTGTTGTTTAATTGTACAGTAATACCCTACTTAACCCTTTATCTAATGAATAATCATATAACAAACGATGACCATGAATATTAATTAGCTGAACTTCTTTAGCAGAAATGTTTATAACAGCATAATTATGAACCACAGAAATGTTCGACGATGGAACAAACTGTAGAATTCAAATCTGTATTATTTCATTTATAGCAAACAGAGAAGACCCTGATCAGACAGTTTTTACAGAGCCATCTGGTCCGTGTTTACTCTGTTTGCAAAGGCGTAAAGGGTTAAGGAAATTCAATTAACGAAATCTTGTCAGTCCTGAAGACAGGTGGTCTAGTTTAATGCATGATGAAAGTAATGCCGAAAGCTCCTTCCTATAATCAGAATTTTTAGTGACCACATAACCTTTTACTCCATAGATATGCGTTCTATTGCCTTTACAAACAGAGAAGATCCAGATTTGATGACTCCTGTAGGAGCCATTTGGCCAGGGTCTGCTCAGTTTCTTTATGGAATAATATAGATCTGATCCTACAGTTTCCGCCATGTCACAAAAATGTCCTGTGAGTATATGCCGTTCAAAAATACACATATATGCTAAGTGTTAATATGCCATTTTAACCCTTTCCCTCATATAAACGTGTTTTCACGTATTTGCAAACAGAGTAAACACAGATCAGACGGCTCCTAGAGGAGCCGTCTGATCAGGGTCTACTCTGTTCGCTAATAGAATGTGATAGAACTGTTTCTTTGCTTTCTAAAATGTCTACAACGTTCCACCTTCCATATATCTTTATAACTATTTTGTTAATGAATATTCAGTAGGTACTGAAAATTGGCATAAATACAGAACAGGGAAAGGGTTAAGAATATATGTATATATATCTACTTAACAGTCATGATAATTATTAATATCATACACCAATATTCATGAGGTAAAGGGATAAGGGAGGATTATCTGTATAGATTGTGGCAATGCCAGCTGAGCCTTACAGACTGCCATATCAGCATACAGTCACGACAAATCAGTCTTCCACGCGTATATCAACAAAGCTATAGAGGATATGTCATACAGCTTGTAAGAAATTCCGAGGTTTCCGGCTTTACTGAAACTCCATTCAGAGTTGTAGATAGATAAGAGGCATCTTGATCTATCAAAATCTCTTAACCCTTTCCCTGTTCTGTATTTAGGCCAAATTTTAATACCTACTGAATATTCATTAACAAAATAGTTATAAAGAAATATGGAAGGTGGGGCATTGCAGACATTTTAGAAAGTAAAGAAACAGATCTATCAAATTCTAATAGCAAACAGAGCAGACCCTGATCAGACAGCTCCACTAGAAGCTGTCTGATCTGGGTCTACTCTGTTTGCAATTGCCTGAAAACATGTTTATATGAGGGAAAGGGTTAATTCTGGTCCAAACCCCATCTGGTTGGTGGTACCCATCAGAATCACTTCTGAGATACACTTCTAATGAGTATGAGCAAAATATAGTTAGGCGGAGAAAGGTAACTAATATTCACAGTCAGTTAATCTTACATAATATTCATCAGGTAAAAAATTAATTCTGTTTCAGAATATTAGTATTAACTACAACTGAGAGAAAACTTTACAACTGTGATAAACTGTCAACAGTTTTAACCCATTCCCCGATAGGCTATTTTTAGATCCAACCTCTTTGAATAAATCTACCGAAAGGAGCATTAACTAGAGAAAAGGAAAAGTTTAGAATTTTGTAGTTTAATACCATTGTGATAAATAGAACATTTGCTCCTATAAGAGCAAATGCTCTATTTGTCACAATGGTTTCAACAGGTGACTTTTGCACAGGCTTAAAAAGGCGTCAATATGAGGGAATGGGTTAACTACAATTGAGAGAAAACTTTACAACGGTGATAAACTGTCAACAGTTTTAAACCACTGATAGTAAAGTTTCATCTTATTGCTTATTGCTATTCTTTGTTACAGAACCTGATTGCCGTTTTGATATATATATTCTTATGTAACAAGTGTAGAAAATACAAATCAGTATTTAACAACATCATGATCAACAAAAAGAAACGGCCAACTGCAATAACCCTAAACCTGATGAATATTCATGTAATAAATAATGACATCATGAATATCTACTACATGTACCTAAATTTTCATCACAGCACATGAGCAAGATAATGTTTGGCCATGGAAAAGACTGTAGAAGATTATCTATATTATTTCATAAGCAAACAGAGCAAACCCTGGTCAATGGCTCCGACAGGAGCCGTCTAATCTGGGTCTACTCTGTTTGCAAAGACTTTAACGGCGCAAAGGATTAAGTATACATGCATAAGCATATAATCTGAGCTGCATATACCAGTAATCTGAGCTACAGATAAAGGTGTGTACTCAAATACTAAAATCGTCATTTCTCCACCAAACCCTATGTTGTGACCACTCTTTAGAATCGTCTCTTCGAGACGATTCTAAAGAGTGGTCACAACATAGGGTTAGGTGGAGAAATAAAATAATTCTTAAAAATGTTTTAATTTCTGCACCTTATCTTGACCTCTGATACAGTGTAACTTGATACATTTCCTCAGATCTTTCTCAGTGGTTCTGGTGTTCACACAATAGTTATTGTTAGATTTCTATTATTTTTGTTGACGTAAGTATAGTACTGAAGTTTTGAGTGCTACGGTTACCTTCTTTATAACTTTTGCAGTTATCACAAAGTTAGTATTGTGCATTGTTCAATAAGATTTGCAGGTTTTTAAAATACATATAATTGTTGCTTAAGACTCATTCTCGTTTTTCTTTTAATCCCGTAGGTTCTAAAATGTACTTAACCCTTTCCCTGTTCTATGTTTATTTCAAATTTCAATACCTACTGAATATTCATGGACAACATATGGAAGATGGAGCATTGTAGATATTCTAGAAGCAAAGGAACAGATCTTTAACCCTTTCCCCCATATAAACGTGTTATTGGAATTGGAATTTGATAGATCTGTTTCTTAACTTCCTAAAATTGCTACAATATTTCACCTTCCATATTTCATTCTAACTATTTTGACCATGAATATTCAGTAGGTATTGAAGTTAGGAAAAAACATAGAACAGGGAAAGGGTTAAACATGTGACTCTATTAGCAAACAGAGCAGATCCTGATAGGAGCCATCTGATCTGGGTCTACTGTTTGCAAATGCGTGAAAACACATTTATATGAGGGAAAGGGTTAAATATGATACAGTACTTTCAAACTCATTTCAAGTACTCTTACGATAAAAACCTGATAAATCCTTTACCTTATAATGATTTCTTTTAAAAGACTTGCAAACAGAGTAGACACAAATCAGACAACTCCTGTAGAAGGTTGTTTGATCAGGATCTGCTCTGTTTGCTTATATGATAGAGATCTGATCATATACGTTTCTACTATGACCAAAGCTTGCGGTGTTCACATGTCATCATGAAAAATCATCTAATTAGTATTCATGATGTCATCATTTCTTTCATGAATATTCATCAGGTAAAGGATTAATATTACTGCTGCATGGTCTATTTCGGGCTCAAACCTACACCATGTGAACATTCGCGATGACCTTTAATTCTTAATTGCTCTGCCAACAAACCGTATCCATATAAAATGCCAAGTTACCATGTAAATGTGACAACAAGTAGCTTGACGATTCATTTTGATCCAACAAGTGTAACTCTATGGACATTGTCTTAACCCTTTTCTTCATATAACTGCCTTTTCACGCATTTGCAAACAGAGTAGACCCAGATCAGATGGCTCCTGTAGGAGCCATCTGATCAGGGTCTGCTCTGCTTGCTAAATGGTACAAAATAGATCTGATTCTACAGTTTCTGTCTCAGCAAAAATTTCCTGTGTTTATATTCTGTTTTAAAAAACAAAATCTAATAAAAATTCATTACGTTATTATTTCTTACACGACTACTGAACAGGTAAAGGGTTAAGAGAGAACGTTTACCGAGGATGATGATGTGTTTGCTTCTCTGTTAAACTCATGAAGCTTACTAACAAATACGAAAAAACTACATGTAGTTGAAACTACTAACAGAATACATCTTAACCCTTTACTTCATGAATATTCATACAACAAATAATGACAGTGTTAATATTAATCAGACATTTTTTTATAATGGCATAATGAACACTGAACCTTTTGTGCAGATACTGTAGAATCAGGTGTACAGTTGAACTTCGATATCTCGAACTTCAAGGGACTATACAAATTACTTCGAGATAACAGAAGTTCACGTTATCCGCTTTCTAATCTTAACAAATTCTCGAGTTCACAGCTTAATACAGGTCTAAAGTAATGCTGAAAGCTCCTGTAGGAGCTTTCAGCATTACTTTAGACCTGTATTAAGCTATCACATGTGTTTCTAGATATCTGTAGCAATACGTCTTAGAGCAGTTCTGTATTACAAAATTTCGAAGGATTGAGCTTTTTGTTCGAGTTATCCCAAAGTTTGAGTTATCCGAGTTCGAGATATCGAAGTTCAACTGTATATGATTTCATATAAAGCAAACAGAAGACCCTGATCAGAAGGCTCCTGTTGACGTTATCTGATCTGGATCTGTTTAAAAAAGCGTATAAAGGGGTATTTATTGAGGAAAGGGTTAATGAACCCAGGGCTTCTGGCTTACCATGCCAGCACTCTACTGACTGAGCTACCAAGCCACACAGTAAAATCCATCAACTGATTCACCACAATCTCTACCCAGCTACACACACCCCCTCTACACAAGAATTCGGGACAGAATTTGTCCCGAATTCTTTACTCAAAGCTCCACGAGTTTCTTATTATTACAATTTATCTTCATATAAATTACTCTGTGGGTTAGTTACGTTGGGCGACAAATGTAACATGGTGAAAAGTTATGACTTGACTGAGACTCAAACTCAGAGCCTCTGGCTTACCATGCCAACACTCTACCGACTGTGCTACAAAGCCACACAGTAAAGCCTATCAACTGATTCACCACAATCTCTACCCAGCTACATAATTACCTGTTTTTACTGCGTTATATGAACAACGAAACTTTCAGACATGGCAAAAACTGCAGAATCTATATCATTCCAAAAGCAAACAGAGCAGACACTACAGAAACTGTCTGGTCAACTCTGATTGCGTAAGCACAAAAGGTGTATATACATAGTATAAGGTAAGCTACAATAGACCTCAACCCTTTCCCTGTTCTGCATTTAGGTCAAATTTCAATACCTACTGTCAGAATAAACATTAACAAAATAGTTCAAAGAAATATGGAAGGTGGAACATTATAGACATTTTAGAAAGCAAAGAAACAGATCTATCAAATTCTAATAGCAAACAGAGCAGACCCTGATCAGACGGCTCCTATAGGAGCCGTCTGATCTGGGTCTATTCTGTTTGCAAATGCGTGAAAACACGTTTATATGAGGGAAATGGTTAAATAGATATAAATTAGAATTTTTTTAGGAGTTATCATAAATGACAGTTGTCATTTATTAACTCTACGACATGCAAGGTGATCCTGTAATATAAAGTAATATTTCAACATATTTCACTACTGCAAGCTGGTCCTGTTCAGAGCTGGATTGAGGGAAGTTATATTGTTCTTATTCCAAGGTGATTAAAACATACACCATACAACAATGGGGCATCTTAGTTTTAGCACTGGTAAACCTGATTAATTTAGACAGGAGCACACGCATAACCACACACAAACAAGTGATGTAATGACATATGTACTGTTTATTTACAACTGATGAATGATTTGCGGGAAAAAAAATCAAATGGTAACAACATTTAAAGTTATGATTATGGTTGGACATTTCATGGCAGATCATAAACTGTTATCACAAACAATAGTTTTTACACTTTTCAGAATACAATGTACACACTTCTGACACACATTTGTTGTTTTAAAATGCCAAAGTCCATTTCTTCACAGGCATACTTAACAGGAAAGTTTAGTTTCTCAACCATTTCCGCCATTTGCTAAAACACCCCTAAGATTCAAATTTGAAGAGAAACTTCAAAAATTGTGGTGCTTTTCATTTTTATCTTCAATTTGATGGTATACAACATTAAACCTTTGGTCCATAGGGATACCTTTTGAAACCTTTGCAAACAGAGCACACCCAGATAAGATGTTACAGTGCTGAAGAAGCCATCTGATCAGGGTCGGCCTGTTCATTTATAGAATATCTTATATCTGATTTTATATTATTTGGCAAAGTTATGTATTCATCTGTTTTATATAACAAGGATGGTTAATTAATGTGCAAAATTGGTGGAGTTTGCCATAAATATCCATGGTGGAAAGTGTTAAATGGTCTTCCATAAAAGCAGTTCAGTGTTCCACAAAAGTAGTACAGCCTCCATACACAGTCAACTCTTCAAACTGCACCAGTCATACAAAACTTGAACTTCGTACACAGCTTATTAATAAATTGCATCTTCAGGCATCTATTCAGCCTTTGGCCAAGGCAATCATTACTGCTAGGCACTTGTGGAACAGTAGAATATAGAGAGCCAGTTAATGTATCTTGCCACTCAATCCACCTCTGACAGGAGCCATGCCGACATATCTTGTTAGTCCAACTGGTCTATGCCCTACAACTACCGCACCTCACCTTTGCTTTTCAGGTATTCCTCATACTGAGATGGAGTGTTCTTAAACATGTTAATCTTCTTTTTAATCTGTTTGGGAGTCTCCTGGTAGTGATTTTTCCTATCTTTAGCCATGGCCTGCAATAATGAAAGTGCAAAACATTTAAGTCTGTTTCATCCTTTGAATTCTGAATGCTCAAAGTGGAATGGGCCACCATTGCTTGACTGTACCATCAAGTAATCAATCAAATAATTTATTGCTTAATCTGTTGAACAATTAACCCTTCGCTTGCTGAATTTTAAAATACATTTCTCCTTCTTTACCCATGCCCTGTTGTATAATTACATATATCTTCACTGTGTACAAGTATATCGCTGTACAATCACTGCTGTGGAGTGCACTGGTTGCACAATCAACTTGTAAATAGTGCAGACCCTGATGAGACAGCTCCTGCAGGAGCTGTCTCATCTGGGTCTTCACTATTTACAGGTACGTATATTGACGTGAATAGCAAGCGAAGAGTTAAACCCTTTCATGAAAACTCATGTAAGAAATCATTACAGTGATTTTTATTTTTTTTTACATAAATAAATTGAACACAGGGCATTTGGACTGGACCACTCAGACAGAAATTGTAGAATTAGATTTATATTATACCATAAACAAACAGAGCAAACCCTGATCAGACGGCTACTATAGGAGCCTTCTGATCTGGGTCTACTATGTTTGCAATAGAGTGGTTTTATACAAACATATTTCACATTTAATCCAGTATAACAGCTTGATTTTGAATGGCAAACCATGCAGAATCTAATCTTAAGTCTCATTTAGGAGTCCTTTGATTTGGGTCTACACTGTTTGCAAATGCCGGTACACGTTCCAACATTTAAACAGTTATAACATGAGCTATGATCTTAAACATCTTATGTCAAAATGCATCTCTATCAAGTAAAAGTGAGTTACCCAGAAGCATTGCTGTAAGATAAACATCTATATTCCTCTCCCAAAGCCAATGTCATGACCACTCTTAAGAATACTCTCCCTGAGATGATTTTAAAGAGTGGTCACAACATAGGATTTTGGAAAGAGATTATTGAAATGGCTGGTCACAACACAGGATTAGAGAGAAAATCTAACAAGAGCACCGCAAGACGGGGCAATATACGCCCGAAGGCTGTTCAATAAAATTATGTTGAAAAATAAAGGAGGAGTTAGTTGCACAAGAAATTGCTACCCGAAACTATCAAAGGGCAATAACTCCAGAATGAAAAATGATATGAGAGTTATCTCACTGATATGCACAACTACACATCAATATCTATCATTCCTGAAAGTTTGAAGAAATTATGTTGAAAAATAAAGGAGGAGTTAGTTGCACAAGAAATTGCTACTCGAAACTATCAAAGGGCAATAACTCCAGAATGAAAAATGATATGAGAGTTATCTCACTGATATGCACAACTACACATCAATATCTATCATTCCTGAAAGTTTGAAGAAATTATGTTGAAAAATAAAGGAGGAGTTAGTTGCACAAGAAATTGCTACCCGAAACTATCAAAGGGCAATAACTCCAGAATGAAAAATGATATGAGAGTTATCTCACTGATATGCACAACTACACATCAGTATATATCATTCCTGAAAGTTTGAAGAAATTATGTTGAAAAATAAAGGAGGAGTTAGTTGCACAAGAAATTGCTACCCGAAACTATCAAAGGGCAATAACTCCAGAATGAAAAGTGATATGAGAGTTATCTCACTGATATGCACAACTACACATCAGTATCTATCATTCCTGAAAGTTTGAAGAAATTATGTTGAAAAATAAAGGAGGAGTTAGTTGCACAAGAAATTGCTACCCGAAACTATCAAAGGGCAATAACTCAAGAATGAAAAATGATATGAGAGTTATCTCACTGATATGCACAACTACACATCAGTATCTATCATTCCTGAAAGTTTGAAGAAATTATGTTGAAAAATAAAGGAGGAGTTAGTTGCACAAGAAATTGCTAACGGACGGACAGACGGACAGACAGACGGACAGACGGACGGACGACATGCGCCATACCATAATACGTCCCTTCGGGCGTATAAAAAGTGGTCACAACATAGGGTTTGGAGAGAGACAATTCTGAAGAATGGTCACAACAGAGAGACATTTCTAAAGAGTGGTCATAACATGGTTGGAGAAAGACCATTCTAAGGAGTGGTTACAACACAGAGTATAGACAGAGAGGAGTTTTAAAGAGTAGTCACTACATAGGGTTTAGTGGAGAAATGATAATTTTAGTATTTGAAACATGCCCATTATCAATGACTCTGATTACCTTGTAATCATCTCCATATTTGTCCAGCATATATGTACAGAAGAGAACATTTGGTGACGACAGCTTGTTGGTCTTGGCAGCTGGAATACTTGCCTCAGCTTCAATGGCTGCCATAAGAATAAATAACATAAGTACACAGTCAAATGCATGGGGGCAGGTAAAAATTGATGAAACAAGACGGTTTTAGCAGAGACACAAGATCATATAAATGTACAAAATTTCATCAAAATCCATTCATAAACCTGGGAGGAGTAGGAAATACAAATTGTGTGTCCACAGAAAGACAGACAACCTGATTCCAGTATACCCCCCTAATTCTATATAATAAGAAAATGGAGCAGACCCTGATCAGACAGCTCCTATAGGAGCCACCTGATCTGGGTCTTCTCTGCAAATGGCCTAGAAAGGTGTATTTATGGAGTAAAGGGTTAAAAGTCCAATCAGTATGAAAGACTACAACTTGCTTGCTCAACTAGAGGGCTGAAACTGAAACCGACTGACAATCAATACTTTGATATTGGTGAAAACTGTAGAGTCAAATCTATTATAATTCCACTAGCAAACAGAGCAGACCCTGATCAGACAGCTTATACAGGATATCATTTTTTTTTTCTTACATAAAATATTCAACAGGGAAATGGGTAAATGAATGATCAAAATGACAAAGGAATCCATTTTGAAAATTCAGCAAGTTAGATCCCCCAAGAGGTTTTCTTGCACTCACTGTTTGCAGTACAACATTATTAACCCTTTACTCCATGAATATTCGTGTAAGAATAACAACATCATGAATACTGATTAGATTGTTACAACAGCACAATCATGGGCACAGGTAGTTTTGGTAATGGCAGAAACTGAAGAATCATATCTATATTATATTATAAGCAAACAGAGCAGACCCTGATCTGATGGCTCCTATTGGAACCGTCTGTTCTGGGTCTATTCTGTTTGCAAAAGTGTAGAAAGGCCTATTTATGGAGTAAAGGGTTAAATGGTTATTTATTGTGAACAGATTTGAAAAGGATAGACGTGTTTTGTCTACATAACAGAGAACGGTTCTATTCACTCAGACATATCCTCACACAAGTGGTTGTTAGACTAAGTGATATATGGAATAATCAAAGGCCAAAACACTGTGAGAACCATCCAACTGAAACGATGTTACAATATCGAGGGCTTGGTGCAAAACTATTCTAACTCCTTCACTTTGTGTTAGAATAGTTTTGCACCAAGCCCTCGATATGCACATCTCTCCTTGATGATGAAGCTTCCCATATTTCACTGAAATCGAGTGATTTCTGAGAAAAAGCATAGACAAGAACAAGAGGGCCAAAATGGCCCTGATATCGCTCACCAGACAATCAGAGGAGAAGATTTTCAAAGATTTTACTATATGTTTCTATTGAAAACTGACCACCCCTGGGGCGGGGACAATTTTGACCCCAGGGACATAATTTATATACCTTTTGTAGAGGACCTGAACATGATGCTATGTGCAAAATATGAAAGCTGAGAACCTTCCAATTTCAGAGGAGAAGATTTTCAAAGTATTCACTATATGTTTCTATTGAAAACTGACCACCCCTGGGGCGGGACCAATTTTGACCCCAGGGACATAATTTATATAACTTTTGTAGAGGACCTGAACATGATGCCATGTGCCAAAGATGAAAGTTGAGAACCCTGTGGATTCAGAGGAGATGATTTTTAAATGTTCAAATTGTTGATGCCGACGGACAACGGGCAATCACAAAAGCTCACCCTGAGCACTTTGTGCTCTGGTGAGCTAAAAACAAGAGAAACCTACAAACGGATGGCTCGAAATGGCGACTCCTAAATATTCCCGTAAACTTTATCTGGGTCTACTCTGTTTGCAAAGGTGTTAAAAGGCAAGATCATCAAGTATAGGGTCAAAAAGTGATATAGATGCAGCTATCAGTTTGTATAATACTCATGCTCACCTTTAACAACATGCTCTTTGGCTGCTGTTTTTGTTGTTCCTTCCCCAGTATCCATGGCCATTGATTCTGGCTAAATATACAATCAAAATAGATAAGTTAATGCTTTCCTTCATGAATATTCATGTGAGATATACATGTAATGACATTGTGAATATTAATTACATATTTTTTTATATTGGTATATAATCTTGAAATCTTCATATATAAACCCTAAAATCAAATCTATATTATTCCATAAACAAATAAAGAAGACCTTGATCACACAGCTCCTGCAGGAGCCATCTTATCTGGGTCTATTCTGTTTGCATATGCATAAATAGGTGTGTAAATAAAGTAAATGCATGTCTCTATTACCTAGCACAATCTCAAACTACCGATGCAGACTATTAATAATAAAGTTGTATCTACAGTTTACTTACATTTACCCCTCAAGGTATCTCTACACCTCATTTCAATATTTGAATATAAGCACAAATATATTGCAATTCAATTTCAGGGTACATGTAATAATTTAAGAAAACAATCAACAGGTTCAGGTAAACCTATTTACTTTAAGTATTCGGACAGGTTATTAAACTCGGGCATACTGCAGACCGAGACCAAACTGCTCCCTAAAGGAGCAGTTTGATCTGGTTCAACATTATTTGCTGCTATGTCAGTCTAATTTATTGTAATCAAAATAGTGCCGAACTGACTTATTCAGCTTTACAAACTGGTGGAGTGGTGAGATTGTGTGACAAACTACATAATGTATTATTAGGGTTAATATTGTTTGTGCCAGAAAGCTTTAACATTTATCATTTTCACTTACCCTCATTGGCTTCACCTTGAATGTTTGATTTGGATCTGCACACAGCCCCATCTCTTCAAGATTCTTCTTCACAGATTTTCTTTTGTCCCACGCAGTGCTAACCTGGTCACTGAAAAATCAAAATGTGAGTTGCATAGATCTGACCACTGGGGAGGTGTAAACAAGTGTGTGATATTAGCAGGACAGATCCCTGGATATCGGCACAGGATCAAGCCATGTCATTTTTAAAATTTACAGTTCCAGCACGGGATGCAGTTTAACCCTTTTCCTAATAAAGACGCCGTTTCATGCCTTTGTTAAACATGTCTTTTCATGTCTTTGTTCTGCCATTGTAAAAAATTGTTAATTGTTTAGGTAACCCTTTCCTCCATAACTACGCCTTTATACGCCTCTGTAAAAGTCACTTTATGAAACCATTGTGATAAAAAGAGCATTTGCTCCTATAGGAGCAAATTCTCTATTCATCACAATGGTTTCAAACTACAAATTCTAAAATTTTCCTTTTCTCTACTTAATGCTCCTTTTTGGTAGATTTATTCAAAGTGGATGGATCTAAAAATAGCCTATGGAGGAAAGGGTTAATATTAGTAGTCATAAATTTTTGCATGAACATTCACCAAGGCAAGGGTTATCTTAATACAATGAATGAAAACCAATTGGTGCACTCGTTCACAGATTCTTTCATCGTTATATTTTCTTAAAGACCCTATATACATGTACAATGATCTTATTTCTGTGTACAACAATCTCCAGTTCATCCAAATATATAAAATAACAAGGGTGCCAGTGGACAAAATATATCATGCCTGTCGAGGTTTTGTTCAACATAAACTGACGTTAACATATTTGCTAAATGCAATTAAATGCTGAACGTAAATTCCAAGTCCAATTGTGCGACCTTGACTTTCGATATACATACCGGGACACACCCATGTTTACTGAAGCATGTTCAGATAAACGTTGTGGTGTAATCTGAGAAGGATCCACCAAGCAGAATTTGAGTTAGAGATGTTACAGAAGGATCCACCAAGCAGAATTTGAGTTAGAGATGTTACAGACAGACGGACGGACAGACAGCACCATTCCATAATATGTGAAGCTTGTGATGGTAGACAAGTGTTTCAAGTTTCAAGGCTTTATCTCAAAGGGTTATGTAAATAAGTGGACTTTAACAAAAACTGTAACCAAAAATTCTAAGTTAAAAAGGGCCATAATTCTGTCAAAATGCTTGACAGAGTTATATTCTCTTTCCTACAGATGACGCTTGTGGGGGTGAACAATTGTTCCAAGTTTCAAAGCTTTATCTCAAAGGGTTATGCAAATAAGTGGACTTACAACATAAATTGAGGTCAACATATTTGCTTTAAAATGCAAATGCTAAATGCAAATTCTACTTAAGCACAATTATTGTGCTACCTTGACCTTGGATATACCTACCAGGACACACCCATGCTACTGTAGCATGTCTAGACAAACACTGTGGGGAAATCTGAGAAGGATCCACAAAGCAGAATTTAGAGATGTTACAGACAGACAGACATGCTAAACGCACATTCTAAGTCCAATTCTGCGATCTTGACCTTGGACATGTGTACCTGGACTGGACATGCTACTGTAGCATGTCCAGATAAACATTGTGGTAAAATTTGAGAAGGATCCATCAAACACAACTTGAGTTAGAGCTGTTACAGACAGACAGACATACAGCCCCATTCCATATGTCCCATTTTTTCAAACGGGCCTATAAAATTCAAATCACCTGTCTTTTGTTCTCAGCGAGATTCTTCCACTAAACTGCTCTAAAGTCCACTTTGAAATTTTCAACATTTTTTTAATGTTGTTTTGCATTTATTGTGCTACAATAAATTCAATGCGAATATGCCAAATATCTTTTCAGATGTACATTATGTCATTTCTAAAATTCTATGACTCTAGGTACCAATGTTTCAACCACTTTTGTAATAGTTAACCACTTCTGTAATAAATTTATTTCAAAACTTGTTGGGATGTAAAAAGCATCAAAATCTGTACTGCAATTACCTGCCAACCATTTTGCAACAAAACAAGAATTGCAATAAAATTATCAAGATAGAAGAAATGTTGCATATGGGGAAGATGCCAGTAGTTGTAAATATTTTGATAGGACCAGAAATGTATAAACACAGAAATTGGCAACTATATGAGAAATCATGTTAAATCGTGAGAAAATGAGACATCACAGTGACATTTCATGCCGGCATTTGGTTTTCAACATTATACACATGAAATACATAGTGTTTAGAAGTTTAGCAGCATGCAACTGAACATATACACTTTCATGTAGACTAGATGACAAACTGACTGAAAAAAGATTGATGTGCGCCCAAAACAAATTGAAAATTTTATACATGTGAGTTGTAGAGACTAATACTCGTTTTACATCTATTTGCGCATTTAAAAATAAGTACCAATCAATATTGTTTTCTTCCTCTTGCAGGAATTGCTCTACATTCAATGTGTTTCCTCATACCTTTACACCGTACTTTGCACTTCATGGTGGCTTCCGTACTCACCGACATATTGTGTGACTATTTTAATTTCCCTTTTAAGATTTGTGCCCTTTGCGTTTTCTCTAGTGTGACTTTACCTTGTGGTACATCCAATCAATATTGTTTTCTTCCTCTTGCAGGAATTGCTCTACATTCAATGTGTTTCCTCATACCTTTACACCGTACTTTGCACTTCATGGTGGCTTCCGTACTCACCGACATATTGTGTGACTATTTTAATTTCCCTTTTAAGATTTGTGCCCTTTGCGTTTTCTCTAGTGTGACTTTACCTTGTGTTTCTTCTTACTTTTTACCCATTCAATGTTTCCCTATTCAATGTTTCATTCATATTCTTAGTCTTCTTTATTTTTGTCATAACCTCTGGTATGTTTTTATTATTTTACACCACTTTTCGTTACATACGTATGTCGCTTTGTACAGAAGGGTGCTACAATTACTACACAAATTATGAATAGTCTCCCTAAACTCAAAATTACTAACTTAAACTTACACTCTGTGTCTTCCGTTCAGATTCCTCATAACCTGGCTAATTTCCAATCACTACAGCCGTCAGTTTGTATTAAACCTCTAAAATTGTCTTCTGCTTTATCTTTTCATGTTCCCTCTTCGGCTATTAGTAACATTTTTCATAACGGACCTAAAATCGTTTTGTCTCCTTTAAAGCAATCTATCATTCGTTATAGTAAAGTCCATCTAAATTCACATTATTTGAACAAAAGACATAGGGTGTATCCAATAATTACTAAGTGCAATAGTAAGAGGTGTATGTGTTGCAATTTCATTTCTACTAGATCAACAATTAAATCTCTTGTTAATGGTAGAGTGTTTAGTGTGAAGATTAATTCTGATTTAGACTGAAACTCATCTAATATTATATATGTTCTTACATGAAATGCGCCACGGTGTGGCATTCAATATGTAGGTCAGACAGGACGTTCTTTAAAAACTAGGTTTCGTGAACACAGTTACCATTGCCGGATCAAAAAAGTACGCAATTTTCTTTACCAGCATTTTCGTCATACAGGACATTCTTTCAAATATGTTTCGGTTCAACCAGTAGAACAAATTTATTATGATTCTAAAACTACTGGTTGTTTAAAATCTAAAGCTCGTTTTATCACAGAGCTAGACTGGATAAAGAAATTACAAACACCTTTTCCTTTAGGCCTTAATGATAACATTTTCCAAAGCGGCAACATTTCTAAAGATCCAAGTATCGATATTTTCTCTATATTTTCTATTCGAAAACGTAAAAGTAGATCACATGGCAGACGTAGAAATGGTAATATTAAGCGTAAATTACGTCGTAATATGTCTATTCATGATTTACATACCATTCTAAAACAAACTGGTAAACATTCTATGTTATCTTGTTTATCGTCTTTACCCTTTTCCTGTCTTAAGTCAATAGACGAAGAGGCTGATAAAATCTATATGCGTACAGATCCGTTAATTAATACTGCCTCACTTATACAAAGTTACACACAGCATGTTCTTCGTCCACTTATTGATAAAGAATCTGAACATAAAAGACATTTTCTAAAACTTCAGTTCCTAAATAAAGGTATCGATTTTATTGATATTCAAAGTATATTTCGTGATAAGAATGTAATCGATGCTATTCCCAAATATTTCATCAACTCTGAATCACCTATCATCTGTTATAAATATAATAAACCTATTAGAAATGTTATTTTTAACTACAATAAAATTGTCTCTGACTTAAATATTGATGTTAATACCCCTATTTCTTGAGATTGTAGCATTTCTAGCTTTTGCTATAAACCAGTTGGTCATGTCATTACTGGTAATTTTGATATCATTAAGGATAAACATCTCAGGACCCTCCTAACTAAAGGACCTAAATATAGATTACCTTCCCTTATTGATTTTGACGCTTGTCGAACTCATATTGCGGAAGCTATTCAAGAATTCTGCATCAAATGGTGTCGACGAGAACATGCTGATGTTAATGCCCTTTCGGATTGGAAGAAATGTATTTTCGATATTATTGATACGCGAATAACTTTTTACAAATCAAATTACCATCTTTTACCACCTCGACCTAGAGTTACATTTCGCTACTTGAAGAAAAACATTTCTAATTTTCATTCAGATTATGTTCTTGTTCCTACTGACAAGGCATCAAACAATGTAATTTGAAGATTGTATTATGTTGATGTTTTAAAGAAGGAGCTAACTGATTCAAAAACTTATATAACAGTTCAAACACCTGAAAAAGATATAGTCTCGGAACATGTAAAAATGTGCAATAATTTTAAGTCTGGTCCTAACATAAAACAACATAAACTTTCTACTTTGTACTGGATTCCGAAACTACATAAAAACCCTTATAAGGCGCGTTTTATTGCCAACTCTAGCTGTTGTACCACTACTAAATTATCTATACTTTTGACGTCCTGTCTTACTACGATCAAAGAACATGTTAAACGCTACTGTGATAAAATATATGAAAATTCTGGTATTAATGTTTTTTGGTCCATAAAAAATTCAAATGATGTTTTAACAAAACTTGAAAATGAACAGTATAACATTTCTTTACTGAGCTCTTATGATTTCTCTACACTCTATACTACTCTTACCTCACCATCTTATAAAGGATAAACTTATTAAATTAATAGAAAAAACCTTTGCCAGAGAAAACAAAATGGTCATTGCTTTTAATGTTCAACGTTCATTCTTTTCGAATTCAGAAGTTGAACATTACACAATGTGGACTTGCCTTGATGTTTGTAGATCTCTTACCTTTCTTTTAGATAATATATTTGTGCGTTATGGGGATACCATATATCGTCAAGTTGTTGGTATACCCATGGGTACAAATTGTGCCCCTCTTGTTGCAGATTTGTTTTTGTATTGCTACGAGAGGGATTTTATGCTTAGCTTAAAACCTGATACACAGACCGATATTGTTAATGCTTTTAATAAAACTTCAAGGTATTTAGACGATATTTTGAATTTAGATAATCCTTATTTTGATACTATGGTTTCTTCAATTTACCCAAAAGAACTGTCTTTAAACAAAGCTAATCAATCTGACATTAATGCTTCATTTTTAGATTTGAATCTTTCAATTACAAATGATAAAGTTTCGTCCAAAGTATACGATAAAAGAGAAGATTTTAATTTTAAAATTGTTAATTATCCTTTTCTAGATGGGGATGTGCCACGTTCTACATCTTATGGGGTTTATATTTCTCAACTTATTAGGTTTGCCCGAGCCTGTTCTTTGCTTGAAGATTTTAACAGACGTAATTTAGTTATAACTGATAAACTTCTTAAGCAAGGTTACAGATATCACAAACTTCGGAAAACTTTTTCTAAATTTTATTATCGAAATTTACCTCTCATTAGTAAATATAATTGCAATCTATGGACGTTACTGCGACAAGGCATTTCTCAACCAGAATTTTATGGGGATGTTATCTACAAACTTAGGAAAATTCGGGGTCATATCCATTTTCATGATTTGTTTATAAAACGCATTAAAACATTTAAAAAGAAAGGTTATGATCCTATTATATTGCAACGCACTGCATGTTTGGTTATCGACCCTTTTACAGTCGGTAGCTACGCTTCCCTCTTTGCTTGCGCGATGACAGGCCGAGGGTAGTACTCTATGATGGTATACTCTTAAACTTGGATACAGGATGAGCTTACCAGACTCATGTATTACTTTTTCCCTGTCGTGCCCTTAACGGCTTACCTGCAGGTGCTCTGACTTCAGCAAAGTCATTGAGTACATATTTGACGGATTGTCACAGTTATTATGCTATGTTTTACATGTTGTCCAGTGTTCACCGTCGTCTATGTTGTGGGTAAGTCCAGCGGGGATACCTTTATTTACAATATTTGTAAAGCTAGGGTGATTTTGAGAGAAGTGTGAGGTTAGGACGTCCGTAAACCGGTTTAAACCCCCAGTGGTGTTTTTGCTACTGACCGTGCCAAGGCGGTACTCTCTTTGTCACCCTTCCTTTCGTTTGCCTTGCGTCTTTGTGGTTGTGATTTGTTCATGTGTGGAACGTTTGTCCCTGGTTCTTGTGTGTCTTTTGGTGTTTTCTGTGTTCATTTCGTGTGTGTGTGTGCGTTTGGGTGTGTGGTTGTGTGTGTGTGTGTGTCATGCTGTCTATCGGTGTTTTGGTGGTGGTTGCGTCTTGCATGTGGCTTTGCCTGCTTGACTTTACTACTTTTCCATTACTACTCAACAGATACAGCCACTGCAGCCAGAGACATATATACATATGTAAGTAAGTTATTAACAGAATATTCCCACTTTAAGTGATCTTATGTGATGATAATATGTGAAAACAATCTTGCAAAGTTTATAATTCTTTCAAAACAACAAAATATCGTTTGTCAAGCATTGTTCTTTGCCTAAAGCTAGTTGCCAATCTCTATGTCTCTGATAGGACAGACCCGGATGAAAACAAAACCCAAATGAAACCCATGTAGATTCGAACCCAATCCCTTTGAGAGTTTCGGCATTGGTGTAGTGTTTCCCCCGGACTTTAAAAGGGGCATGGTATTTTCTATTTTGGAAGGGCATTTTGATGCGACAACGTCTTCAAAAGGGCACTGACTACTGTGACTAGTGACCAACATGTGTGACTCCAATTTAATGTTGATATTTGATATAACTTTTTATCATTGATATAAAGTCTCAGTCTGTAAAGTAATTAACAGACTTTATATCAATGATATAAAGTTATATCAAATATAAGTTCATAAAGGCTGGAATAGACAGGCGTACCATAGATTTTAGATTTTCTGGCAGGTCATTGATGTAGAAGAAAAATAGACTGGGTCCCAGTACTGATCCTTGGGGACCCCAGAGGCCACTCTTGCAGTGTCAGACTCCTCCCCTTCTACAGCGATGAACTGGGTTCTATCAGAAAGAAATGCCCTAATCCAGTTCAGTGTTTTCCCTTTAATGCCGTATTTCTCTAATTTGTGCAGAAGAATGGATGATAGTTCTAGGGAAAAATGAATATTTATGGTAATTTTTGTTTGGATGTGCTGGAATGCCTGGGAGTGAGAAGTTCTGGAAGACCTTTTGTTTGGAACAAGACAGTCTGGACTAGTGGTGTAACAATACATCAAACTATCGCACTATCGTGATAGTTCTCTATCCCAGTTACACTATCGATAGTTATTTCCAATTGACGATAGACTATTGCAATAGTTGCTCTGACTATCGATAGTTTCAATAGTTCTTTCATATAATTGGCACTGTGTTTTCAAGATGGCATCAACCATCGCAGAGATTGAGTTTGTTAAAAACAAAAGCGGTAAAACACAAGTGGCAAAGCCCAATTCATTTTAAATCATTTCCACAAACATTTTTTAGTAAGCATTTACAGCAAAGTTATATCATACACTGTGCAATTTGTATTTACAGGTTTTCAAATCTTAGCAATAACTATTGCAATAGTATTGCAATAGTTTCCTGCAAGAGCAATAGTATCGCAATAGTACTTTCAGCAATAGCAATAGTATTGTAATAGTCAAAACTGGCCCCAATAGTCAGCCCTAGTCTGGACATGAAATAGCAACTTGACCATTCAAAATGTTATGGAACATAGTCAAGCACTTGTCAATGCGCCGGAGGTCAAGACGTCTCCACTGCAAAGAATTTAGCATTTTAGTAACACTGGACATGCGGCTGTAGTCATGCTTAACCCATCTTTCAGCCCTCCACTGCACAGACTCAATCTGCTCTATGTGAGTATGGGTACTGGATAAATGCGTTTCTGTTTATAGGATTGTGCATGCGCAAAACAATACCTGGCATAATAATTAACTACTAGGATGGTTGATGGCAGAGGCATATACAAACATGTATGTATATGTCTCTGTTGATGGTGGTCACTGGCCAGTATCAGGCAGCAGGTACATATCCATAGCAAATTCAAGTTCCCACATAAAATGTAATATGTTACCATTTAATTGTTGGCAGCTTTCTTGACTTTTTCCAATTTCTTTTTCTATTTTTGTCGTAATTAAAGTTGCTCTTTCGTTGCTTTTTCGTTGGTTTCCCCATTCTGTACAGATCTTGTGGTGTTTGTTTACAAATTCCGTTCAATGCAGCACGTGTTTACCAATTTAGTACCTAGTTCGACAGGTTCGTATTCTTTTTACTAGCCGGACGCAAATTTATATGGAGCAAAAGGAAAATAAAATGATAAATTCAAAGCATTTGGTTATATCCGATCTGGTAACATTATTTACTCAGAGAATTATTGTCAACTCGTAATAAATATATTTCGAATATTTCACTACAATATTCAATTTTGAGCTATCATAACAATAGTCTGTGTACGTCCATGTGTCACATAATATCTGGGTTAAACATTACATAAACAGATATTTTGACGATACTAATTAATGTTATTATGGAAATAGTTAATAACAAAATTATTCTCGTTTGATAATAATCTTTTTTATTGAACGTGGTATTGAGATCTTAATCGATCATTATTCTAGTTGACGTATAGATAGCCGGTGTATTTTGATGCAGAGGACGTTGTAGCAAATCACAATGAATAAAACATCGGAAGAATCTAGCGAGATGGTGTGGTATTTAGATAAACCAGAAGTTAAAGATGTTGCCGTAAATAACAAATACATGGAAATGCCGAAATTGCGATGGAATCCATTCGCGTACACATTCACAATAAGTAAGTTACATAAAATGGTTATTTCGGATCCAATACGATTCGAACCCTGCTGTAGGATTTATAATATTTAGAGGTTTATAAGTTACAAGATGAACAGTTCAGACAGCTCCTGTACGATCAGGGGTATTTGATTGATACGTTTCTATGTCTATAGTTGGCCAGAAATAATCTCTTGTCCTTGACTCAGTGTAAAATTAGGACTGTCAATGAATAATTATTCATAAGGTCATGAAACATTGAATAATGTCAAAGTGGGAATGGGTCAAAATTTGTGTATTCTAAATAGTGATATCAAGCTACTTTCGGTTTCGCTGATATCCCCAGATTCCCCACAGACCAAACTCTTTGCAGCCTGCAAACCTGTCAAGACGACATACATAATCACATTGCATATGTGTCTCACGCATTTTACGTCTAAATCATGCTCACAAGCTTGGTTCAGTATCACACAAGCATTTTCTACAAAAAGATTTGAAACATGACCATTGAACCCTTTTAAAAATTGCTTTAAAAACCCCTTAAATCAGCTCATATTACGACATAAATAACACAATGTGCCGATTACTACCCATTATTTAATCTGAATCGCTGTGAAGTCATGCACAACAAATGGTGATCTAATAAGCAGTCAGAAAAAGGCTTTGTCACGACTTTAAAATGACAATATTTCAGGAGCTTCCATGGTCCATAGGCCCCCTGTATCCCAACCAGGACACTGCCCTGGACCCACCAGGGATCCTATTGGCCCCCCAGTTATTTATGTCACACTCTTAACGCGTTCTGACCCTTGACAGGTATTCTCATGACCCAGATAAGAACCAAAGCTATGACCCTGCCTGCCAGGGTCTAATCACATGAACCAGCTAGGGACCAATCCCATGACAAGCTATGGAGCCTGGATCAAATCCATGACCCAATAGGGATTAAACCATAACCCAGCCGCAGATAGGAGCAATCTCATGATTCGGTTGGGGAACAAACCTATGACCCTGTGAGGGGACCAAATTCTTGATCCAGTTACTGGCCAAACCATTGACTCAGCCAGGAACCAAATTCTTGACCCAGCTAGGAACCAAATTCTTGACCCAGCTAGGGACCAAACCTATGACCCAGCTAACAACAATTACGAACCTGCTGGCATGAAATGGAGACCTTTAGACATATCTTGACTTCTAGCTATGTACAGTATTGAAACAATTGTTTGGAAACTTGGTATTATATTTAATCCTTCGATTGATAATCCTGCCTTTTTAGGCTTGCAAACAGACTGTACCCAGACCAGGCAGTGTCTGTATAATGCTGTCTGAACTGGGTCTGCTCTGTTTGGTTATATAATTATAAATATATATATTACAGGAATTAAAGTAGTGTATGCAAATTCCTTAATTCAACTTTTATTTGCTTTTAATCTGCCCGACGCACAAACCCCTCATGCCGATAATACACGACAAGTGGAGTCCGGCATTATATATAGATAGATAGATAGATAGATCAGGTTTTTTATTACTGTTTAGTATATAAATTTCATTGTTTCTGTTTTTGATACAAAAATTAGATTTATATTCATAATGGATGGAGTCATCAGGTGAAGAGTTAACAGTAACTCTTTAACTGATAGATACACATTTTATACATTTTCAAATAGATTTGACCCAGGTCACAAGCTCCTGTAGGAGTTGTCGGATGAAGGTTAGCCCTTTGATTATGAAATGATACTGGTATATGACTATGGATTCTATTAACCCTAACAGCGCTGACTTTTCAAATGGACTATTCCAAAATTCAAACAGGCCAGGCTTATGGTGAATGTTTAGGGATTATTCCAAAGAAAAGTGTAACATGACAAGCAGTGCAGACCCTGATGAGAGGGCTCTCATCTGGGTCTACACTGTTTGCAAAGGACATTAGTGAATCGTTTCCCGCACTGTAAGGGTTACGACTAAAATATATATGGTATCCCATTTTCATTATGCCATTATAAGATTTCAGTTAAGATTTCGGCCAATTGATATCCATAAAAATCTTTTCTTTTATACATGAATATTCATTATAAAGTAAAAGAATCAGTTAAAAATCCCTACAGGGTTTGTGTCATAATTTTATCTTGTTCACCAAAAATAAAACTGTTCTTGTTTCATCTGACCAAATGTTTTTGTTTCCAGGCATGACAGGGGCAGTTGCATCTCTTGGATATGGCGTATACTGTACAATTACGGACAAGAGGGACATGATACAGAAGATGATGGAGTCAAGAGTGGCCTGTCAGGCTGTAGCAGTAGCGTCTATTGTAGCTGGTATGCTATGGTTCAACAGAGACTTGAAAAAACTACGAGCTAAAAGACTGGAGTGATAACATATTATTTTGACTTATAATATACATGTACCACATTCTACCTAATAAACGCCCCCGCACTAATCAATGCCCCCTTACCTCTTTGGGGGGAAAGAAACAAGAATAAACAACAGAAACTCTATATAATAGTCATTAAATATAATTATTATTTTTTAAAAAAAACAAGTGATAGCTTAATGCAGACTGTAACGAGTGCAGAAAGCTCCCAAAGGAACAACCTGTATTGCTTTCATTCTGCATTAAGCAACCACTTGTTTACAAAATGCAAAAAAAAAGCTCCTTTGAATAAAACAACCAAAACCCTATATGATAAACCATTGATGAAGAAATATAGGTTTTTTTAAAATACAGATGATAGCCTAATGTAGACTGAAAGTAATGCAGAAAACTCTCATAGTTGTCTGCATTGCTTTCATTCTGTATTAACCATTTCCCTGTTCTGTATTTAGGCCAAATTTCAATACCTACTGAATATTCATTAACAGAATAGTTATAATGAAATATGGAAGGTGGAACATTGTAGACATTTTAGAAAGTAAAGAAACAGATCTATCAAATTTTATTAGCAAACAGAGCAGACCCTGATCAGACGGCTCCTCTAGGAGCCGTCTGATCTGGGTCTACTCTGTTTGCAAATGCGTGAAAACACGTTTATATGAGGGAAAGGGTTAAGCAACCCCCTGTGTACAAAATGTAAGAAATTCCTGGGACTGTTTATTAGAGATAATTTGGTAGCTGAACTTGTGCATTCTTGTACATAATGCTGTACATACCATATAATGTGAGACTTCATTTGTACATTCAGCTCAGAATAATTTGTACCTTACCTATAATTTCCTATAAGTACACCATATTGTTGAAGTAAATTGAGAAATGACGATTTTAGTACTTGGATACGCATCGTTATCTGTAGCTCTGAAGAATTGTTGGCCATGGCCACAACTATATTTTTTCATTAGCAAACAGAGCAGACCCTGATCAGGCAGCTCCTACAGGAGCTGTCTGATCTGGGTCTACTCGGTTTGCAAAGATGCAGAAAGGTTTCTGTATCAGGTAATAGATTAGCTCACTGCAAGCTATGGAATTATTTTCTACAAAAATTGGCATCTTTTACAATTTATTAACTTGTTTTTCTTTAAGTTTGTTTCTCTCATAAACATGGTGAGTGTTTCAGAACCTGAAGAGACACAAAGTGACTTAACACTTCATCTGCATCAAATCTGTTTGCAAAATTTATCAGAGGTTTTCTGTTAACAAGAAGAGTTAACCCTTTCCTTTATGTAAATGCCTTTTCACGTACATGTATTTGAAAAAAAGAGTAGACCCAGATCAAACGACTCCTATAAGAGCTGTCTGATCAAGGTCTGCTCTGTTTGCTAATGGAAATTGATAGATCTGCTTCTTTGGTTTCTAAAATATGTACAATGTTACATCTTCTATATTTCATTATAACTGTTGTGTCAATGAATATTCAATAGTAATTGAACATTAGAATAAACTGGGAAAGGGTCAAGCAGTCAGTAGTCTAAACAGTGATTATCATTCACCATTAAATGTCGAGACCGATTTCATTAACTCTTTGCACGCTAAGTAATTTTTCGTCTGCAACAATTGTCGTCTGCTTCAATTCTTAAAATAAACTTTCTCTCATTTCTTTGCAAAAATATGGTCAGTTGGTCACGGTGACAAACAGTTTGGATCCTGATGAGACGCCGCATTATGCGGCGTCTCATCTGGATCCAAACTGTTTGCATAGGTTATCACAGTTTCACCGCTAGAGTGCAAAGAGTTAAATGTGATACTGTGTGTAAAATGAAATGTATTACATGTACATGTATATGAATCATAGTTAGTATTAGTCTGTTTGATATTTATTTGTTAAATGAAATTATTTGTTTGCGAAATAAAACGAAAAGCAATGTAAAATGATGAGCAGAGTGTGTTTTTTTTTATCTTATTGTATTTGTCAAAATAATATATGATCTTGGTTTACTCTGTTTGCAAAGGCATACTTATGGAGTAAAAGGTTAAATTTCCGAGAGAATTTTGAATAACAAACAGTGCAGACCCTGATCAGAGGGCTCCTCTTGGATCCCTCTGATCTGGGTCTACGCTGTTTTGCAAATGCCGCCACTCGTTTGACAAAAACTACGTTCTGTAACTCGTTATACACCACTGTAATAAGTCTGAAGAATTTGTCTCCCTTTGAGTACATCTCTCGTGAAACTCTTATGTGATGCATTTGGAATTTGAATAATTAAGGAAATGTTTGAAATGAGTTGCCAGATTTCCATATTTTCCGGCAGAAATATATCTACGGTGATCTTCTCTTAACCCTTAATCTTTAGCCTGCTATAGGCGAATGAGTGAATACCTATGCAAACAGCTTGGATCCAGATGAGACGCCGATTAATCCTGTTTGACACCCTGACTGCATGTTGGTATACAAATTCATTATAGCTTGAATTTTGAAAATGAAGTAGGTGCAATATTCTGCTAAAATAATTTGATCAGCTGGCTAATGGTTCGCTGATCACGACTTGACTCGGATACACACGCAGCCTGGACCCGAATATATCGGCGTATAATCAGGTTCCATACTGATTGGCACTCACTCAGTAGTTGCATAAAAGCTTGATCGACTCGGAAGTAGTCAAAATTGTACCAGATCCAAAATTGAGCAGACACTTTTTTTTTTCAAAGTAAAAGATTTGTTCAAACCGTTGAGATAAAGTACCTAGTTATAGTCTACATTCAGTTCGAAGGACCGCTCAGCGGACTGTAAATTTACTCCTCTGGTCAATTAAGCATTGAGCACTGCTAACATATGGCGCAATCATGCAGCCTCAGTACCGGCTAGTGACCCTCACAGGTACCCATTTTAACCCCTGGGTGGAGAGGAGGTGCGGATGGGAGACACTAAAAGCGTCTCTGAAATTTCCGGGATGGACCGAGATTTGAACCCGGACCTCCGGATTGGTAGTCAAGCGCGTTACAACTAGACCACCGCACACCACATGTGTCACAAGATGTGCCAGGAAGCATGATCACCAGCCTACAGAAAGAGCCTGTCTTAAGCGGTCATTAATTTATTGTACATAGCTGTCTTAAAAAGCAGGTGGTTGCTTAATGCAGGGCAAAAGTAATGCAGAAAGCTCCTTTAGGATCTTTTTGCATTACTTTTGACCTGCATTAAGCTACCACCTGCCATAAAGGCCCATAATTGGGGGTCTTTTTGAAATACGCTTAAGACAGGGTTTACTATAGTTTTTCGCAATTTGGCCATTTCGTACAAAATCTCCGAAACTGTCAAATGGATTCCAGTGTAATTAAGCAGACCTATTCGTCGGATGAACTTCTACTACGAATGTCCAAACCGCTGTGATTCATCAAAGGGTGTGATAGGAGTAGAACTAATCTTCCTTACTTATTGTTGTAAAATATCTCTATCTTGTAATCTTATCATGGCCCACCGGCTGTAATATAAAATTTCTAAACATCATGTTCTTTTTAACACTTTACTCCATAAACAAGCCTTTCTACGCGTTTGCAAACAGAATAGACCCAGATCAGACGGCTCCTATAGGAGCCGTCTGATCAGGGTCTACTGTGTTTGCTTATGAAATAATATGGATGTGTTTTACAATTTCTGAAGTTTTATAACCTTAGACCATGGTGTCTATAAAATATACAAACAATTAGTAATTATTTTACGCAAAATGTACATGTTCGTTGGGTCTATCATATAAACGGTGTACTGATGTCACATAAAATAGTAGTCTTAAGCGGCCATAAAAACATGTCTAATTATGGATCTGTAAGGCAGGTGGTAGCTTAATGCCGGTCGAAAGTAATGCAGAAAGCTCCTACAAGAGCTTTCTGCATTACCATTGTCCTGCATTAAGCAACCATCTGCTTATTTAAGACTCCTATGTTCAATAATTGATTGGCCGCTTAAGATGGGTTCTACAATATTCCGAGAAGAAATTGTGTACTTTCTAGCACAGCATGTGGCCAACGACTTTCGGCTTTTAGCCCATTCTCTCCTACTGACGCTTTTCTCCACCTCTGTAAAATTCATTCTTTGCAACCATTGTGATAAATGGAGCATTTACACAAAGGTTTCAAAACTACGCAATTCTGAAATTCTCCCTTTCTATATTTAATGCTCCTTTTCGGTAGAATAATTCAAAGAGGTTGTGTCTAAAAATAGTTTAGGAGGGAATGAGGTAACTGTTAAGTTGTTAACTCTTTACCCGATGAATAATCACAGTATAATCCAACTATTATGAATAATAATTGTCTTATATTTGAATATAAAATGTGTAAAACAAATGGATTCATTGTTATGATAAATAGTATGTAAGATCGGATCGAAGACATACGTAATTATGATTAGCAAACAAAGCAGACCCTGATCAGACGGCTTCTATCGGAGCCGTCTGATCTGGGTCTACTCTGTTAGCAAAATTAAGTATCTTTTAAGTAAATAGATACATGTATGTGAGTTTGTAATTACCTTAAATTGAGGTTCGTAAACAGTTTGGATTTAAATGACTTCGCTTGTCACCAGCTTACACACGTTTTACTGTAGAATATTGATGATATCTACATGTACCTGATACACAGTGGAGTTCTGGGGAGGGAAAATACTGGCGCCAAACTACGATTGACAATCTTCATATGTATACATGTTATTTGATCCGACAGAAACTTGGTTAATTGACGTGCCAGGCACATTGCAGGAAGAAAAGCATATCAACTTGGTGCCGATGGAGAAGACCGCAAATCAAAGTCCGCGACAGGCTTCCCTAATTTACCACACTTATTTAATTTGCCTACGTGCCATAATTCCCGCTGCGACGGGTGTTTCATACAGCGAGTATGTGACAATTCACACACGCCATACTTTTTACAGTCGACTATAAGTCAACCAGTCGTGTGACCCAGTTGTGCGATAAATAAGAAATGAAAGGTTGATGTATGAATGACCTATGACTGAAAGTATACCTTAGAATTTAAATTATAAGCACACAGGGCAACAGATAAAGGTGCGTACCCAAATACCCAAATTGAAGAGGCGATTCTAAAAGAGTGGTCAAAGCACAGGGTTTGGTGGAGAAATAAAGAAATTATTCTTGAAAATGTTTTAACCCGTTACTCCATAAATACGCCCTCGCAAACAGAGAAGACCCAGATCAGAAGGCTCCTACAGTCTGCTCTTTCTGTTAATGATATAATACAGATATGATTCTACAGTTTCTGCCATGACCAAAAATTCCAGTGTCCATGTGCTATTATAACAATTAATCTAATTAATATTCATGACGTCATTTCTTCTTACATAAATATTCATGGAGGAAGGGATTAAGTTACGCATCTTATCTGGATCTCTGTATGTAACGTTGAAAGCAGGCGCGGATTTAGAGGGGACGGAGCCGGCGTACGCCCCCACCCCACCCCCTAAAATTGCCTAAACACACTTTTTTTAGAATATTTTAAATATAGATCTACTGAAAATCAATAAAACAATGGTTTTATCTGAGTTTTTTTTTATGTCCCTCACCCAATTACGCTCTTTTTCAACATGTATTACAAACACATTTAATTATGTCATCAAACATAAAAATCTACGCCCCCCTTCCAATTTTTTTTCTACCCCCCCCCCCGCCCCTAATCTGAAATCCTGGATCCGCACCTGGAAAGGATGTTATAAATATATAATACACACGTATGCATTAGAACGTGTGTTATGTATAATTATTTCTCCAGTAAAACACGTAATTATTCAATGTACAATTTAACACCTATATATATTTAACTTAACTCATTCTCTCCTACTGACGTCCTTTTGCGTCTCTGTAAAACTCAATTTTTGAAACTAGAGAATTTGCTCCTTTGGAGCAAATGCTCTATATATGACAATGGTTTCAAAACTACACAATTCTAAAAGTCTCCTTTTCGATAGTTAATGCTCCTTTTCGGTAGATAAGATCAGAGGCCGAGTCTAAAAATAGTCTAGGAGGGAATGAGTTAACTTAAATAACACCTTAACCCTTATACTGTCGAAGTAAAACATTATCTGACAAAACCATGATATGGAACACTATGTTCTTATCTGCGATTCGTTGAAGTGTTTTAGAAATAACTGACCGAGTACCAAGCAGCTTGGCCGAGTTACTCATGACGTCATTTATTCATGTCATCTTTTGTTGACACAGTCTATGTACATGAAGCAGTGTGTCACTAATATCGTTAGTTCTAATCGATCTAGATCTAAATCGTCAACTCGGTGAAATGGGGTTGCATTTACCTATGAATTCCACATGCAACCTTATTGCACCAGAGCCAACGATTTTTGAATTTCAATTTCCCAATTGCAAGCAATGCAGATCCTGATGAGAGGGCTCCTACAGGAACATCACTCATCTGGGTCTACACTGTGTGTGGTAAAAAATGGGTTATGGGTTTATGGGTTAACTCAGATTTGTCTATCACCAGTGCAAGGTTGGTGCTTATGCAGAATTATTATGATAGCATTGCTACTTTAATACAAATTGTATATACAGTTGAACTTCGATAACTCGAACTCGGATAACTCGAACTACGGGATAACTCGAACTAAAAGTTCGGTCCTTCCAAAATCTTACAATACAGAATTGCTCTAAAATATATCACTACGCATGTCTAGAAACACATTTCACAGCTTAATGCAGGTCTACAGTAATGCTGAAAGCATTAAGCTGTGCATTTGAGAAACTGTCCAGATTAGAAACTGGATAACTCGAACTTCTGTTATAACGAACTAATTTATATAGTCCCTTGAAGTTCGAGATATCTCGAACTTCAACTGTATATATGTTTTCTCTCTGTTGAGGGCCTCATGGAAGATTGGTAATAACCAAATGAGTACTCTCGTTAAATAAAGTCTTTATTATTATTATTATTATTATTATTATTACTCGGCGTCTCATCTGGATCGAAGCTGTTCGCAGTGACGGATTGGTCGCGTTCGGCAGGATAAGGGTTAATGTATATATATATACAGCTTATATCGGTATAGCTCGAACAATTTGACCAGGACCCTAACCTACTTAATTTGCATTAATAAAAATTGGTAACATTTCTATTTTTATCATCGGCATTGCACTGGTTTATCCTCGGCACGTGTCCCGGTAAGCAACTATGCATGTTGTATGGTTTAAACTTTACATATGCACGGGTTATTGCTCTCTCCCGTAATTTCGGTGAGAATAGACTTCACGATTTACCGGCGGAGTTTTATTTATACAGCGTCATCTCTCTCATTATGTATTTTGCATACAGGTTAGGGTCCAGGTCAAACTGTTCGAGCTATATATATGACTGAAATAGTTTCCAAGTTTCCAAGTTTATTTAGTGTTATTGTCCTGTTTTTAACCTATCAACATTCAAATAATTATACGCTTGCTGAACACGCCATATATAGCTTCGGATGATATCGATTGTTTCCGCTAATAAAAGCGTTCCTACTTGGCTTATTCGAGTACATGTATATTTATTGTGAATCTCGTGAAAAACTTTTGAAACACGGGTTTACCGAAGCTAAATTTATCCTTTCAGTGACGTAGGAATATTCACATTTTGACAGGTCAAAAACAAAAAAAACAGGACAATAAAGCGACATAAAATCCCGACACAAACCAAACTTTTTTAAATAGTTAAATTCACTGTTATGGGTCCACACTACGTGTATACATAAATTATGTCTATGTTTCCAGTGTAGATGCTGGTCTGAGAGTTACCTTTTGAGCCTTCTGTTGTGGGTCTACAGTACTAATATATCCTGAGGGCTATAGTTCGATTTCGAGCGGTGAGCATTGACTGCACTTTTCTATTTTATAGAAGTTGCAACCATTCTACTTTATGGGTAAGTGGACAATGATTGACCCACGAAGCTCGTGGTAATCGTGCAGAATTAGTATATACAGTAAACCCCCGCTAATACGACCATCTAAAAGAGGTATAATTCTGGGTGCTGCTAGATGCAGATAGTAGCTTAATGCAGGGCAAAAGTAATACAGAAAGCTCTTAGAGGAGCTTTCTGAATTACTTTTGGCCTGCATTAGGCAACCACCTGCTTATAAGACACCCATGTTTATTCATTAAGTCGGAAACGACCTCGTAAAAATTACCGTGTTTCTCAAGAGTCTCGGCTGTAGCTTCTGAGAACCGTTTCAACTAGGAGCTTTTCGCTTTGCAGTTACATAGGTTATACATTAGACTACTTATTGGCAAAAAGCTTTACCCAATATACCGTTTGATCAAATGTCAACAGAGGCATAGCTTGGGGGAGGGGTAAAATTCGTAAATAGGAAGTTCGACCCCTTGTCTATATATCTAGTGTTCATACATTTTTGTTCTGTCGAGGTTCATAATTCATTGTGACGGAGTCCTGTGGTCAAAAACGAACTATACCTTTTGAGTCTTCTTGAAAGGGCCCATACTGTATGCCAATGTCTCTAGTGTAGATATTGGTTTAACCCCTTCCCTCATATTAAACGTGTTTTCACGCATTTGCAAACAGAGTAGACCCAGATCAGACGGCTCCTATAGGAGCCGTCTGATCAGAGCCTGTTCTGTTTGCTAATGGAATTTGATAAATTTGTTTCTTTAGTTTCTAAAATTGCTACAATGTTCAACCTTTCATATTACATTATAACTATTTTGTCCATCAATAAATGGTAGATATTGAAATTTTGAATAAACATAGAGCAGGGAAAGGGTTAAGGGCAACCTTTTTAATATTTTTGTATAGGACTACACTATATGTCTATATATTCAGTGTAGATGATGGTGTAAGGGCCGTCTCTTGAATCTTATTGATAGGACCTAAAGTATATGTCTATGTATGCAGTGTAGATACTTGTCTAAGGCCCACTTTTTTAATCTTCTTGTATAGACCAGAGACAAATACATACATGTACAGTAAAACCTCTCTAGAACGACCACTAAATTACATCAAGTAGTTTGTGTTAAAGACAGGTGGATGCTTAAAGCAAGGTGAAAGTAAAACAGAACGCTCCTATAGGAGCGTTCTGTTTTACTTTCACCTTACTTTAAGCAACCACCTACCCAAAATACCAACTAATCAACACAATTTAGTGGTCGTTATAGAGAGGTTTAACTGTATGTCTCTGTAGAGGCCTACACTATATGTCTATGTCTCCAGTCAGAGACATTTACATACACATATGTATATGTATCTGCTCCAGTGTAGATGATGGCCTAACGAGTACCCTTTGAGCCTTCATGTAAGGATCAACAGTATAATGCCAAGGTCTCTAGTCTATATGCTGGTCTCGGTGCTTGCTGCTAATCCATCTTACATGTCTATCTCAATGTCTTACATGTATACATGTATGCCTATGTCTCCAGCGTAAATGCTGATTTGACGGCTACCCTTTAAGTCTTCTTGTATGGATCTTGACTACATGTGTATATACCAATGTCTCTAGGGTACCGTATATGCTGGCCTGGGGACTTGCAGTTGAGCCTTCTTGTATGGGACTATACTATCTGTCCATGTTTCCAGTGTACAGTAAAACTTCTCTATAACGGCCACTAAATTACATCAAGTATTTTGTGTTAAATGCATGTGGCTGCTTAAAGCAAGGTGGAAGTTAAACAGAACGCTCCTATAGGAGCGTTCTGTTTTACTTTCACCTTGCTTTAAGCAGCCACCTGTCCTATATACCAACTAATTAACACAAATTAGTGGCCGTTATAGAGAGGTTTTACTGTAGATGCTTGTCAGAGAGCTACCATTTGAGCCTTTTAGTAGCTATTGGATTGCACTATGTATCTATGTTTCCACTGAACATGCTGGCCTGATGGCTGCCTTTTGAGCCTTCTTGTACGGAACTACATGTACACCACATCTGTATACAAATTATGTCCATGTTTCCAGTGTAGATACTGGCCAGAGGGCCAACCTTTTAAACGTTTGATATGGGTCTACAGTGTATGTCGCGTTTGATAGACACTACATATGAATGAATTAAAACTGTAACATTCTCAGCATTAGAATATATGGCATGACCGTGTACTTTATTCATTCATTAAGGTTTAAGACAAGACGAGTGGTGACAGGAAATCGATATGGTCAATGAACGAAGCCCATTAGATTTGTAGCTTTCTCCTTTATAAAGAAGCATTGAATACATACTTTGTTTCGGTGACTATCGGAACTATGACATTGTTTCAGCTTTGTGTCTCATAAAATTTGAATTGCACTTCTCTGTCCATTCGAATTTCGCACATATTTCAGTTAAGGTCAATTGAGAGGATTTTTATATTATGTAAGAACCACAATGTGTCGGCTGGGCACCAACTGCAAGGTTCTATGACAGTGATATACGTATCTGGCCTTGCCTGTCACTGAGGGATGGGAGGGACTATAAATTAGCTCACATAAGCACTCTTGTTAGTAACTCAGTGCTGTAGCACTTATTTCTTAGTTCATTCCCTCCCGCGCCTTTTGACGCCTCTGTAAAAGTTTTTTTAAAACCTTTGTGATAGAAAAAGCATTTGTTCCATAGTACTGAGCAAATGTTCGATTTATCACATTGGTTTCAGAAAATACAGTAAAATCTCGATTATTCGAACACGAATACTCGATTAGTCGAATACGTATCATTATCGAATTTCAAGACAGGTGGCAGCTAAATGCTCCTCTAGGAGCTATTTGCATGACTTTCACCCTGCATTAAGCAGTCACCTGTCTAAAAAGTTTTCAATTTCTCATTACTAAAATTTTGAAGTATCGAATATTTACTGTACTAAAATCCCTTAAATTACTAGTAAATTCTCCTTTTCAGTAGATTTATTCAAAGAGGTTGGGTCTAAATAGTCTATGAGGGAATGGGCTAAATACAGAAAACCAGTACAACAGCACATAACACTGAATAAGTACTCCCACATGACTGATTTACCGGCATGACAAGCAATCTGATAATTAACGAAACTCATTCTCCTACTCTATTGCACTAAAGTGATGAATTTGTTATTATGCTATACAGTAAAAAACCTCTCTATAACGGCCATTAAATTGTGTAAATTAGTTTTGTATTTAGGGCAGGTGGCTGCTTAAAGCAAGGTGAAAGTAAAACAGAACGCTCCTATTGGAGCGTTCTGTTTTACTTTCACCTTGCTTTAAGCAGCCACCTGCTTTTAACAAAAGGACTTGATGTAATTTAGTGGCCGTTATAGAGAGGTTTTACTGTATGATGCAACAAGAGAAATGTTTTGCGTACGACTACTTTACAATTCGTAGTGTTTTCATGACAACGGAATTGCTAACGATAATAAACTGAAATGCGCTTGAAGTACCCTAATTATTCGGACAGACAGCTGTAGGCAAATAGTGCAGACCAAGACCAAACGGTTTCCGAAGGAACCATTTGATCGGGGTCTCCACTGATTGCTACAATGTCAGTCTGATTTAAAGTTAACAAAATTGTGCCAATTATTGACTGATTAAATTTTTAAACCAGAAGAGAGAGGAGATGCGGGGTCTAAAAATACTTAGGATAAACGCAAAAGAAGGACACATGGCGTATTTCGTCAGCATATAGCTCGAATAATTGGACCTGGGCACTGACCTACTTAATTTGCATTAAATAAAAATTCGTAACATTTCTATTTCTATCATCGGCATTGCAGGGATTTATCCTCGGCATGTATCCCGCTAAGCACCTAAGCATGGGCACACTCGTGATTGTATGGTTTACATATGCACGGGTTATCCCTCTCTCGTAATTTCAACGAGAATAGACTTCACGGTTTTATTTATACAGCGTCATATCTCTCATTATGTATTCTGCATAAAGGTGAGGGTCCATGTCAAATTGTTCGAGCTATACCTATTTTCATTTTAAGCTCATTGTCAACGTTGACTATTAGCAAATCATATGAGACGTGACATATTTGGTCACCGTCACAATGGTTACGGTTTAACAGACGAGCGTTGGAACCCGCATGCAATGCTCTTGTTTTATCTTACCCTTTCCCATAAAACATTATCAGTAAATATGGAGTAAACTAAAGGGTTACATAAACACAACTTTCTGCCATCCATAAAAGTTCACATATTTTCATTCTCCATATTTATTAATATCATATAACCCTTACCCTGTTCTATGATTATTGCAAATTTAAATAACCTACTGAATATTCATGAACAAAATAATTATAATAAAATATGGAAAGAAGAACATTATAGCCAGTTTAGAAAGTATAAAGAAACAGAGCTGTCAAACTCCATTAGCAAACAGAGCCGACCCTGATCAGACGGCTCCTATAGGAGCCGTCTGATCTGGGTCTACTCTGTTTGCAAATGTGCGAAAAGGAGTTTATATGAAGGAAAGAGTTAACCCATTACCTCCCAGACAATGTTTTAGACACAGGCTATTCGAATAAATCTACTGAAAAGGAGCATTTATTAGAAAAGGAATTTTTACAATATAAATAGAGCATTTGGTCCTATACAGCATTTGCTCCTTTTGGAACAAAATGCTCTATTTATCACAATGGTTTCAACAATGACCTCTATAGAGGTATCAAACGGCACCAGTGGGAGGGAATGGGTCAATATTTATCCTCTAAATTTTGTGTTAAGTGTATAAATAACCTACAAACCTTTACCCAAAGTATATTGTAAACGGCTGAATGGAAATAAGAACATGAAACGCGAACCAAGATGTTGTTGCACTACATTGATCCTAATCTTTGCAACCTCGTCTTGGCTTATATTGTAAGTAAGCTCGATTCAGACCAAACACACATGTTAAATATCCATCTTACCACGATTCTAGCTGTTTGATACACGGTCAAGAATTGCTTATTAAAACATACACTGCGGATTTTGTTATTAGATTCTTGCGTTAGACATTTGTATGGACCTGTGTAGACGTAACTAATGGCCTTCCCTTATTCCACTACCCGCGACCCGCGTGACATCTGCAAACAACTTTGATCCGGATGAGACGCCGAGTAACTCGGCGTCTCATCTGGGATCCAAGCTGTTTGACACGCAGTCAATACTTTATCAAAAACCTTTATTGAATCGGAAGTAGTTAACGTTTTATAGCTCGACCAATTTGACCTGGACCCTCACCTATATGCAGAATACATAATGAGAGAGATGCCGCTTTATAAATAAAATTCCGTCAGTAAATCGTGAAGTCATAACCCGTGCATGTGTAAACCATGCAATCACGAGTGTGCCCATGCTTAGTTGCTTACCGGCACGCGTGCCGAGGATAAATCCGTGCAATGCCGATGATAAAAATAGAATTGTTACGAATTTTTATTTATGACAAATTAAGTAGGTCAGGGTCAAGGTCAAATTGTTTGAGCTATACTAGATCAAAATTTGAGCATACCTTATATCTCACAGCGGAATAATGATTAACTTTAACAATTACGGACAAAATAAAACATCACACAGAGTCAGTGACAGGTCTGGATCAGATTGCAATTCTCTACTCCGTGACATGGAAACGTTGAGCCTTTGTGTCTTCAGTGGACGATATCTGCCACTTTGATGTACGGAAATTTGTTGGTAATTCAATATATGCGCCTGTCACGAGATTAAAGCATATCAACTACTATACTAGTAACTGATCGAGGCTTGACACTGGAAGCTCTCGTCATTGCCGTGCCCTGTTACGTTCTATTGTTTCAGTACAGACGTAATTATAACCATTGTATTGCTTTAAAAACGATGTCTTCAAAATCTCAGATCTGGGGCATGTTTACTCACTGTCGATACATTCAAACTTTTAACCTTTACAATGCGAGTAAGGGAAACGAGTTACTAATGTCCTTTACAAACAGTGTAGACCCAGACTCCTAGGACTCCTCTCATCAGGGTCTGCACTGTTTGTGATGTTACACTTTTCTTCAGAAAGATCCCTAAATAATCACCGTAAGTGTATTCTGTTCGAATGTTGGAATAGTCCATTTGAAAATTTAGCATTGTAAGTGTTAAGAAACTAGAGACCGAGCGATAGTGTTATTATCAAATCTGTTTAACAAATGCAATAAAACACCCACCTGCCTTACAGACCCATAATTAGACCCTTGTTTGATGGAATAAGAAGGGGAGTCTAGATTGTAGTAAACAAAAAATAAAATAAAAATAAAACAATGGCACGGCTTCTTCATCATAAATGCAGGGCAAAAGTAATGGGGAGCTTTCTGCATTTCTTAACCCCTTTCCCTCATATTGACGACTTTTGACGACTCTATAAAAGTCACTTTGTGAAACCATTGTGATAAATAGAGCATTTGCTCCTATAGGAGCAAATGCTCTATTTATCACAATGGTTTCAAACTACAAAATTCTATTTTTTTCCCTTTTCTCTAATTAATGCTCCTTTTCGTTAGATTAATCCAAAGAGGTTGTATCTAAAAATAGCCTATGGGGTAATGGGTTAAGACAGGGTCTACTGTATCCGAAATTAAGCCATGTATACACAGTGTCTCTGGAAAGAAACATGTGTAAACAGTGTAGACCAAGTTCAAGAGTGCCCGAAGGAGCACTGTTTGTACCATATGCACTGTCTGCTTCAGAAATATATATCGCAACGTCACATCGGCAAAAAGATTTCATGCAGTAACACACCTTGAACTATTTACTCCATTAAGACACCATTCTACGCATTTGCAAACAGAGTATACAGGCGCGGATTTAGAGGGGGCGGAGCCGCCGTACGCCCCCCCCCCTAAAATTGCCAAAACAATTTTTTTAGTAATATTTTAGATATATATACAGTAAAACCTCTCTATAACGATCACTAAATTGTGTTAATTAGTTGGTATTTAGAGCAGGTGGCTGCTTAAAGCAAGGCGAAAGTAAAACAGAACGCTCCCATAGGAGCGTTCTGTTTTACTTTCACCTTGCTTTAAGCAGCCACCTGCCTTTAACACAGCTCTTTTTCAACATGTATTACAAACACACTATTTATTTTTGTCATCAAAATCTACGCCCCCCCCCCCCCCTTCCAAAAAAACTTCTACCCCCCCCCTAATCTGAAATCCTGGATCCGCACCTGGTATACCCAGATCAGACGGCTATGTTTGCTTATGGAGTAATGTTTGCTTATGGAGTAATGTAGGAATGATTCTACATTTGTGACATTTGTCTTCTATATAAATCAATAAATATAAAAAATTGTACACATACATATTCATTTCTGCTATGACCAACACTTCATGTGTAAAAATAAATGTAAAATAATATTCAAGATGTCATTACTTCTTACATGAATATTCATGGAGTAAAGGGTTAACTCTTTTGGCGCCAAATTTAAAAGTGTCGTCTGCAATATAAATATAATTCTAAACTAAATAATAAAGGTATATTAGTAAGAGATTTGTATGCTTGGGCTAAAATAATATATGTATTATATTAATTCCCTATTTTGGAATATTTTCTTCATTGAAAAATAATATAGAAAACAGTGAAGTCCCAGGTCAGAAAATGCGGCATCTGACCTGGGACTACACTGTTTTCAATGGTGCCAACAGGCGACATTGGCGCCGAAAGAGTTCATGACATCAAGATTGTTCAATATACAAATTTTGGCAAGTGCTCCTAGAAAGTACGGTTAAAACGAAGTGCCAGTTCAAATAGCCAGAAATAGCGTTACTTGTATTATAAGCTGTATAACAAAATGACATTTACATACTTTGGTTTTGTGTTCAATTTTCTCTTTTCGTCATTAACCCAATAACTATTTCCTCCATAGGCTATTTGTAGATCAAACCTCTTTGGATTAATTTACCGAAAAGGAGCATTAACTAGAGAAAATGAACATTTTAGAATTTTGTAGTTTGAAACCATTGTGATAAATAGAGCATTTGCTCCTATAGGAGCAAATTTTAATGCTCTATTTATCACAATGGTTTCAACAGGTAACTTTTACAGAGGCGTAGAAAGGCGTATTTATGGAGGAAAGGGTTCAGACCAAAAAACGTTTCGTCTGCAAACAGTCTCGTCTGCTATACGTTTCTACAATTTCTTCTTTAAAGTTATATTTTGTACTTTTGTCTTCTATATAAATCAATCAATATAAAAATGTGTACACATATTCATTTCCCAAATGTTTATAAACTATATACACTCAGACCCATAAGGCTAGCGGGTACAGCAGAACTTGTTTTAGGAACTTTCTGCATAACTTTTGACCTGCAGTACAGAGGATTATACCTCGTTTTGATGGCAGCTTAAGAAAAGTTCTACTACATGTATATTTATAAAATTCTGTAAAATCAGTAGTATTCAGTAAAATATTGCAAATCTAGCATAGAACGTGTAGGCCTATCGTCTAGCTATTGGTGTGTAAGTCGCACTGAGTTAACGCAAGTCGGTGTCTGTTATCTGCAAAAAACTCAAAATCCACGTGCAGCACGAAGTAGTACATGTGGTATGACCAAGCGGTTCATTCTGCTACAAATTCGATTGATTTTATACACATTTGAAACCTCAACAGAGACGGTGTTGTAAAAATCAAAATGGGATGTACCGTTCTATAATGAAAGCGTAATAAAAACATGTCTTTAGGTTTGCTCAACGCTGGAGCCAGCGTGTTACCATGCAGGTCATTTCAACGTTAATGATAATACAATTTATCTTCTCAAGGCAAGATACGGAGAGACCTATGGAACTGCGAACGATCTCCCTTGGTCAGGACCCAGGAAAATAACGGTACGTCAACACAGGTACATTGTGACGTCGTCCAGACGTAGTCGCTTGATGCCTAAAACTGCATTCGTCGGTCGCTTGAGGGAAGCTACGGGAACACAGGTGTCCGTCTCAAAAGCCAAACATCGCCTACGAGCAGTGGGATTGAACGCTATGCGTCCTGACGTCGGTTTACCATTAACACGACGTCACCCGAGATGCGTCACAATTGGACAAGGACTTATTCTATCTGGACTCGACAGCAGTGATCGAGAGTGCTTTTCTAAGACGAATCGCGTTTCAATGTCCCTAAAATGGCTGAATGAAGACTTCGTGGATGGAGACTCAAGGTGAACGATTCGACCCTCACAACGTCGTCGAACGCGATCGTTCTGGAGGTGGCATGCAGTGTGTTGATTTGGGGGAGGGATTTGACCGGATTTCCCATACTGGTCTTATCCAGTTAGTGACAGTGGACGGAAATCTCACTGCATTGAGATATCGGGATGAAATCATTATACCTATCATAGTGTCATTCTTGCAACAGGGTAATGCTACATTTTTCAACAGGGGAATGCGCGACTGCACACCGCAGGAGTTACACAAACCTTCATAAGGAACAAGAGTGCCAGTGGGCACAATATACGCCCGTCGAGGTTTTGTTCAACATAAACTGGGGTTAACGTATTTGCTAAATTCAAATTCTAAGTCCAATTTTGCGACCACGTTTCAAGGTTGTAAATAGGCATACTTTAACAAAAAACCTTAACCAAAAATTCTAAATTAAAAAGTGCCATAATTGTGTCTAAATGCTCGAGATGAAGATGAATTTGTGATGGTGAACAAATGTTTCAAGTTTAAAAGCTTTATCTGAAAGGATTATGTAAATAAGTGGACTTTAACCAAAACCTTAACCAAAAATTCCAAGCTAAAAAGCGTCATAATTATGTCAAAATGTTAGACAGCGTTATGTACTCTTGCCTACAAGTGAAGCTTGTAATGGTGAGCAAGTGTTCCAAGTTTAAAAGCTTAATCTAAAAGGGTTATGTAAATAAGTGGACTTTAACCAAAACTTTAACCAAAATTTCTAAGTTAAAAGGGGGCATAATTCTGTCAAAATGTTGGACAGAGTTATGTACTCTTGCCTACAGGTAAAGCCTGTGATGGTGAACAAGTGTTCCAAGGTTAAAAGCTTTATCTCAAAGGGTTATGTAAATAAATGGACTTTAACAAAGCCTAAACCAAAAATTCTAAGTTAAAAAGGGGAATGATTCTGTCAAAATGCTTGAAAGAGTTATGTACTCTTGTCTACAGGTTAAGATTGTGATGGTGAACAAGTGTTCCAAGTTTAAAAGCTTTATCTCAAAGGGTTATGTAAATAAATGGACTTTAACAAAGCCTTAACCAAAGATTCTAAGTTAAAAAGGGGCATAATTCGGTCAAAATGCTTGAAAGAGTTATTTACTCTTGCCTACAGGTGAAGGTTGTGACGATGAACAAGTGTTTAAGTTTAAAAGCTTTATCTCAAAGGGTTATGTAAATAAATGGACTTTAACAAAGCCTTAACCAAAAATTCTAAGTTAAAAAGGGGCATAATTCAGTCAAAATGCTTGACAGAGTTATTTACTCTTGCCTACAGGTGAAGGTTGTGACGGTGAACAAGTGTTCCAAGTTTCAAAGCTTTATCACAAAGTGTTATGTAAATAAGTGGACTTGTTCCACATAAATTGAGGTTAACATTTTTGCTTAACGCAAATGCTAAACTCAAATTCTAAGTCCAATTAAGCGACCTTGACCTTGGATAAATGAGCCGGGACTTGGCAGGCTACTGTAGCATGTCTAGATAAACATTTTGGTTAAATTTGGGAAGGATCCACCAAGCGGAACTTGAGTTAGAGATGTTACAGACAGACAGACCGGTTAACATTTTTGCTAAACGCAAATTCTAAGTCCAATTGTGTGACCTTGACCTTGGATAAACAAACCGGGACTTGGCAGGCTACTGTAGCATGTCTAGATAAACATTGTGGCTAAATTTGAGAAGGATCCACCAAGCGGAACTTGAGTTAGAGATGTTACAGACGGACAGACGGACAGACAACCAGACGGACAGACGGACAGACAGCGCCATTCCATAATACGTCCCGTTTTTTCAAACGGGCGTATAAAAATGACACCAATGTGTCGGTCTGACTGCCTCGATCGCCGGACTTATAACCCATTGAACACCTGTGGAACCATCTGGGACTCCCGAGTACGCCAACGCGCCGACGTCAACAACGCCAGGAAACTGGAACGTGTTTTGGACGAAGAGTAGCTGGACATTCCCTTGGAGTCGTGAGAAGTGTTGTTTAACTCTTATTGAGCGTGCAGGTGGGCACACTAGGTATTGAGAACAGCCAGAAGTTTTACATGACGGCAGCCTCCAAAGACGGCTCATTGCTACGACAGTGTTGGCTCTATGTTCGTTTTTGTCTTCATTCTGCAGGTAAGAACAGTTTATAGTTATTTCCCCAATTATTTCCCCAATTTGTATAAAAATAATATACGTACATGTATATTTCTTACTGCCTAAACTTTTGACTCCGAGTATATATTCGGATAAATATCAATGATATCTGAATACTTCTATAATCTTTGAAAACCGCCCACATTTAAGAAACTTTTAACCCTTAGCCTGCTATGAAAATTAGGGTTGCCTAAGCTCCGGTCTGTTGCCGTTGTCATTGTCATTTCTGATTCGTTCAAGCGTTTGATATACCATTGACAGAGTGTCAAACAGCTTGGATCCTGATGAGACGCCGAGCTCATCGGCGTCTCATCAGGATCCAAGCTGTTTGCAAATGTCAGTTAGGTCGTGCTTAGCAGGCTAAGGGTTAAGCTCGGATTTCGGAGCAACAACTATGATTATTAATTGGGGTTTCACAACAATGATTGACTTGTGTCAGTAGACAGAGTAAAAACGAGAAAAAAGAATATGTACTATTTTGTGTCAGTAGAAAGAGTAAAAACGAGAAAAAAGAATATGTACTATGTAATACTTTACCTACATGTACATAGAGCAAGTCCAGTACACATTATAGATCCGTTTCATGGCGGACGCCGTGCAGAGCTACAGATAAAGGTGCGTACCCAAATTGTAAAATCGTCATTTCTCCACTAAACCCTATACTGTGACCACTCTTTAGAATCGTCTCGAAGAGACGATTCTAAAGAGTGGTCACAGCATAGGGTTTGGTGGAGAAATAAATGACCTATAGTTAAAAATGTTAACAATGAAAAAAAAAAATCTAAAAAGGGAATTAATATAATACATAAATAATTGAATAGCCCTGGTCTAATATTTCGACCACTATTGGCTATCATGTCAAAATACAGGTCACATTTTTGTTACATACATTCAGCCATAAAATTCTCTTTGACTTTATGGCTGAATGCATGTAACAAAAATGTGACGTGTATTTTGACATGATAATCTTTTAAAAAGGCCCTTAGTGGGTCGAACTATATTAGATCAGAGCCATTCAAGTATTTATGAAAAAAGTTACCATTTACGCATCTTATCTGGATCTCTGGGACGTGTTTCTGTTGGTTTCCATAGTAATAAAAATATCTTTCTTTCGATACAAACAATTCTTCCCTTACCATCCTAATCTCAAGTCACACAGGTTCCGGTTGTAAAATTATTTTGTTTCGCAAAATTAGCGAAACTATGAGTAGAGTACATTTTTTAACCCTTTCGGCGCCAAATTTCTAATTGTCGTCTGCAATGCAAGTTTTGTTAAGTCATTTGGTAAAAAAGGAAATGAGATAAATAAATGCAAATTTCAAAGGAATAAAGCGCATATATAGAAGAAGAGTTTGAGACAAATAGTGAAGTCCCTGATCAGACGCCGCCTTGAAAAGGCGGCGTCTGGTCTGGGACTGCACTATTTGTCGTGGTGCATTAATGCGACATCGGCGGTGAAAGGGTTAAACGTATGTGATGTTTGCTGGGCGTCTTATCTGGATTCAGACAGGTTGCATATAGGCAAGCAAAGATTCTATTGCAGCAAACTATGCGAGTCGCTTTACGGCGACTTCTGTGCTGAAAGAGTTAATCCTTTACTCCATGAATATTCATGTTAGAAATAATGACGTCATGAATTGTTAATTAGGATAATTGTTATAATACCACAAGGACAGATAAAATAGTTGTGGTCATGGCAGAACAGTAGAATCATATCTATATTTTACCATTAGCAAACAGGACAGACCCTGATCTGGGTCTACTCTGTTTGAAAAGGTGTACAAGAGGATATTTAAGGAGCAATGGGTTAAAAAAGCAATTACGTTAAACCCAATACCTAATGAATATTCATGTAAGAAAGGCCGACTTGAAAAAGTGCATTTATACTTTTGTCGATGTTTAGATTATACAGACTGACAGGCAGATTCCCGATTTACATAATATTGCCCGAGCGGTTTGTGTTTACTGACAATTTTGACAACGTCTCATATTTGGCGTCCTGACACGAGTCTTGTAAATTGATCGAAAATCTTTTTAGACTGTATAATCACGGTCAGATCGTATCTGTGTATGTCAAGTGACAAACATATCCCAAATATACAGTAGAATCTGTCTTAAGCGACCATCAAATACAGCCCTAATTATGGGTCTGTAAGGCAGGTGATAGCTTAATGCATGTCAAAAGTAATGCAGTAAGCTCCTATAGGAGCTTTCTGCATTACTTATGCCCTGCATTAAGCAACCGCCTGCTTTTAAGACTCATATATTCAATAAAGGAATGGCCGCTTAGGACAGGTTCTACTGTATTTTAAAATGTGTTTGTACCAATGTATGTCTGAAACTAATTTAATTACATTTGCAAATAGTATAGACCCAGCTCAGAGTGTTCACCGAGGAACCGTCTAATCGGGGTCTGCGCTATTTGTCATTTGAAATCTTCTAGCAAATTCATATATTTCAAAGTGGATTGACTCAAATGCAGTTCCATTCAAGTGGTTAAATTCTTACTAGATAATTCAGACTGAAACTGGATTTATTTAAACGAAGTATCATTCTAGAAGTATCATTACATGAGTATCATCCTGGAAATATCTTACAAGAAGTATCATCCTAGAAATACCATTATATACGTATCCTAGAAATTTCACTAGACGTATCATTTAAGAAGTATCATTCAAGAAGTATCACAAGAAAATTTATCCTAGAAGTATCATTCTGGATGTATCATTAGACTATCATGCTAGAAGTATCAATCTACAACTATTGTTCTAGACGTATCACTAGAATATCATTCAAGGAGTATCACAAGAACAATTATCCTAGAAGTATCATTCTGGATGTATCACTAAAAGTATCATACTGGAAGTATCAATCTACAACTATCGTCTTAGAATTATCAGTACAGAAGTATCACCCTATAAATACAACTTTAGAAGTATCATTTTACAAGTAACATGTTAGAAGTATCATTCTAGAAGTACCATTCTAGAGGTATCTAGAATAACTATTTTAGAACAATCACTAGAAGTATCATTCTAGAAGTATCATTCTAAAAGTATAATCCTAGAATTGTCATTGTGGAGGTATCACTCTAGAAATATAATTTAAGAAGTTTAATTTTCGAGATATTATTTGTATTATACAAGAATAATCATTTTAGAAGTATCACCTGAAGTATCATTCAAGAAGTATGATCCTAGAAGTATCCATCTAAAACTGTCATTCTAGAATTATCATTCCAGAAGTATCACACTAAAAATATAAATTTAGAAGTATAATTTTAGAAGTATCATTCTAGACATTCCATTCTAGAGGTATCTAGAAGTATCATTTTAGTACTATTACTAGCTATATAATTCTAGAAGTATTATTCTAGAAGTACATGTACCATCACATAATTATCAATATAATAATTATTATCACTCTAGAAATTTAATTTTCGTTTTCAAAATTTCAGTCGCGAAGTATCACTGTATCATATTAGAATTATCATTTTAGAAGTATGAATATAAATATCATTCTAGAAGTATCATCCTTGAAATAGTATCCTATAATTATCGTTAAAATTTATCCCTGCCTTTATGTCTCCGCCAAACACTATCCCTCCGAGGCGATTCTAATAAGTACCGATAAGACAGGGGTTGAATGTGAACCAAGAGACCAACATAAATCAGCACTCCTCCTATTTATACAGCCCTGGGCACCATAGGGGTACCTAGTCATCGTACAAATTCATTCATGACAAGATAGAGAATGTGTCAATACAGTTCTGAGAAAATCTTTCAAGTAAGACGGTTATGCAACAAACGCATACGTTCTGCTCATGCAGGCATCGTCAGCAAAAGCAAAGTGAAACTGGTCACGGGATATCTGGACATTATACACAGTGAAAGTAAAATGAGAAACAGCATATACGTAGCAGTGATTTACTGAAAAGATGTGAGCTTATAAGCAGACCCAAATCAGGTTCTACACTGTTTGTAAAGTTTGTCTCTTTTCTTAACTCTTTACTCCATAGATACGCATGTCTATACCTTTGCAAACAGAGTAGACCCAAATCAGACGGCTCCTACAGGAGCCGTCTGATTTGGATCTACTCTGTTTGCTTATGGCATAATATAGATATGATTCTGCAGTTACTGCCATGTCCAATTATCCTTGTGTCCCAATGTGCCATTATAAAATGAATCTAATTAATATTCAGGATGACATTATTTCTTACATTAATATTCATGGAATAAATGATTAAACTATTTCAATCAGTACATCCCTGAATATTCACACATGACCCGTAAGAAGTTTGGAATAGTCCATTTGAAACTTCAGCGTTGAAAGAGTTAACCCTTTCCCTGATGAATATTCATGTAGGAAATAATGACGTCATGATTATTAATAAGATTATCTTTTTATAATGGCATATGAACCCATGCCATTTTGATTCTGACAGAAGCTGTAGAATGAGATCTACATTACACCATAAGCAAACAGAGTAGACCCTGATCAGACGGCTCCTATAGCAGTCGTCTGATCTGGGTCTACTCTGTTTGCAGATACGTCAAAATGCGCTTACATAAGGGAAAGGGTTGAGGATGATTTAAGTATGGTGAAGTAAGATAATTATATAAACAATGGTATACAATAAACCATGTCTAAACTGCACTGTCGAATTACAGTAAAGTGTTCCTAATACGACAACATAATGTATTAACATATGCGTTTGTAAAATCATGTGATTGAGGTGGTTGCTTAACCCATTCCCTCATATTGACGCCTTTTGACGCCTCTGTAAACGTCACTTTTTAAAATTATTGCTCCTATGGAGCAAATGCTCTGTTTATCACAATAGTTTAAAAATTACCCAATTCTAAAACATTTTATTTTCTCTATTAAATGCTCATTTTTGGTAGATTTATGCAAAGGGGTCAGGTTTAAAATAGCATATGAGGGAATGGGTTAATGCAAGACAATAACAGTGCAAAACGCCCTCATGGGGGCTTCCTGCATAACTTTTATCCTGCATTAAGCTATACTCTGTTGTAAAAATTCAGAATTCGACTTCTTTTGAGTGGTCGTTTTAGTGGGACTTAACTGCAGTGCCAATACATGTCTTGAACTAATTCCCCCCTGAACTATTTTTAGAGCCAACCTCTTTGAATAAATCTACCGAAAAGGAACATTTACTAGAGAAAAGGGAACATTTTAGAATTGTGTAGTTTTGAAACCATTGTGATAAAGCGAGCATTTGCTCCTATGGAGCAAATGCTCTATTTATCACAATGGTTTCAAAATGTGACTTTTACAGAAATGCAAAAATGTGCCATAAGGGGGTAATGTATTAATTAAGATAGATTGTAGTTAAATGCATGAAGAAAGTCATGAAAACAGTATCTAAAGTATTACTTTCATTTAGTCCGGTTTACAAGAGGTTTACTGTATTGCTAGGTTTTGTAAATATCTTCACCAATGTTTTGTGCAAATATATTATGATCAACGACCTCATGTATTGCAAAGAAGCATAAATAGTTTTAGTACATTAAGGAGAGACAATTAAATACAATGTCCCCAAATTTCGAATCCTTAAATGCCGGCTTGCTCTGGCTATAATAGCTTATTTGTGGTAATGCCAGTAATTTGGACCACTGAACACAATCTAGCAGCAAGAAAATGACATATGGTATACTGCAACAGATAATTTCCCCCAGCATATTCCTCAGTTACTGCAAACATTCACAGAATCGAAAGTACCTTAATTGTCCTAAGTATTCGGACAGACTGTCTAAAGAAAATGGTACAGAGGACCCTAATTTTCCTAAGTATTCAGACAGAAAGTCTAAATAAAAGGTACAGAGTACCTTAATTGTCCTAAGTTATTAAACAGAACGTTTAAAGAAAATGGTACAGAGTACCCTAATTTTCCTAAGTATTCAGGCAGACTGTCTAAAGAAAATGGTACAAAGTACCCTTATTAGTCTAATATATTTCCCTAAGTATTCGGACAGACTGTCTAAGGAAAATGATATAGAGTACCCTAATTCTCCTAAGTATTCGCACAGAACGTCAAAAGAAAATGGTACAGAGTACCCTAATTTTCCTAAGTAGAAAATGGTACAGAGTACACTAATTTTCTTAAGTAAGGCAACTAATGCAGAGTACAGTTACGAGTAAAACCCCTCTAAACCGGACGTCAAAAGTAGTATGAAAACCGGTCTTTCAGAAAGGTGGCAACTTAATGCAGGTTGAAAGTCATGTAGAAAGCCCCAAAAGGAGCTTTCTGCATGACTTTCATCCCGCGTTAAGCAGTCACCTGTCTAAAAATATCTAGATTGTTCTGTCATAAAATTCCGGCTTAGAGAGGTTCTACTGTACTTTAATTACCCTAAGTATTAGGATAGGAGACTTAGGCAAAGGGTGCAAAGTACCTTAATTACCCTATGTATTAGGATAGACAGACTTAGGTAAATAGTGTAGAGTGCCTTAATTAACCTAAGTATTTGGATGGAAGACTTAGATAATTAATGCAGGCTACCTTAATTACTTTAACCCTTCCCCTCATATAAACCGGTTTTCACGCATCTGCAAACAGAGTAGACCCAGATCAGACGGCTCCTATAGGAGCCGTCTGATCAGGGCATGCTCTGTTTGCTAATTGAATTTGATCGACGGTTTCTTTACTTTCTAAAATCTTTATGGCTACAATGTTCCACCTTCGATATTTCATTTTAACTATTTTGTCCATGAATATTCAGTAGGTATTGAACTTTGGAATAAACATAGAACAGGGAAAGGGTTAAGTATTCACAAAGCCTGACTTAGGCAAATAGTGCAGACCGAGGTCAAACTGCTCATGAAGGAGCAGTTTGTTCAGGGTCTTCACTATTGGCTACTTTGTCTACTTTAAACTTTTCATAATGGAAAATGTGTCAAATTCACTTATTCAGCTTTAGAAGCAAATGAAGAGGAGACCGTGGGTGTCTGAATGTAATTAGCATACATTGTAGATCTATTATGGCCGAACGTTATTTCTCTACATAATTGGAAGAAATTGCAAGAGTAGTGTCCTTGGACAAAGTTAACAGCGTTCAGCATTACTATACATACAATTTACATCCCACAAGGGCCCAATACGCGACTTTGTAGTTAAGGAGAATTTACTGTAATGCTGCTTTTGTAATATTAAGTTTGTAATGGAGAAAATGGTGTCGAAATGACTTGCCTTACATTTTTATAATGTAAATTGTACGCAGACTTCATGAATATTTCAGTATCTTGTGTGTTAATGAATATGTTGTATTTTCCTGTATTCCTACAAAGCAGAAATGTCGCACCTGTTGAATATACACCCACCACCCTTTGTAAAACTAGCGATAAAACAATTGTGCTGTTCAACAGCTAATATTTTTAATGTAAGAATATATAAGAACAAGACAATCGGTTTATAATAAACAAACACCAGGCCACCAGCGCATTCAGTACTTTGGCTGATTCCATATGGAAAGCTTCATCAGGAGCATTCTAATGAGGTTTACACTGCAATTTAAAAACGTCATTCAAATCCATATATATATATCATACTGAATTGAGTTTAACACATTCCCTCATATTGACGCCGTTTGACGCCTTTGTAAAAGTCACTTTGTGAAACCATTGTGGTAAATAGAGCATTTGCATTTATCACGATGGTTTCAATACTACACAATTCTAAAATCTTCCTTTTCTATAGTAAATGCTCCTTTTTCGGTAGATTTATTGAAATAGGTTGGATCTAAAAATAGCCTATGAGGTAATGGGTTAATCATTGAACCAGTTATGGACTATTCCATTTGTATATCACAGTGAAAACGCTCTTTAGTCTTTCCCTATTAATACATAAAACAGCAAGCAGGAAAATGCTAAATATTGTGAAGTGTTAGAAAGCTAAAAGTATAACCTAAAACTAAAATTCACCATCAATACTTTAATATTCTATACATTTGTTATAATATCCATTATAGATTGCAACTAGAAATAGAAATATTGCTTAAATTTGATTTATTTAGATGAGATTAATTTATATTTGACATATTCAAATGTTAATCAGTTGCAAAATATTCGCATTAATCAGCGACAATTTCAAGACATAATGCTAATTGTACTCTTATGCAGAAATGTAACTACTTATGTTATTCGCGTGGTGTGACACATGCTTGATGGTCTCCCCTTTTGTATGTTTGTGTTGTCTTTGTGCGTCTCTTGATGTTTTTATAGTTATGTACATTTGCTGTTTCCTTGTGTTGCTGTTTGGGCGACTGTTTGTTCGGTATGTGGTGTTTCCTGCATGACTCATTTTTGTACTTTTATCGTGTTTTAGCTGCGTACATTTACCTCTTTCGCTGCCAATGTCGCAACTGTGATTACCTATGCGAAGAGATTGGATCCAGATGAGACGCCAAGTTACTCGGCGTCTCATCTGGATCCAAACTGTTTGTTACTGTGACAATGGTTTTTGAAACAAAAAGGAACAAAAATAAAACATAAAATTTGTAGCAGACGACTGAATTTGCAGACGGCGAAATTTGGCAGTGAAAGAGATAAGCATTTTGCCACAAAATAAGTTTCGTCTGCTAAGGTTCTCGTCTGCTTTAGGTTTTAAATTAGGACTGTCTTCTATTTCAAATTTAAATATATAATTAGAGAGTGTCAAACAGTGTGGATCCTGATAAGACGCCGAGTTACTCGGCGCCTCTTCTGGATCTAAACTGTTTGCAGAGGTCATCAGGGTTTCGACTACACTCAGCGACACTTATAAGTGTACCGGTATTCGTTTCTAAATAGCTTGATAACGTATTAACCGAATTAAGTCAAACTTTTAGGAGTTGTACTCAAGAGACAAACATTACATAGTGAAACAAAAGTTTATTGAATAACAAGTGGGTGTCTTGCACGCAATGTTCACAGAGATTTCAGCCATATGCGGACAGTGAATGCATGATTCTGGCAGTGACGACTGCGGTTAGATTTCGTTGCCGTAGATGCGAAGTAACGAAGAAATAGTCTTGGGCCAGAGTGGTTACTCTTCCTCGCGGTCTTCTACGTAGATTTTCAACACTTCCTGTTGCCATGTACTTGCTTATTTATTCAAATTAGCTGGTAATAGTGTTTTTGTGAACGGCCATTCTTCTAGATCAAATATCGATTTTTTATGCACGATTAAACTGTATGGCGAATTCAACGTTAATGTTAATGTTACTTTATAAACCGGCATTTAAATGGAAAAATAAATGTTTTCTGGGAAAACTATTTGACAGATATTAATGAAACTTCACACAAATGTTTAATGCATCAAGATCTGAAGCTTAGTTGATTCTGAGGTTCATTTGATTTTTCATTTCAGAGTTATGGCCCTTGACCTTAAAAAAATATGCAAATAGATTGTCCGCTGTTTTCTGGGAAAACTATTTGAGAGATATTAATGAAACTTCACACAAATGTTTAATGCATCAAGATCTGAAACTGAATTGATTCTGAGGATCATTTGATTTTTTGTTTCAGAGTTATGGCCCTTGTCCTTAAAAAATAATGCAAATAGTTTGTCCGCTGTTTTCTAGGAAAACTATTTGAGAAATATTAATGAAACTTCACAAAAATGTTTAATGCATCACGATCTGATGCTGAGTCGATTCTGACGTTTATTTGATTTTCGTTTCGGAGTTATTGCCCTTTTACTTAAAAAAAATGCAAATATATGCAAATAGTTTGTCCGCTGTTTTCTGGCAAAACTGTTTGACAGATATTAATGAAACTTCATACACATGTTTAATGCATCAATACCTGAAGCTAAGTCGATTCTAAGGATCATTTGATTTGTTGTTTCGGAGTTATGACCATTGTCCTTAAAAAAAATATAATGCAAATCTTTGCAAATATGAGGATGGCCATAACTTTTTCATTTGAAATGATATTTACTTCAATTGTTTTATATGGTTAAACCTTAATGTGAATTTTCACATATATAGCGGGGGTTTTGATATGTCATTTTATTCTAAAGTTATGGTCCTTGAACTTCGTGTGTTCGTTGCTTTGTTAGTCGGTCAACTTTTAGTTTGTTTTTTTTGTTTTCTGGGAAAACTATTAAAATGATATAAATGAAACTTAATACAAATGTTTTAAGCAACAAAATTTGAAGCTGAGTTTATTTTGAGGTTCACTGAGTTTGTCTTTACAGAGTTATGGCCGTTGCACTTTACAAAAATCTGCAAAAATGAGGATTAGCTGTAGTTTTCTTATTTAATAAGATATTCACTTCATTTTTTTAAAAAATAGTATCACCTTAATATGGAAATCAAGATCTGAAGCACAGATTAGAAAATGTCAACACTTATAAGGCATGTTGAATCAGAGAAAGTTTGCAAGTGGGCGTATTATGTACCGTATGCGGTACTCTTGTTCATATAGCAGTGTGAATTTCTCGTACTGTCGGCCATGTGCGATTTCGTTTCTGGTCACAGCTCGATTTGCACGTGCCCTTTTAGGTTTTAATTGAATTACAGAATGAAGCGTGTCCTTGGCTCATTTATTAAAAATTAAATAATCTGTTATATCGACATAGCTGTATGTAACGAGTATTTGAAAAATATTAAGGAATAAATCAATAAATGGTATTTTTATACTGGTACACTTGTAAGTGTCACTGAGTGTGTGGCGGCGAAAGATTTAAATCACAGCCTATTATTTAAGTAGAGTAACACACACACATATATCAATTAGAATTATATATCGTGCTGATACATTATATCTTGGTAGATAGTTTTGTATGAAAATCCTACGAATTTTAACCATTTACTCCATGAATATTCATGTAAAAAATGATAACTTTATTAATATTAATGAGTTCGATATATATTTATAATGGCATATAAGAATACGGAACTTTTGGCCATGGTATGAATTATGGAATTAGAACTATATACTTCCATAAGCAAACTGAGTAGACCCAGATCAGGCGGCTCCTATAGGATCTGGATCTACTCTGTTTGCAAATGTGTTACAAGGCGTCTTTATGAGGTATTGTCCTGTTTTATTAACCTGTCAAATTTAAATAATTATACGCTTGCTGAACACGCCATATATAGCTTCGGTTGATATCAATTGTTTCCACTAATAAAAGCTTTCCTACTTGGCTCATTCGAGTACTTGTACATTTATTGTGAATCTCGTGTAAAACGTTTGAAACACAGGTTTACCCAAGCTAAATATATCCATTCAGTGACGTAGGAATATTCACATTTGACAGGTCAATAAAACAGGACAATAAATTGTTAAAAAAAATTGTTGTCATGATGACAATGTTTGTGATTGGCTTTGATTAAGAAAAAACGTCTTCAGGACTGAATGAACGACTGTGTGATAATCTTTGCAAATGGTTTGGATCCAGATTCAAATGGATCTAAGCTACAGTAGTGTTTGAAGAAACAAGCTGCGTTTAGAGTACTATAAATAACAGTGCAGTATTTTAATTGCATACCCTTATTGCCCTATGCCTATGTAATACGATCTTCTCTCTGCAGCAGTTTGTAAACTAAACAATACAATTTGGTAAAACAATTTGGCACCGTATTCATGACTTTTAATAAGTCTGATATAGTATACAATAGTGTAGACCCTGATCAAACGGCTCCTAAAGGAGCCGTTTGATCAGTGTCTGCACTATTTTCATACGCTTGTCTGTCCGAATATTTATTATAAATAAGATATAGCATAACCTGTCTGAAGGGATAATCAAAAAGGTCTAATTATGGGTCTGTAAGGCAGGCTGTAGCTAAACGCTGGTCAAAAGTAATGCAGATAACTCATTGAAGAGCTTTCTGTATTACTGTTGCCCTGCATTAAGCAACCAAATGCTTTTTAACCCATTTACGTCCAGTGTCCCTTAACCATTTCCTCCATAAATACGCCTTTCTACGCCTCTGTAATAACCACTTCTTGAAACCATTGTGATAAATAGAGCATTTGCTCCTATAGGAGCAAATGCTCTATTTATCACAATGGTTTCAGCTACAAAATTCTAAAATTTTACTTTTCTCTAGTAAATGCTCCTTTTGGGTATATTCATTCAAAGAGGTTGGGTCTAAAAATAGCCTATGGCGGAAAGGGTTAAAAAGGACACAGGCAAACAATGTAGACCCAGATCAGAGGGCTCCTTCAGGGTCTGCCATTTATGCCATCGGCTTATACCAGCAAATATTTTGATTGCTGTACCCCATCAAAATGAAAAAAAAAATGGATGGGTTGCAAAATAAGATCCTGATGAAATGGGTTAACCCTTTCGGTGCCAAATGTCTAATTGTCGTCTGCAATCCAAGTTTGATAAATCATTCAGTAAATTAAGGAAATGAGATAAATAAATGCAAATTTCAAAGAATAAAGCACATACAGTAAAACTTCGATTATCCGAACACTAAAATACGTATTATTATCGATCTTTAAGACAGGTGGCAGCTTAATGCATGGTGAAAGTCATGCAGAAAGCTCCTCTAGGAGCTTTCTGCATGACTTTCACCATGCATTAAGCAGCCACCTGCCTAAAAGGGTCTAAATTCTTCTATAACGAAAATTCGAATAATCGAGGTTTTACTGTATATAGAAATAGAGATTGAGACAAATAGTGAAGTCCCTGATCAGACGCCGCCTTGAAAAGGCGGCGTCTGATCTGGGACTGCACTATTTGTCGCTGTGTAGTTATGCGACTGCAGTGGTGAAAGGGTTAAGACTCCTATGTTCAATAAATGAATTCTATGACAGGTTGTGCTGTAAATTCACAAGAGAATGTCATTATTGTGGGTATTACGTTTACCGGTCCCTGGCGGATGAATGCTCACGCAGTTTGTGTAATTAGAAGGACATTGATACAGCTAAAACATCCGATGCTTGAATCATCTATAATTATTTCCTCATTAGCGTAAGTGTTCCGAGTGATGACTATTAAGTCTAGAATACTAATGGCCGTGACCTTGGAAACTCATTTTTGTTTCCAATAATAGAATAAAATAGACTAGAATAAAATAGAATAGTAGAATAGAATAGAACAGAATAGAACAGAATAGAACATACATAATAGATTAAGCAGAACATAATAGAATATTTATTTATGAATAAAGCAGTACAACTCGTTGTCTTATTAGTTTCCAGCTGATTGACACATATACGAAACCAAATTTCTAAACCGCCGCTTAGTACTCATGGAATGTATCTAGTCAACATTTGATCGATTTAAACCACATTTTGTATAGGTACAGATACATCACACATAAATATGTTTCTTAGGAAAAAACCAGGAGCCTTTTCTCCCATAGGAGCCATCTGATTAGGATGTGCTCTGCTCTGTTTGCTTGTGAAATAGATCTGATTTTACATTTTCTACCAATACCAAAAGATCCTGTGTGTGCAGTTTCCATTATTAAAAGATAGGTAATAAATATTCATGATGTCATTGTACCCCCACAAACGAAGTTTTTTTAGGGGGGGGGGGGGGTATACTGGAGTCTCCATATCCGTTCGTCTGTTTGTCCGTTCGTCCGTCCGTCCGTCTGGTTTGTCCGGATAATAACTTCCAAAGTATAAAAGCTATTGACGTCAAACTTCATATACAGATAGATCACATTGACCGCAAGTGCAGTGCACAAGGTCTGTAACTTTTGGAGTTATTGCCCTTTGTTACATTTCTCAAAATCTGACTTGTCCGGATCATAACCTTCAAAGTATAAAGCTATTGACAACAACCTTCATATACAGATAGAACACATTGACCACAAGTACAGTGCATAATGTCCATAATTCTGTCTTCAGTATTTTTGGAGATATTGCCCTTTGATATTTTTCTCAAAATCGGGCTTGTCCGGATCATAACTTTCAAAGTATAAAGCTTTTGACTTCAAACTTCATATCCAGATAGAACACATTAACCACAAGTGTAGTGCACAAGGTCCATAACTCTGGCTTCAATATTTTTGGAGTTATTGTCCTTTGTTATTTGTCTCAAAATCGGGCTTGTCCGGATCATAACATTCAAAGTATAAAACCTGTTGACTTCAAACTTTATATACAGATAGATCGTTTTGATACAAGTGCAGTGCACAAGGTCTATAACTCTGTCTTCAGTGTTTTGGTGTTATTGCCCTTTGTTATTTTTGTCAAAATCTGGCTTGTTTTAATAAATGATTTTTTCCGGAGCTTTTCTCTGTCATACCTCAACAAAACTTTTCTAAATTTTGCAGTATTGTTGAACACCACCTGAAGTTCTGCACCTGCGATAAAGGTTTTGAATGAATTATCTCCCTGTTCATAATTTAACAAATGAAAATTTATTTCTATAACCCCATCTCTGTGTCAAATGTGCAAGTGGGGGTATTAATCACCTTTAGTGATAGTTCTAGTTATTTCTAACATGACTATTAAACAGGGAAAGGGTTAAACTTTTGTACTGCACTCTGATATTTATATGTCATGATTAACATATTGTGCAAAGTTTAAAAGAAAATTTGGTATCAATTTCAACGCATATTTTGATTTGACGTTATCATTTTTATTGCTAAAGGTGCCACTCAAAGCGTGCACAGTCGACATGTTCTTGGTGTTTTTTTATTTACGTAATTGTATTGAGATGGAACATACATTGTTGATATCATTGCTTAACTATATTCGGCATGTGTCAGAATATCAGTTTCTCCAATTTATCATTATAATTGAGAGTTCCTGTATAAGAGTGATTTATGCCCCACCAGGGCGCTGGTTAATGAAGTTCGCACATGATCAAATGTGTATTTGAGATGGCTAGCCGATGAAGAAATTGTCAGCAGCTAAATTGATACACTAAGCGCAAGACTGTTGTAGTAACGTTACAGTCTGCGGGGTGAAGGTCATGATGGCAGCTGAAAAACAGTTTGATTCTAGATGAGACGCCGCGTAACTCTGTGTCTTATCAGAATCCAAACTGTTTGACACACTGGAAGTGATTTCAGTGGAACTGAAAGAATAAGTTAACCAGAGCTACAGATAAAGGCGCGCACTCAAATACTAAACTCGTCATTTCTCCACCAAACCCTATACTGTGGCCACACTTTAGAATCGTCTCGAATGTCATAGTATAGGGATTGGTTGAGAAATAAAGGAACTATCCTTGAAATTGTTTAAATTTATGCATCTTACCTGGAACTCTGAGTCAACAGAATATTTTACATGGTTATAAAGTGTTACATGTAATAGTATGACTACTTCCAGTCTTGCGCTGACCTCTCGATTTTCGTGAGGTTTATTTGAACCAGTACAAGTTATGATTTTGCGCTGTCCAACCTCTAGAATGTATGGATGGTATAGACCAACAAGCTAGACCAAAACTAATCCCCCGTCACAGTTACAAGTATATCATTTTAAGTTGCAGTAAAGTGTCGCTAATGCAACCATATAGGCCTAATTAACCCTTCTCTTGCTGAATTTTAAAATACATTTCTCCTTTTTTACCCATGCCCTGTTGTAAAATTACATATATCTTCACTGTGTACAAGTATTTCGCTGTGCAATCATTGCTGTGGAGTGCACTGGTTGCACAGTCAACTTGTAAATAGTGTAGACCCTGATGAGACAGCTCCTTCAGGAGATGTCTCATCTGGGTCTTCACTATTTACAGGTAGGTGTATTGACGTGAATAGCAAGCGAAGGGTTAACATAGGAGTATTTAAAAGCAAGTTGTTGTTTAATGCAGGACAAAAATAATGCAGAAAGCTCCTGCAGGAGCTTTCTGTATTATTTTTGTCCTGCATTAAGCTACCACCTGGTTTAAAATCCAGTTATACTTCTTTTGAGTGGTCGTAATGTCGAGATTTTACTGTAAAACAGTTATGCATATTGATCCTTTTCCTGATAGAGACGCCTTTGATGCCCTTGCAAACAACGGAGACCCTGAACAGACAACTCCTGAAGGAACCATCTGACCAAGGCTTGGTCTGTTAGCTTTTGGAATTACATTGTATATGAATTGTAGATATACTTATTAACCCATTACCTCATAGGCTATTTTTACATACAACCTCGTTGTATAAATCTACCGAAAAGGAGCATTAACTAGGAAAAAGGAAACGTTTAGAATTTTGTAGTTTGAAACCATTGTGATAAATAGAGCATTTGCTCCTATAGGAGCAAATGCTCTATTTATCACAATGGTTTCACAAAGTGACTTTTACAGAGTCGTCAAAAGTGGTCAATATGAGGGAATGGGTTAATCTATCTGGTTTCAAAATACTTTATTCAAAATGACATTATAACAAAGTTTATTCATGTTCATGGTGTCATAATTTCTTACATGAATTCGTTTTAGAAACCTTAGATGTAATCCTATAAGTAAATCCGTGATAAACCAGAATGAAGAACAGTGTAGGTCTTTGTAAGCAGAAGGCTGATTAATGCAGGGTGAAAGTCATACAGAAAGTCCAAAAGGAGCTTTCTGTACGACTTTCAACCTGCATTAAGCTTCAACCTGTCTGGATGAGCGGTACTGGTATTAATTTTAACGTCCGGTTAAGAGGGGCGTTACTGTACAGTATGTTATAGCATAATGGATGAAGGTGCGTACCCAAATACTAAAATCGTATTCTCCACCAAACCCTTTACGATGACCACTCTTAAGAATCATCTCGAAGAGACGATTCTATAGAGTGGTCACATTATAGGGTTTGGTGGAGAAATAAAGGAGTTATTCTTGAAAATGTTTTACTTACGCATCTTATCTGTAGCTCTGCAGTGTTTAACACATTTATTCTAGAAAAGTGGCCAATTAATATGAATAATGAAAGGAGTTTATCATGAATATTTATGAGGAAAATTGGTTAATTTGAATATTCAGCTCATTGATCAATGCCACAGGAATACAATTTGCTGATATAAAATGACTTAATTCGCTGTTATTATTTTCGATGATAGAACCTGTTCTGAAACGGTCATCAAAAAGAGGTCTTATTGCAATTATTCAACTGCGCTCTTCTCCTACAAAGTTTAATAGTGTAGACCTATATCCAGCAACTTGCTCAATTAATCCTTTACATCATGAATATTGACACTATGAACATTTAATGAGATGAATTTTATGATGGTATTTGAACACACGATTTGTTTATCGTGGAGCAAACTGTAGACGCAGCCCTATTTTATTTCAAATTTAAAATAGACCATAACCTGATCAGACAACTCCTAGCTGTCTGAACAGGATCTACTCTGCTTGCAACTGCGTTAAAAGGCGTATCTATGGAATACTTGTTTAAGAATATCACTGCACCTATATCACTGCACCTACATCACTGCACCTATTGACGATATATTGTAAAATATTATCTATTTATATGAATTATCCATTTTATTGCAACTGTTGGCAACATCTCCATATGTTTTTCAGTTGAATGGTAAAAATTCAGGTGTATTATACAAAAGTGCGCAATGTGGAGACTCGGTGTCAGCAAGGTCCAGTTTGGGGGTTCTAAAGTTGATACGCCCACCTGTGGCACGGCTGTGTTCCAGTATGATCGTATTACACTTGCTCAACAATTTCACTACCAACACACAGACGTTTCGTCTGTTAAAATTGACGCCGTAGAAAGTATCGCAAGATGTAAAGTAGAGAATTTTTTTAAATTCCTCCAAAAATATATTCGGATTGTCAAACAGATTTGGTCCTGGTGAGATGTCGAGCAACTCGGCGTCCGTCTAATCAGTATCAACACTGTAAAGGTTATCGCATATTCGCCAATTGAGTATTAATTTATCATGATCAATATCACAGGTGCCATATAATAACATAATTTTCACGGCAAATTGATATTCACTTCAAACGAAATCATTTTTCAGTGAAATGCTGAATTATCAAAACTCAACTAAATTAAAACGTGCATTGGCAATTCGTTATCGGTGTTTTGATTGATCGCATTTTCTACATGAAATTGATTACTGTAAATGCTTTTCTGGTTCCTGTCTTACTCAAAATCGTATGACCAAAATCGACGATCGTCCTAATTCACAACAATCTATCACATAGTTTTGTGTATATTAATAACGATAACTTCGTACGACTGAAATTATCGTAATTTCCAACTTCCAGTTGCGATCGTCGTATGTTAGAAATTACGATAATTTCAGTCGTAAGATCTTTAGTATGACGAAAACCAGGTATATTTCTATTGTGCCTTACCATTTCCTTACCACGTGACGTTCGTCCATGAAAATGCGGTCTTTTATTTCGGTTTTATTTTTCAACGAACTTTTATTTAATGCCAATGAGTACGGATTCCATGACAACACGTCATGTTGCGTCTTTTCTTGGTCTAAACCGTTCGCAATGATCGTCGCATTACGTATCAGTGAGGAAACGTTTAACCCTTTCCTTCATATAAACGTATTTTCACGCATTTGCAAACAGAGTAGACGCAGATCAGACGGCTCCTATAGGAGTCGTCTGATCAGGGTCTGCTCTGTTTGCTAATGGAATTTGAAAAATATGTTTCTTTACTTTCTAAAATGGCTACAATGTTCCACCTTCCATATTTCATTATAAGTAGGTATTGAAATTTGGAATTTACATAGAATTTGAAATTTACACTAAGTACATGTATGATAAGCGTGCCCTGACTGGCATTTGCAAACAGTTCGGATCTAGACGTCTCAAAAGTATTCACAACTGTTTGCCACCCGAGCACACGGTTTTCAAAAGCATTGAAGGAATCCAGAGTATGTAGAGGTGCGACAGGTACAGCTTGAGCAGATTTTTTTCTAGGTAGGTAAGGGTTAAAATACAGACATTTGATAGCGATATGAAAATTTATGTTGCATGCCTATAGATTAATATTTCATCTGTGATTTCATATCTGGTAATAATTCAAAAAATGAGAAGTAGAGAGTTAATTGATTTGCTTGGCATATCTGAGCGTCAGATACTTTACGATGATATCTTATTTATTAAAGATAAAACCAGCCCAGCTGCCATTAAATTTTGTTATTGTATGAATGAAAAATGAAAAAATACTCACGTTTCACCCTTTCATATTCATGTGAGAAATAATGATATCATATATATTAATTAGATTATTTTTATAATTGGCACATTAACACGGGAGTATTTGGCTATGAGAGACTATGTAGAATCATATTCATATTATTTAAATAATCAAACAGAGAATATCCTGATCAGTCTGCTCTTACAGGAGCCGTCTGATTTGGGTCTGTTCTGTTGGCAAATGTGTAAAAAGGTGTATGTATAGTGTAAAGGGTTGTACATGTTTATAATTATGCATAGAAGAAGCTTTGGCATTAACAAACTGGTTGACAGACGGACTGATAAACAGACACTTGCTATATCTTAATGACACACTCCGGAAGTGGGGATATATTTTTAAATATATATATATAATGTATATATTTACGTTGTGTTTGCCTTGTATGCGTTAAAACTTTCAATTCTTGGCAGGCACAAATCGACCATTGCTTTACACCGAATGATGATAGATATTATACAGCTTCCATAAATATAAAACTTCGTTAATTCGAAATTTAGTACAGAAGAATCTAGCCCTTTCAGGAGAGGTAGCTGTTTAATGTAGGATGGAAGTCATGCAGAAAACTTCCAGATAAGGGTTTCTGCGTGACTTTCACCCTGCATTAAGCTGCCACCTGTCTTAACGAAAGCAATGCAAACGTCGCTTAAAGGAGCTTTCCGTATATCTTTCTGCATTTAGCTACCACATATATTTAAATTCTAGACATGTACTTCTTTGGAGTTTTAGTTGTAAAGAGGGTCTACTGTACATGCAATGACAAATGCATCGAGGAATGATAAATGGGTGCGGTTTACATTTCTATTAACCTAATTGGTAATCTTATACATGTTACCGTAATTGATTGGTTTGTAATTTATAGACAATCATCACTTGGGTAGATCACGTTGTAATATTAATTGCTACAGGTAATATATAACATGCTCCATATAAGGAGGTGTAGAAATTATAAGAAAATAAAAACGAAATTGAAATTGAAATAATCTGGTATTAGTTTTGCACATGAAGTTGAATGTGGAATACACTTGATAAAACGCATTGAGATTATTTTAACCCTTCACTCCATGAATATTCATGCAAGAAATACTTAACATCTTTAACATTTTAACATTTTTAATCTTTAACATTAATTAGATTAATCGCTATGATAGCACATGGGCACGTGCGTGTTTTTGCTATGGCAGAAACTATCGACTCATCTCTATATCATAAGCAAACAGAGCAGACCCTGATCAGACGGTATATTTGTGTTTACTATGTTAGTAAAGGCGTAGAAACGTGTATTTATGGAGTAAAGGGTTAAGCTATGTTGTTTGTATAAATCTCAAGAAACTTTTCAATTTCTCATTTGGGTTTGAAGGTTTGAAGATGCGAAAGGTCAAGCATGGCTACAAACATCGTTGAACATCGACCAAAGCATGGCTGAAGGGTACTTTTGTCTGCATTACCCTATAACCTATCTTAAGCGGCCATTTATGCTTTGAATACAGGCGTCTTAAAAGCAGGTGGTTGCTTAATGCAGAGAAAAAGTGATACAGAAAGCTCCTATAGGAGCTTTCTGTATCACTTTTGTCCTGCATTAAGCTACCACCTGTTTTAGAAATCCAGATTTAGACTTCGTTTTAATGGCTGCTTAAGACACGTTCTACTGTATGTCATATCGGCTTTAATTTAGCCAGTAGTGTCATAGAATATGCTTATGAAGAACTGCACCATACTCTGCATGTTGACCCTTTACCTGATAGAAAAGATGCAATTGCCTGAGTAGATACAGACCAGACGACCCCTGTAGGTCATGATTCTACAGTATCTGGCAAGGCCAAACCGTCTTGCGTTAATTTGCCATTTTAAGCATTGAGGTGATAAACATTCAATACACCATTATGTTTGTATTTCTTACACGAATATTCATCAGGGAAAGCGTAAAGAAATTATGTCGTCGCCGACTGATGCCGACAATCTTTCCAATTACATTGCCCTGTTTGCGGATATTTCTGTTTATCCAGCAAAGAGTATACCACCTGACAAGAACTACGTGAAAGGTCGGTTGTTTAGTTTGATTCCATGTACTGTCTTTACAGTCATCATCGTCATCATCATCGTCATCATCATCATCATCATCATCATCATCATCATCATCATCATCATCATCATCATCATCATCATCATCATCATCATCATCATCATAATTCATTAACGTTCAAGTTAGTATTAATACCGGTCTGCAAGACAAGTGGCAGCTTAATGCAGGGTGAAAGTCATGCAGAAAGCTCATTTGCATTAAGCATCCACATGCCTAAAGTATCTACATTCTTCTCTACTCCGGTTTAAAGGGGTTTACTATATATACTCAGTGTCGCTACACCGTGAAAGCAAACTAACTCATCATTCCGGCATCGACGACGGGGTTGCGTGGTAGTTTCATTATTGATACAGTCTCACCAGAAATTCTGATTTTAAAATATAACGTTAAAAGTAATCCTATTGTAAAACAAACTTTAACTTTTTTGTAATACTTGTTTGGTATATGTCATTCAACTATTTACCCAAGCTGAGGCTTATTAATCATCCATCGGTTTAATTTCAGTTTTTGCATTAAAGCTGTTATGATGTAAACTGATACTGACATGTAGTGTTAACAGTCAATACCATTCAATCATGCTTTGGCCAGAAATTGACATTGGTTGTCATTTTGCCATTTCATATTTTCGGAATGAGATTGCATGCCGAAAACGAATGACAGTCTTAATTATGATATGTCTTCAAATATATATCTGTATCGGCTTTAGATATTCTGCGTACTTGCGTTATTTCTTAATTGAAGTTTTAAGCAGGAACGATGAAACATACATAGCGTACTTCATTAAACCATTACCAGTTTACACAGTTTTTGTCTATAAACGGTTCTGAGTTTCATATTTTGTTTGGCATATATATATGCATTATATTGTGATCCTACGTAATTTCCTCTAATATGGAAATGGAATTTCTACAAGCTACATTAAAGCCGCTATAAAACAAACACAAATCGTTTCCGTTCAACCATGCTTTGGCATCAAATTGACATAAATGGCAATATTTGACATTTCACATCTTCAAAATGTATAAAGATATTACAAAATGATAATTTTAGAAGTGTTTGAGTGCTGAACTTCGGATAAAAACCTCAATACTTTTATCTGGCTCATTTCATCTTAAGCGACCTGATTGTCCTTTCTGTGTCCTTTCTTAACCCTTTCGGTGCCAAATTTCTAATTGTCGTCTGCAAACCACTTTTGTTAAATCATTTGATAAAATAAGGTTATGAGATAAATGAATGCAAATTTCAAAGGAATAAAGCACAGATACAGAATTAGAATTTGAGACAAAAAATGAAGTTCCTGATCAGACGCCGCCTTAAAAAGGCGGCGCCTGATCTGGGACTTCACTATTTGTCGTAGCGCATTTTTGCGACATTGGCGGTGAAAGGGTTACAGTGAGCTTAAATATTCAATAAGAAAGAGATCTGACAATGTTCTCCAAGTAGCAACTAGCCAGTGTGTTTACAATGCACTAGAAACACAGAATTTCAAAGATATGCGTCAAAGATTGCGTCAAAGGAATGTGTCATTGTATTTCAGATTGTAACATTTGTCTTTCATTATTAACCCTGTATTTTAAACATCTTTACAAACGGAATAGACACAGATTAGACAAGTCCTTCAGGAGTCCACTGATCAAGGTCTACTCTGGTTGCATGTAAAATCGAATATATCTGATTCTGGAGCTTCTGCCATGGCCAAAACATTTTGTTATCATGATTCATTATAAACAATTACAAAATAAATACAGTTGAACTTCGATATCTCGAACTTCAAGGGACCAAACAAATTAGTTCGAGGTAATAGAGGTTCGAGTTATCCAATTTATAATCTGACCAATATCTCAAGTTCACAGCTTAATGCAGGTATAAAGTAATGCTGAAAGCTCCTGCAGGAGCTTTCATCATTACTTTCGACCTACATTAAGCTGTCATATGTGTTTCTAGATATGTGTAGTGATACAATTTAGAACAATTCTGTATTGTACATTTCGGAAGGACAGCACTTTTAGCTCGAGTTATCCCGAATACTTCCGATTCTATGAAGCTGTTTGACTATTGATCATGATTGTGTCAAACAGAGTGGATCTTGATCAAATTATTCGGCGCCTCGTTTTAATCCAAGCTGTTTGCAAGTGCAAACCAGGTCATGGAGAATTGGATAAGGGTTAAGATTACTTATACTCCCTAGTTTGATCATTCATTTATGTTTCAAGTTCTTTCTATACATTTGTGCAATCCAAAGACGATTAAATAAGGTATACGGAAGACTTTTTTATATATTGCAGGCATAAATATTAATACAGTAAAAATACCGGAATTTAATAAAGAAGATTTTATATCCTTGAGGAAAGTGACTGTTTAATGCAGGGTGAGACTCGGGCAGAAAGCTCCCAGTGGTGCTTTCTGCAGGCGTTTCACACTGCATCAAGCTGCTACCTGTTTTAAATACCGGTATTAATACATGTACTACATTAATTTGAGGGGTTTTACCGTACTGAATAAAACTAAAACATGGTATTTCAAAAGGATGACTTCAAACAATAAGAGGTTTGGAACTACAATAAGGTCGAACTCTTAATTTGTTGACTAATTAAAACCGGCTCACACCTTTGTGAATATTAATTAAACCAAATTTTGTATCAAATTGCATTACTGAAGAAAATGATTTGTATGACAAATAGTGCCGATCCTGATGAAAGGGCTCCCGAGAAACCCATTCTCTACTAGTGACGCCTTTTGGGGCCTTTGTAAAAGTCATTCTTTGAAACCATTGCGATAGAGCATTTGCTTCATAATTTCAAAAGTAAACAATTATAAAATATTCATTTTTTCTATGCTCCTTTTCAGTAGATTTATTCAAAGAGGCTGGGTCTAAAATAGTCTAGGAGGGAATGATTTAATATGTTACAATGCTTACCAAGGGTTTCTATACTTGGTTTCCGTACATTAACCCTGGTTCCCTGTTCTGTATTTAGGCCAAATTTCAATACCTACTGAATATTCATTAACAAAATAGTTATAAAAGAAATCTGGAAGATGGGGCATTGTAAACATTTTAGAAAGTAAAGAAACATATTTATCAAATTCTATTAGCAAACAGAGCAGACCCTGATTAGACGGCTCCTCTAGGAGCCGTCTGATCTGGGACTACTCTGTTTGCAAATGCGTGAAAACACGTTTATATGAGGGAAAGGGTTAAGGTTTGACTTCATGTAATCGTTTCTTACGAATATTTGGGTTTGTTTTTCATATCAAAATTAATTTGGTAAATACTGCAGGAAATGCTGTCCATGCAAGACCTAAAAGCACCCGCTTTCAAATTTGAATATGGGAGAAAATATGGACACCTTGAGCGGTAGGACATTTTTTAAGATATTTGATGCTTCAGTGAAACCAACTCCGAATCTTAGGTCACACTTACGCCGACAAGATCGAGAAAAGTCTTATAAAATGCAGATGCTTTAAATTCTCTACCTGCATCGCGTTTTCAAAATGCCTAAAATACATACATGTAATCCAGTTGTTTATATGCTGAAAAGAAGTATATCGAAAGAAAAATGATTGAATAAGCGCTGAAGAAGACAAAACGTTCGTGTGTTTGCTATCGAAATGCCTGATGTTTTTCGCCGATGTATTAGTTTCGCAGCTGTTCGACATATGCCGATGATATTTTGTTGAAATTATCGACATTAACGGTTTCAAGGGAACATTTTTCGATACAAGTTCAAATTGTGACAATTTTCAGAACCAACACCATATGTTATGGCGTATTGAAAATACAGTAAACCCTTCTAAACCGGATTTCTAGTAGAGTAGAATTAAGATACTTTTGGGTATGTAGCTGCTTAATGCAGGGTGAAAGTCACGCAGAAAGCTCCTAGAGGAGCTTTCTGCATGACTATCACCCTGCATTAAGCTGCTACCTGTATCCAAGACTGATATTTATTCTAAATATAACGTCCGGTTTAGAGAGGTTTTACTGTATACATTTATTGTGGAGAATATTACGTTAAGGACACTGCTAATGTACTAGTCCTAGGGTAGTATGGAATGTTTCAATTGTCATGTGGTATCTTTTATATTCTGAATTGTATCAAATATTGGGCAAATGATTTACTATATGTACTTGGCAACCACAGTCACCTACAGCAATGCTATAAAATGCTAAAAGATCCACACGAGAATACGTGGGATACAGATCTAAACAGTTTGTGATTAAGCTATGCTTTTGTTTCTGCATGGCTTTCCATGAAGCTGACGATAATGCTATTTAGCTATGGGTTTTTTTGTTAAGTAATTGCACATGATGATGGTGATTTTGCTATTTAGCTATGGTTTTGTTTATGCATGTTTTGACCATGGTGTTGGCAATGATCCTACTTAGTTATGGGTTTGTTTATGAAACCATTGTCCATGATGGTGGTGATTATGCTATTAAGCGATGTGTATGTTTACGAATCTGTTGCTCATGATGCAGGTAATGGTGCTACCTGACTATGGTTTTGTTTATGCATGTATTGATCATGATGTTGGTGATGATGCTATGTAGTTATGGTTTTGTTTATACATGTACATGTATTGCCTTGCTATTGAAGTTGACGTTATCTAGCTAGGGTTTTTATGAATATATTGCCCATGGTGTTGGTGGTGATGCTATTGAACTGTATCTTTGTTTATGCATGTACTGGCCATGATGCTGTTGATGACTGATGATGCCATTTAACTATGATTCGGCTATGCATGGTTTTGTTTATGCATGTATTGGTCATGTTGTTTGTGATATTGCTTTTTAGCAATGGTTTTGTTTATGCATGCATTGCCCATGATACTGAAGATGGCGAAGGATTGCAGATTGTTATTTACAAAAATGGCATGATGATCTAAATATGTCAAAAGCATTTTATTATATGCAGTTCAAATCTCTATTTAACCCATTACCTCATAGGCTATTTTTAGATACAACCTCTTTGTATAAATCTACCGAAAAGGAGCATTAACTAGAGAAAAGGAAAATTTTAAAATTGTGTTGTTTGAAACCATTGTGATAAAAAGAGCATTTGCTCCTAAAGGAGCAAATGCTCTATTTATCACAATGGTTTCACAAAGTGACTTTTACAGAGTCGTCAAAAGTCGTCAATATGAGGGAATGGGTTAATGTCGAAATTGATGTGAAAGTTTACCTATCTTGTAAAATAAGAAATATATTGACAAACGGAACGATAACAACAATCAACAAGTTTACATTAGATACTCTGGCCACAGTTTGTTGGTGGAAACGGAAGACCTTTTGAGTATCGACTATACTCGACGTGTCTGCTCTTTATATCAAGCAGACAGTATCTCTATCATCGAAGACTTTTTTAGCACCAGATGTATGAAACGGTCAGCGAAATATACTTTAGAGACAGTTTGGTGCGAAACAGGTCATTAGCAAACAATTACTCAATCACGTCATCTACGAATGGATTAGAAATATAATACGTACCAAGATATCCCCAGTCAGCATTATGTTAGGAACTCTATAAAATCATTTTAGACAATATCTGTTCGCAATAACTACAGTAAAACCTCCCTATAACGGTCACTAAGTTGTGTTAATTATTTGGTATTTAGGGCAGGTGGCTGCTTAAAATAAGGTGAAAGTAAAACAGAACGCTCATATAGGGTGTCCCAAAAAAAATGGAACCCTGAATCAAATGTGTATACGTCTGCCAAATTTCTCTTAAAAATATGCACTGGTTTTAAAGATATTAGTATTTTAATGAACGCACCTAATATCTGTTTTTTATCCAGTCACCAGGCTTCTCTAGTGACATAATAAAGGGGGTGCAAATAAACTTAGGTTTATTAGGTTACTTCCGGTAGTGGAAGGTTTATTAGGTTAGTAGATAGGCGTAATGATTCTATAACCATGGAACTATTTTAGTTTTCTGTAAATATTCATAAACATGTTGATGGAATAGATCTAACAGATCTATTTGGTCACCAGAAGAATTATTCAAATGAGAAAAAATAAAAATAATTGGCTACAGCTGGATTCGAACCCGCGCCTGATCCTACAAAAACTAATTCTATTCTCTCTAAAGACGTCGCCCTTACCGATTACGCCACTGAGGCCACATACAAAATGACGTTGATTTATCACTTTTATTAATTTAATCCACCGCTGGCAAAACCCGTTTTTGATAAAATCAAACCTGGAAGCAAAGATTGACAGATAAATAGTAAATGTTTTCTTTTCACTCTCATGATTATTTGATTGATAAACTCTTACAGGGGCGGTGATAGTCATAAACCTAAATATAGCCTGTTCAGTTCCATCGATTTCTGAGTGACGTTAGGTAGAATCTAAAAATAGAAACCGAGACTACGTAACTCGAATTTGACCAAAGAATATAGATCATGTCTGTTTGAAATAACTTATCGACCCTCGATTCAAATCATCTTATTTTTCAAATTCAACCACGTTTCCCTTCTAGTAATACAAGTATCGAAACTATATTCCTCTGCGGTAGCTCATTAGATCTATTTACGTCTAAATGGAAGTGAAAAGGGAGGGATCCGTTGATCGAAAAACTGCATTTTCAATGTAAATTATTTCAAGAGTGTTATGAGTCTATAAAAAAAAGACATTTAACTATATTGACTGGATAAATCGAATAATAGGTTAGTGCCGTAGATGGGACGCCTTTATCCGACTCGGAGAGAAAACAGTTGAGGCTCGGCAAGCCTCGCCTCAACGTTTTCTCCCCTCGTCGGATAAAGCGTCCCATCTACGGCACTAACCTATTATTCTCTATAACATGATATTCTTATATTGCATAGTCCATGCCTATATCATGTTTAAAACGGAGTTTTGGGTGCTTTCATTTAAATGCTGATATCTTAAAAACCAATGAATATGTTAAGACAAAATTTGGACAATATATGGCAAAATGTTGTATCTACTAAGCTACATGTATATACGTTTAATTTAAGTTAGCAATATTGACAGGAATGGGATAACTTGCAGGTCTTAATCCCGGGTTCCGGTTGTTTTGGGACACCCTGTATAGGAGCGTTCTGTTTAACTTTCATCTTGCTTTAAGCAGCCACCTGTCTTTAACACAAAATACTTGATGTAATTTAGTGGCCGTTATAGAGAGGTGTTACTGCACATATACAGTAAAGCCTCTCTAAAGCAATACACTCGGAAAAAGTAAATATATCTAGAATTTTAACCCTTTACTCCATGAGTAGTCATGTTAGAAATGATAGCTTCATGGATATTAATTAGATTAACTATTTAACTAACACGGGAAAGTTTGGTCATGTCATAAACTGTAGAATCTTATCTATGTTATAGCAACAGCAAACAGATCGTCTGATCTGGGTCTAGTCTCTTTGTGCAGGCGTAGAAAAGCGTTTTTATGGGTTTAAAGGTTAAAATTGGTTGTAGCTTAAATTTATGCTGAAGGCTCCGCTACGAACTTTCTGTATTACTTTCGTTCTGCATATATCATTCCTTTGCTCTTTAAAGCTCCCATGTTAACCCTTTCCCTCATATAAACGTGTTTTCACGCATTTGCAAACAGAGTAGACCCAGATCAGACGGCTCCTAGAGGAGCCGTCTGATCAGGGTCTGCTCTGTTTGCTAATATAATTTGATAGATCTGTTTCTTTACTTTCTAGAATGTATACAATGTTCCACCTTCCATATTTCTTTATAACTATTTTGATAACGAATATTCAGTAGGTATTGAAATTTTACCTAAATTTAGAGCAGGGAAAGGGTTAATTAATAGTGTTGTCAATATAGACATGTTCCACTGTACGTATTATATTGCATAACCTGTCATCCTTTGTATGTACAGTACGCCCCTCTATTCAGGATGTTAAATGTAGCATAAATATCGGTCTTGGAGACAGGTGGCAGCTTATAATGCAGGGTTAAAGTCATGCGAAATGCTCCTCTATGATTTTCACGCTGCAAAGCAGCAACCTGCCAAGAAGTATATAAATTCTTCTCAACTAGAATTCAGGTTTAGAGGTTTTACTGGACACATGTACTGGGGTTTGTATGTAATATGGGCCGGAGACCTATATTGTTGTATAACCCTTTCCCTGTTAAATATCCTTGCAGGGAATAATGACATCATGACTATTTATGGGCCGAATTTGTATGATGGCATTTTACGTAGGTTGTTTTTGGTCCAGGCAGACACTGTGGAATTGGAACTATATCTTACAATAAGCAAACAGAGCAGACTCCTATAAGAGCCGTCTGACCAGTGTCTACTCTGTTTACAAGTTTTTATGAAGGAAAGGGTTATACTTTGTATGTAGCCGGGTAGAGATTGTGGTGAAATAAGTTGATAGGCTTTACTGTGTTGCTTGGTAGCTCAGTCGGTAGAGTGTTGGCATGGTAAGCCAGAGGCTCTGGGTTCGAGTCCCAGTCGAGTCACAACTTTTTCACCATGTTACATTTGGCGCCCAACGTAAATTACCCATAAGGTGATTTATATGAAGATAACATGTAATAATAAAAAACTCGTGGAATGTTCTTTGAGTAAGAATTCGGGACGAATTCTTGTGTAGAGGGGGTGTGTGTAGCCGGGTAGAGATTGTGGTGAATTAAGTTGATAGGCTTTACTGTGTGGCTTGGTAGCTCAGTTGGTAGAGTGTTGGCATGGTAAGCCATAGGCCCTGGGTTCGAGCCCCAGTCGAGTCACAACTTTTTCACCATGTTACATGTATATGTTTGTTACAGTAAAAACTCTCTAAAGCAACGACGTAACATGGACATGGTTGTCCATAAAATAAGAAGGATGTTTAATGCAGAACGAAAGTTACAGCGGATATCTTGGGTATTTATGGAATAATGCGTCACATCGTGGATACTCATTTAATGGAATTTCATAATGACAGATGAAGGAATAATGTTTTGGCCAGGACTGAACTGTAGAATCAGATCTGTACTGTTTCATAAGAAACAGGACAGGCTTGGATCAGACGGTTCCTACAGGAGCTGTCTGATCTAGGTCTACTCTGTTTGCAAATGTATCTATAGAGTAAAGTGTACGCACATCCATCCTTAATACTAACATTACTAACATGTTTTAAGTGGTTGCTGTAGATAGGATTTGCACTATAACCAATTCACAAAATGCACATGTGATTCGGTGATACTCTCGAGTTACTGCATGTCTGTTATTCGGTGATACTGATTCGTTACTGCAATTATGTGATTCGATGATATTCGCGAGTTGCTGCACTTCTATTATTCGGTAATACCCACAATTTGATGATTCGATGATGCTCGCAAGTTATTGTAGGTTGAGGATACTCTCGAGTTACTGCAGTTGGGAGATAATCGTGAGTTATTATGTCTCCCCCATTTATGGGGAGATATATTGTTTTTGCCAGAGTTGTCTGTCTGTCCGTCCGTCCGTCTGTCTGTCCGTCTGTCTGTCTGTCCGTCACAAACTTGTGTCGCGCGTATCTCTGAAACCAGTTGGGCTAGAGTCACCAAACTTCACAGGAATGTTCACCAGCATGAGTTGTTGTGCACCTGGGTTTTTTGAATTGTCTCCCCCTGATAATTTTGGAGTTATTGCCCCTGATGACTTAAAATTAGAAACAACTTTGTGTCGCGCGTATCTCTGAAACCGCTGGTACTAGAGTCACCAAACTTCACAGGAATGTTCACCAGCATGACTTGTTGTACACCTATGGTTTTTGAATTGTCTCCCCCTGATAATTATTGAGTTATTGCCCCTGATATGAATACTTAAATTTATACAAACTTTGTGTCACGCGTATCTCTGAAACCAGTAGGGCTAGAGTCACCAAACTTCACAGGATTGTTCAAAAGCATGAGTTGTTTTGCTCTTGGGTTTTTTGAATTGTCTCCCCCTGCTAACTTTGGAGTTACTGCCCCTGATGACTTAAAATTAGACAAACTTTACTTAGTGTCGTGCATATCTCTGAAACCACTGGGGCTAGAGTCACCAAACTTCACAGGAATGTCGACCAGCATGAGTTGTTGTACAACTGGGATTTTTGAATTGTCTTCCCTTGATAACTTTGGAGTTATTGCCCCTGATATGATTACATAAAATTAGAGAAAATTTGTGTCATGCATATCTTTAAAACCACTAGGGCTAGAGTCACCAAACTTCACAGGAATGTTCACCAGCATGAGTTGTTGTGCACCTGGGATTTTTAATTGTCTCCCCCTGATAATTCTTGAGTTACTGCCCCTGATATGTTAACTTAAAATTAGAGAAACTTTGTGCTGCACGTATCTCTGAAACCAGTAGGGCTAGAGTCACCAAACTTCACAGGAATATTCACCAGCATGAGTTGGTGTGCATCTGGGTTTTTTAATTGTCTCCCCCTGATAACTTTGGAGTTACTGCCCCTTATGACTTAAATAAGAGAAACTTTACTTTGTGTCACATGTATCTCTGAAACCACTAGTACTAGAGTCACCAAACTTCACAAGAATGTTGACTAGCATGTGTTTTTGTGTATCTGGGGCTTTTGAATTGTCTCCCCAGACAATGTTGGAGTTATTGCCCCTGGTGACTTAAACATTAGACCCTGATAAGTTTAAAGTTACAGACATTACACTTGTATATTGGAAAGAGGATGAGAGGGGGAGACATCCGTTTTTGTGACAAAAACAAACCTCTAGTTTCAAATTGATAATACTCGCGAGTTTCTACAGTTCGGTAATACCCATGAGTTACAACAATTCGGTAATGCCGGCGAGTTACTGACAACATTCCATGATGTACAATCAGGATAGTTTCACCAGTCAGGAGCCTGCTGTTGTAAACCATAACATACTGACACACACGATTGGTCAAATTCTGATCTAATGTAAGATTTATTTACAGTTGAACTTCGATATCTCGAACTTCAAGCGACCATACTAATTACTTTGAGATAACAGAGATTCGATTCATCCGATCTCTTATCTGAATGATTTCTAAAATTCACAGCTTAATGCAGGTCAATAGTAATGCTGAAAGCTCCAATAGGAGCTTTCAGCATTAGTTTCGGACTGCATTAAGATGTCACATGTGTTTCTAGATATGAGTAGTAATGAATTTTAGAATAATTCTGCATTCTATTTGAAGGACCGAACTTTTACTTCGAGCTACCCCAAAGTTCGAGTTATCCGATTTCGAGATATCGAAGTTTAACTGTAGTTTCATTTCGGTCAAACACCGGACAAACTGTTGGCCAATATCCAAACAATTTAGATTCTTATGAGACTCCAATTAGCACGACGTCGCATCTGGGTCCAAATTGCAAATAAAAGTTTGATTGGATTTAGCATAATCCTGGTTAGTAACTCCTGTACTGTCTAGCACATGTATTATGCATGCATACTTCAATACAGTAAAGTGTAATATCATGTGATATATACATTTGACATGGCGGTTATTATGATAGTGATATATAGTGGTGCAAAGTGCCGTTAAACAGATATGTTCAGATATCTTAAACTTTATCCAGCTATCCTTGACCCGACTCGCATTTGCAAACATCTTATATCCTGATGAGACGCCGAGTAACTCGGCGTCTCATCAGGATCCAAGTTGTTTGACTCTTGCTCAATAGTTTCTCAAAAGCTTGATCGAATTGAAGAGTAGTCAATATTGCACCAGACTCAAATTTAAGCAGAACTTATTATTTTCACAGCGAGGTAAAAAATAATTGAATTTTGGTGTACGTTTTTTGTATCACAAAGCCATATTTGAGTGCATTATTAATGTGACACGTCCCACTGGATTCCATTAACCTTTTGTAAATTGCTATAAGTGTCTGGAACTATTTTGAAATCTCATTTAAATTTTCACAGACAATTCTAAATAGAAGTTTTATTATAAAAGTACATCATTTCGAAAAAAGTTTGGAACTGTAAACATCTGTTGACGTAGTTTCAATAAACAACATTGTGTGATATTAATGTATCAAAGCTTTCTGTTTTGCCGTTATAATACGTATTTTTTATTTCATAATAATCGGATCACTGTTGAAAGCGTGTTTAACCCTTTACTCCATGAATATTTAAATAATTATATGGGGGAGACATATTGTTTTCGTGAAAGTTGTCTGTCTGTCTGTCTGTCTGTCTGTCTGTCTGTCTGTCTGTCTGTCTGTCTGTCTGTCTGTCTGTCTGTCTGTCTGTCTGTCTGTCTGTCTGTCTGTCTGTCTGTCTGTCTGTCTGTCTGTCTGTCTGTCTGTCTGTCTGTCTGTCTGTCTGTCTGTCTGTCTGTCTGTCTGTCTGTCTGTCTGTCTGTCTGTCTGTCTGTCTGTCTGTCTGTCTGTCTGTCTGTCTGTCTGTCTGTCTGTCTGTCTGTCTGTCTGTCTGTCTGTCTGTCTGTCTGTCTGTCTGTCTGTCTGTCTGTCTGTCTGTCTGTCTGTCTGTCTGTCTGTCTGTCTGTCTGTCTGTCTGTCTGTCTGTCTGTCCGTCCGTCCGTCCGTCCGTCCGTCCGTCCGTCCGTCCGTCCGTCCGTCCGTCCGTCCGTCTGTCCGTCCGTCCGTCCGTCCGTCTGTCCGTCACACATTTTGTCCGGACGATAACTTCAATATGCCTGATGCCAGTTGATTGAAACTTCATATATGGAAAGAGCATAATGAGAGGAAGTGTCATGCACAAGGTCCATAACTCTGGCTTCACTAATATAGGAGTTATTGCCCTTTGTAAAATAAATCACACTTTTTTGTCCGGACGATAACTTCAATATGCCTGATGCCAGTTGATTGAAACTTCATATATGGAAAGAGCATAATGAGAGGAAGTGTCATGCACAAGGTCCATAACTCTGGTTTCACTAATAGAGGAGTTAATGCGCCTTGTAAAAAAATGCACACTTTTTTGTCCGGACGATAACTCCTATATGGCTCATGCTATTGGATTGAAACTTCATATATGGAAAGATCATGACGAGAGAAAGTGTCATACACAAGGTCCATAACTCTGACTTCATTAATAATGGAGTTATTGCCCTTGTAATTTTTTCAACAAATGTTTTGTCCGGGCGATAACTCCTATATGGCTCATGCCATTGGATTGAAACTTCATACATGGAAAGATCATGATAAGAGAAAGTGTCATGCTCAAGGTCCATAACTCTGGCTTCACTAATACTGGAGTTATTGCCCTTTGTAAAAAACACACAAATTTTGTCAGGATGATAACTCCTATATGGCACATGCCATTGAGGTGAAACTTCATATATGGATTGATCATGATAAGAGAAAGTGTCATGCATAAGGTCCATAACTCTGGCTTCAATAAAATGAGTTATTGCCCCATGTACATTTGTTTAGCGCTTTCTTGTCCGGATGATAACTCCTACATGGCTCTTGTCATTGTATTGAAACTTTATACATGGAAAGAGCATGATGAGAGAAAGTGTCATGAACAAAGGCCATAACTCTGGCTTCAATACTTTTGGAGTTATTGCCCTTTGTTACATTTTTTGTCCGATCAATAACTCCTCTTCGACTGATGCTATTGGAATGACATTTCATTTATGGAAAGAGCATGATGAAAGTAAGCGTCATGCACAAGGGCCATAACTCTGGTATCAATATTTTTGAAGTTATTAGCTGTTATCATTTTCTTCTTGAAAAATGTGGTGTGGAAAGCGCATAATGAGGGGTGTATCAATCATCAAGTCCATAACATTTTTAGTGATTTCCCTTTACATATTGTTTTTATTAGAGGGGAGACATCCGTTTTTGTGACAAAAACCTCTAGTATCAATTGTTATAATAACACATGGACACAATAATGTCTTGCAATGACAGGAACTGTAGGCGCATATGTATGTTATATCATAGAAGCAACCAGAGCAGACCCGGATCTGACAACTATAGGAACCGTCTTATCTGGGTCTACTATGTTTGCAAAGACGCAGAAAGGCATATTTATGGAGTACAGTGCACCATGCCAAAAACAAAATGCTGTTCATATGCCGTTATAATGTTTTTATTAATATCTATACATACAATTTTTCTTATATGAATATTCACAGAGTAAAAGGTTCAGGGTGTACCGAAACCACAAAGTAAATAAACATCCATAGTGTTGAAAAACTGACAAAAACAAATGATTTTGTTATGTGCAGATGTACATGCGTTGTTCCAGATAAGGATTTCTAGCACTCCTATCTTTAGTAACCCATGTTATCTAGTACATCTGAGAAGCAATATAAGAGGCGTTCCATCAGGATCCAAGTTGTTTGACACTCGGTCAAGAGCTTAATCGAGTTGGAAGTAGTCAAGATAAGACCGGATCCAAGTTACAGCAAGCCTTATTTGTTCACCGTGACGTAAGGATTAACCCAATATTTACGCATTTTGGCGCCTCTGCAAACATCTCCTGTTGAAACCATTGTGATAAATAGAGCATTTGCTTCTATAGGACCACAATGGTTTTAAACTACACAATTTTAAAATTTTCATTTTCATTTTCTTTAGTTAATGCTCCTTTTCGGTACATTTATTCAAAGAGGTTGGCTCTAAAAATAGGAATGGGTTAAGATATGATTTGACACTCAATTTGTTTGTTTTCGGTGGACGAGCTAGCGAACATGCAGATGGGGCAAAGAAACGAATGTACAATTTAGAGTATAACGTTATACTCACCCGTATAATTCGAATGTAGTGTGACATACGTCATCAGAGATATTTATGTACACATGTATTATCAGTTACTGACATCATCAGACAATTTGTGTCAATCGACATTCTTGAGGTCGACCACAAGAACTATTTCAAACCGTAGAGACACAATAGCGTCCCATCTAAAGCGACCACCAAAAAAAATCTAAGTTTAGGGTCTTACGTGCTTGCGGTAGGTAGTCAAGTGCAGGACGAAAGTTATGCAGAAAGCTCCAAGAGGAGCTTTCTGCATTACTTCCGTCCTGCGTTAAGCAACCATCTGCCTTTAAAGACGCCCAGGTTTATTAATAAAGCGGCCGTTTTAGAGGTGTTCTACTGTATATGACACGAGACCTGTCCGACGAACTCGCCTGCATCTTGACGTCAATCTGTTGACAGTACTCTCGACATTTCCAGAATCGCGCCTCAAACCTTATGTTACACCAGGGACATACTTTTGATGTCTTAACCCTTATACGCTATCCACGATTTGACTTACATTTACAAACAGATTGGATCTGGACGAAACGTCGAGTAACACGGCGTCTCATCAGTATCCAAGCTGTTTGACACTCGGTCTATATGTTCTCAAAAGCTTGATCGAACCGAAATTAGTCAAAATTGTACCAATCCTAATTTAAACAGTCATTTTTTCACAGCGGAGTAAAGATTAATAGTGTAATCAATTCAACAACGAAATGTTTCTGAAGGAAAGCAGTGTAGAATCAGAACATCATATGCTGTTTCTTAAAGAAATGATTTTGTGATATTTTCAACTGATAACCATATTACGTATAGTTTGGGACAAAAACGCACCCACGTACGGTACGTTTATTTCTTTTATTTGCCATGTCGACAATTAACCCTTCGCTTGCTGAATTGTAAAATACATTTCTCCTTCTTTACTCATGCCCTGTTGTATAATTACATATATCTTCACTGTGTACACGTATTTCGCTGTGCAATCACTGCTGTGGAGAGCACTGATTGCACAATCAACTTGTAAATAGTGCAGACCCTGATAAGACAGCTCATGCAGGAGCCGTCTCATCTGGGTCTTCACTATTTACAGATAGGTATATTGACGTGAATAGCAAGCGAAGGGTTAACCCTCAAATCCATACATACATACATACATACTCTTTTTAACGCAAATAGAGTAGACCAAGATCAGACGACTCATTGTTTTGCTTATGAAATCGCGTTACTGCAATTTCTAAAAGGGTAAAAATTCCCCTTGCTAACGATGTCATTTAGCTGATTAATATTCATGCTGCCATTGCCGGATCTGTGATTACCTATGCAAACAGTTTGGATCCAGATGAGACGCCGAGTAACTCGGCGTCTCATCAGGATCCAAACTGTTTGTTACTGTTACTATGTTTTTGAAACAAAAAATGAAGAAAATCAAAAGAATGAAAATTTGTAGCAGACGACAAAGTTAGCAGACGACAGAGTTTGGCAGCGAAAGGGTTACTATTCATGCTGCCATTATTGCTGACATGAATAGTCAAGGAGTAAACAGTTAAAACACTAATTTAGATTTTAAGCAATTGGATAATGTTCTCTGAAAAAAAACTAACCCCCAACAACAACAAATAAACAAACAAAAACCAAATGGATAATGTTCTCTGAAAAAAAACTAACCCCAACAACAACAAATAAACAAAAAAACAACAAAGCACACAAAAATGAATACAATAAAAATAAAATAATAATAACAGTATCTGTGTTAGGATGTAACAAATATTGAATACGTCTGAAACTAATTGGCAGTTATAAATCACGAATGATGTTGAATTTCTGATCATCCAAGTTTTCCACGAGTACAAGTACATCATGCTGTGATGATTTAAAAACTTGTCTGGCGGTGACTGAAATTTTCGGATGTGAAACATCAATGTTGATCAAATACATATCTTGTACTTCTCGAGTATTCGATTTTTTTTGTATGGAAAAATTTAGATACTTTTAGGCAGGTGGCTGCTTACATGCAATGCATGGTGAACTCCTCTATGAGCTTTCTGCATGACTTTCACCATGCATTAAGCTGCAACCTGTTTTAAAGACCGATAATGATACGTATTTTAGTGTTAGAATAATCGAGATTTTACTGCATTTTGTACTTATTTCAGAATTTGTTCTTATGTTGAAACATGCCAAATTGAATATTTAAAATAACCCCCCAAATGCATCGAATAAATACGCAGATCTATTCTAGTAATGAACATTTCTAAAAACATTAAAGTGATCTTAAAACTATTCAAAATATGAGGAATTGATAATATTTTCTGAAAAAAAAAAGATTACACAATAGATTGTTTATGGTAATGTATTGCAGTGTTTCGAATGTTTAAAAGTCGTCAATATGAGGGAATGGGTTAACCCATTCCCTCATATTGACGACTTTTGACGACTCTGTAAAAGTCACTTTGTGAAACCATTGTGATAAATAGAGCATTTGCTCCTATAGGAGCAAATGCTCTTTTTATCACAATGGTTTTAAACTACAAAATTCTAACATTTTCCTTTTCTCTAGTTAATACTCATTTTCGGTAGATTTATTCAAAGAGATTGTATCTAAAAATAGCCTATGAGGTAATGGGTTAATAAAGACGAATTGAGTAATTTTCAGGCAGGTACCTGCTTAATGCAAGGATAAAGTCATGTAGAAAGCTCCTAGAGCTCTGTCTGATTTTCACACTTCATTAAACTGCCACCTGTCTTAAAAACCAATAATAATACTTGATGAGAGTTCGTGTTATCGAGATTTTACGGCATTGCCCATTTACGGCGATACCTTTGGTCACCATAGTTCGACATGTACACCATTGTACGACATGCGTTCATTGTAGGGACTTCCCCTTTTGATTCGTTTCAGTGTAAATCTAGTCCGTATTAGCACCGCCTTTATTAGCCATTTTGGCACCAAATATATTTCATCTGCTAAGATTATCGTCTGCGTCAGGTTTCAAAGTGGCCTTTTCTTCAATTTCTGTACAGTTTAAACAGTTTGGATCCAGAGGGGACATCGAGTTCGTCGGCGTCTTCTCCTCTGTTTGCAAAGGTCAATACATTCCCTTATATGAACGTATTTTCGCTCATCTGCAAACAGAGTAGACCCAGATCAGACGGCTCCTATAGGAGCCGTCTGATCAGGGTCTGCTCTGTTTACTAATGAAATGTGATAGATCTGCTTCTATATTTTCTAACATGGCTACAATGTTCCACCTTCGATATTTCATTATAACTATTTTATCCATGGATATTCAGTAGGTATTGAAATTTGTAATAAATACAGAACAGGGAAAGGGTTAACACGGATTCATCTATGGCAGCGAGAGGATTAAGTGTGTCGTTTTCGATGATTCATTATAAGGTTTAATACCCAAATAAAAGACATTCATGATTGACACATATAAACGAACAAAGCAGAAGAACAACCCTTATAAGTTAGACAGATTAGTGTTTTATTTCCAACACCATTCATAACTTGTGCATTAACCAAATGGAATTTCGTTGTAGCTTTGTCATATCTAAAAAGCATCTGAACAAAAAATTCCCTATTTAATCGTGTGATTTGGCATGTTTACTTCTGTATGTTTAATATCCTAATGGAATATCATATCTAAGCTTAATCACAGACGTAATGTCGGATGCAGTGATTTTTGAGCAATATTTGACAAATGATAGTTTTTCTGATGTTATGTAATTAGCAAATACATGTTATGCCATGAATGTAGATAAGCTCACATTGTAACGATGCGGTTAACCCTTTCACCGCCAATGCCGCATATATGCACCGCGACAAATAGCACAGTCCCAGATCAGACGCCGCCTTTTGAAGGCAGCGTCTGATCAGGAACTTTTTTTATATTAATCCCTAGTTCTAAGTCTGTGGTTTATTCAATTGAAATTTGCATATAATTATCGCATTTCCTTATTTCACCGAAATGTTTTAACAAAACTGGGTTGCAGACTACACGTAGAAATTTGGCGCCGAAAGGGTTAACGAAGAACTTTGGTTTAGTAAATAGGTGAAGTATACTAATGGGGGTTTGACCGATATGAACGAAGTTACATGTACAGAAGAATTTGTCGTTAGTGGATATAAAACAGATCAAAATATGGGTTTGTGTGGCAGGTGGTAGCTGAATTCAGGTCAAAAGTAACACAAAGAGCTCATATAGGAGCTTTCTGCATTACGTTTGCCCATAACTACCGGTATATGCTTTTTAAGACTCCTATATTCAATACATGAATGACCGCCTAGGACAGGTCCTACTGTATCAAACCAGGGGCGATCAGAAAAAAGAATTACATAACGACGCCAATACTAATCCATGGCTATGCAAACTACATGGCACACACAGAGATACATAAATATACGTATAAAGACGCATATCAAAGACACACAATACGATACATCATCCAGACAAACAAACAGTCTCTAACAGAGGCACACAGAAAGACGCACAAAACACACACAAAGATACACCACACAGACAAACAAGAAGACACACACAGAGGCACACAAAAACACACACACACGCACACATGCACACAAATATAGTTTGAGTTTGAGGTAGAAGTCAAGCAAGTCAAAAATTCCTTTACGCACAGCAAACCTGACCCGTTTTCAATTCGTCCTATGCATCTTTTAGAAAGACATGTATTGAAAGGCCACTTACACAATGAACATGGTGCCTTTAACAGCAGGTGCTCTCTTCATGCATAACAAAAGTCCATAGGAAGATTTGTGCATTATTTTCGTGATTCATTCAAATTACCACTGGTCTTTGAAATTTATGATAAGACTTCGTTTAACTCATTCACTCCTAGACTATTTTTAGACCCAACCTCTTTCAACTAATCTACCGGAAAGGAAGAGTTGTTAGAGAAAAGGAAAAGTTTAGGAGTGTGTAATTTTTAAACCATTGTGATAAATAGAGCATTTGCTCCATAGGAGCAAATGCTCTATTTATCACAATGGTTTCTAAATGTGATTTTTACAGAGGCGCCAAAGTGCGCCACTATGATGGAATGTGTTTCCATCATATAAACTATTTTTCAAGCCTTTGCAAACAATGATCAATGACCAATTAGCCGACCTTGGTAGGAGCCGTTCCATCAGGGTCTGCTCTGTGTGCTTATGGAATGATAATATATTCGACTCTGCAGATTCTTCCAATAGCAAAACTCCATCTGTACATATGCCATTATAAAAACCACCCAATAAATATTCATGATGTCATCATTGCTTACACGAATTTTCAGTAGAGAAATAGTTAAACCGTTCTCTCCTAGACTGTTTTAGACCCAACCTCGTTGAATAAATCTACTGAAAAGGAATATTTACTAGAACAAAGTTTTCTTTTAGAAATGTATACTTTTGAAACCAATGTGATAAAAAGAGCATTAAATTTTGTTCATATGGAGCAAATGTTCTATTTATCACAATGGCATAAAATGACCTTTACAGAGGCATCAAAAGGCGCCAATAGGAGGGAATTGGTTCAGAGTGTTTTTACTTTTATCACTTCCTGTGATCGACACTCGCCTCTTACCATGTGTCATGAGAGGTGGAACTGTTTGACGCTATCTGTGAAACTGAGGTGACAGAGCTACTTTAACACAAATTGTGTCATGCTAACTTCTAATATTCTATTTCAATATACAGTAAAGTTTAGCTAATATGACGACTCAAAAGAAGTCTTTATTCTGAATGTTTAACACAAGTAGTAGCTTAATGCAGGACAAACGAAATACAGAAAGCTCCTATAGGATTTTTTGCATCAATTTTACCCTGCTTTTGCATATTCATGTTTTAATTAATCATGCGGTTGTATTATCAAGACTCTAATGTGATGCATTGGCAATGCAGCGATGTGATTGGTTAACAATCAAATGAAATTGTCTGTACAGTAAGAAACCGCATGAGTTATAATCGTTGTATTACCAGAAACCCATATAATATGCGTAAATTAAAACATTTTCAAGAATAACTCTTTTATTTCTCCACCAAACCCTATCGTGTGAACACTCTTTAGAATCGTCTCTTCGAGACGGTTCTAAAGAGTGGTCACATCATAGGGTTTGGTGGAGAAATGACGATTTTTGTATCTGAGTACGCACCTTTATCTGTTGCTCTAATTACAAGCAAGCAACACACCTCAGCCCTTCTCATGCTACATTTGTAAACCATAATATCTGCTCAATTTCTGACTTGCACAGACTCTGATTTGTCACGGAACTTCCGATTTTGTTACGCTTTTGAAAAACGTCCTGATGAGACGCCGAGATACTCGGCAAATGCCAAGGCAATACGCGCTTAGTATAAGTGGCGTTAATATATCTATTTGCATCATATTTGTATTCATGCAGCATCATTAAATTAGACCTAAAGTTTAAGGATTGCTTGTCATACTTTCGGGCTTTATTTTAACTCTCACACATTCCACTTTTCTCTGTCATCCCCTCTCCTCATCAAATTTTCTCTGTCATTCTCATCTCTCTTCTCTTCTCTCTCTCTCTCTCTCTCTCTCTCTCTCTCTCTCTCTCTCTCTCTCTCTCTCTCTCTCTCTCTCTCTCTCTCCCTCCCTCTCTCCCCCCTCTCTCATTTTTGTTACTAACTGTAGACTAGCCTATTTGCCCGGATCTGATTTATTTAACCCATTACTCCATAATACGCTTTTCAACTACTTTCAGCTCCAACAGAGCAGACCTTTATCAGACGGTTCCATTTGATTAAGGTTTGTTCTGGTTGTTTAAGATATGATCTAGTTATATTTCTACATTTTCGACTTGTCCAAAAATTCCTGTGTACGCGTGCTATCATAAAAAACCTGATTAATATTCATGATATCGTTATTTCTTATATGAATATGCTCAGAGTAAAGGGTTAATCTAAACGGATAATTGTAGAAATACAATGTAGATTTAATAGGCTCTAAAATAGAGCTGACTGTAGAACAGTCCAAATACCCAAATACTAAAATCGTCATTTCTCCACGAAACCCTATACTGTGACCACTCTTTAGAATCGTCTCGATGAGAGACGATTCTAAAGAGTGGTCACAGTATAGGGTTTCGTGGAGAAATAATGGAGTTTTTCTTGAAAATGTTTACATTTACATACCTTATCTGGACCCGTGATACTGTTCAATACCACACTTCTTTTGATACTTGTTACATATATAGAATTCTAAATAAAATAACATTCAATATTGTTTAACTTGTTCATCCTGTGTCACTTGATTGTATATTATGTAAAGACTGGTCTGTATAATAATTACATCTACCATTTGCTACAAAATGTCAGACTTGGAGTGTCATTGTTGAAATCTTTCTTGAAATGGTTATTGTTATTGAAAACGTTAACCCGTTTGTGTCCAGTGTCATTTAAAAAGGCGAAGAAGTGTAGACCCAGATCAGAGGTTTCCTCTGATCAGGGTCTGCACGGTTTGCTGAACCCATCACTGTCAATGGCTTATACCAACACACATTTTGTTTGCTGTGCTCCTCAGCATGAAAAATGGATGTGTTGAAAGTTGACCAGAGCTTTAGATAAGATGCGTAAATTAAAACATTTTCAAGAATGCCTTTTTTATTTCTCCATCAAACCCTATGTTGTGACCACTCTTTAGAATCGTCTCTTCGAGACGATTCTAAAGAGTGGTCACAATATAGGTTTGATGGAGAAACGACGATTTTATAATTTTGAGTACGCACGGCTATCTGTAGCTCTTATCTGGACCGTTCTGAAATAAAACAAAATGGACGAGGTTTCCTTAAATAATACGGGAATATATTTGTTAATGATATCCAAGGACAGATGAGTCGCTGTCAACGTTGAGAAATATAAATCATCAGTAATATGAGCCATCCTCTATGTGCCATTTTGCAGCATCCGTTTATATAGATATAGTACTGAAAAGAGACAAATACTGAACACAACCACTGTATAACAATAGCGATTTATTCATACTAGCAAGGCAATTTTAAAATGTTCAAGTCTTGTTTTTAACCCTTTCCCTTATGTAAGCGCATTTTGACGCATCTGAAAACAGAGTTGGCACAGATCAGACGGCTCCTATAGGATCAGGGTCTGCTCTGTTTGCTTATAGTGTAATATAGATCTGATTCTACAGCTTCTTCCTGAGCCAAAATGTCCTGTGTTCATAATTCCATTATAAAAAATAATATTGTTAATATTCATGACGTCATTATTTCCTACATGAATATTCATCAGGGAAAGGGTTAATAGTTCTCTCCCCACTATCTTTTCGAAGAGTTTAGAGTACAGAAGTAATGGTTACTTTAGTGTATTTACAGTAATTTCCATATTTCCTGTTAGTTTTTCTCTCTCAATTTCCAGTCGCGAATTGTGATTGTGGTGCTTTACGGGATATTTCTTTGAATCCAAATATGCATTCCTTAGACTCCTGCTACGTTCACCACATGTGTAATACATGTGATACGTTACTGGAACGTTGAAGAGATTAATTTTGATCCATTAAAATACTTAAAAAGATAAAAAATAAAACGCGTATTCTCATTGTAAGCGCCAGAATCCACTTCCGTAACGTTCGCTCAAATTGGCGTGTCTATTTTTGAAATATTGAACGGAAAATGTAATCACAAGTAGGAGAAACATAATTGAGTGTGGAGAATTGTTTTTAGGGTAACGCACACGGACGCTTCACAGTGTATCTATATATGTATATTGTACATATACATGTCTAAATGACGTATATTTCCACAAAGTGGGCGTAGTTGACAACATAAATACATTTTCTTTTCTTCCATATCTTTATGGAATAACTATTTTAGTAGTTTAGAATGTTAAAATACATCTTGTCTCACCAGGGAATGTGAGCACACGCAATTTTGGTTATAGAAAAAACGTTGAATCGGGTCTATATGTTTCAAAAGCAAAACAGATCAGACAATGATCAGACGGTTCCTGTAGGTATACTCTGTCTTGCGTTAAAATGCTTATATATATCGTCGAGGTTACCATTCACATTTTTTACTCATAAATGCAGGTGCAAATCCAAATGATTGACCTAGTAATTCTTATATATATATATAATTTGTTATATAGCAGAACCTGTCATAAGCGGTCATCATTGTATTAACCCATTTGCTCCAAGTGGATTCTTCCATGCTTATATATTGGACTAGTCCATTTTTATCTAAGGGGTGCCTGGTCAAGTTTTATATTGAAATTCCTATCAGCAAACAGTGTAGACTCTGATCAGACGTCGCATTATGCGGCGTCTTATCAGAGTCTACGCTGTTTGCCTAAGTTCCATATATGGGATCGTGGGAGCAAATGGGTTAAACATAAGATTCTTAAAAAGCAGATGGTTGCTTAATACAAGGCAAAGGTAATGTAGAAGAGCTTTCTGCATGACTTCTGACCTGCCTTAAGCTACTGCTTGCTTTACATATCCATAATTAGACCTTTTTGATGGCTGCTCAATGCAGATTCTAATGTACACCATTAAGCACTGGGTAGTTTGGGTAGTACACAAAGGAGGGTTAAAAGTAGGAAGTAGGAAAGACAGCAAATAAATGTTTGTTTAACCATTTCCTTCATATCATCGCGTTTTCACGTATATGCAGAGTAGACCCAGATCAGACGACTCCTAGAGGAACCGTCTGATCAGGGTCTGCTCTGTTTGCTAACGGAATTTGAAAGTTCTGTTTCTTTAGTTTCTAAAATGGTTACAGTATTCAACCTTCCATATAACTATTTTGTCCATGAATAAACATTAGGTATTGAAATTTGAAAAGAGGTTTAAACTCTTTGTTGTTAGATTCAGGAATTATATATTTCATAATTTAGTTGTATATTTACCACACTATTATATTGTGCAAGTTGTTTCGATACAGTATAAAATTAATCGAAAGACATCATTTATATGAGCTGATCAGATTGGAGTATTTTGTATGAGTACCGTACTGTTGGAATTAATTACAGTTGAACTTCGATATCTCGAACTTCAATGGTCCATACAAATTAGTTCGGGATAACATAATTTCGAGTTATCCGATTTCCTGCTTAATGCAGGTCTAAAGTAATACTGAAAGTTCCTACAGGAGTTTCTAGATAAACATAGTAATATACATTTTAAAGCAATTCTGTATTGTAAGTTTCGAAAGGACTGAACATTTAGTTCGAGTTATCCCGAATTTCGAGTTTCCGAGTTCGAGATATCGAAGTTCAACTGTACATGTACCACTTGCTCAATGCCCCTTCGTTGCGGTAAAACTAACGTATTGGACACTTTCTAATTTCAAATCAACTACATGATGAAGTTCGTGGTGACCTGTTCTGTTTAATAGCATCAACCCTACTTGTAGACCAGACTCTAATTGCTATTGGGAGATCTTAGGCTGTCAATTGAAAATAAAACTTAAATGTTTTCTGCAGTTATGCAATACATCGTAAAAACCACACCGTTCATGGTTTAACCCTTTCCCTCATGTTGACGACTTTTGACGACTCTGTAAAAGTCACATGGTGAAACCGTTGTGATAAATAGAGCATTTGCTCCTATAGGAGCAAATGCTCTATTTATCGCAATGGTTTCAAATTACAAAATTCTAAACTTTTCCTTTTCTCTAGCTAATGCTCCTTTTCGGTAGAATTATTCAAAGAGGTTGGATCTAAAAAAAAAGCATATGAGGTAATGAGTTAATACAATTATTATGAATCAGAAACATACACATAAGTCCACAGATATGTACCAACTCAACCGGACAATGTAACTTATTATGCGCACGGAATGTTTTATATCCACCACAGACTTTCACTTTCTGTTCCAATCATTCCAGTCTGTTCCTTTCATTTTTTTCATTTTTTCCCCTATTCAACACATATTTTAAGCGTTCATTATATTTTGAAAAAGTTTGTAATATTCATGTGTCATTAATGTTTATCATTCGTTGTAAGGAGCAACTGCTTTTGTGAAGTATTATATGCCAAGGAGAGGAATTTAAACTCTCAGCGTTCATTCCAATCCTTCTTAGAAACTACATAAATTTGTGCACGTTATAAATCACAGAAATAAAATACGTTTAACTCAACTCAATGACTCATTTAATAAAACAATATTTTGGAATAATTGATGCATTGTTATTATCTGTAATTATCTCTCGAATATAATTAGAAATTATCTCATAATTGACAAAACCTGTTATAGATAAATTATTATACTGTCACCGTATTTCACAGCGGTTGGTGCAATTTGGTTTTCATCTAAAGTTATATATGGTGAATATTTAAAAGGAAATCATTATAATTAAGATATGCTATGAGGATGGCGCTCTTTCTAAGTAGGATCAGTCCCTATAGGAGGCAATGTGTGTGAATAAAATTAAATTTGTTCATCATCTGAAATAATAAATCGGGATTGTAGATAAGATGTATAATGGTCAATAAAAGATCGTATTTCTCAGCAAAACCCCATCTTGCTGCCATTCATTAGAATATCCTCTCGGAGGCGATTCTAATGAGTGGCAACAAGATAGGGTTGGGTGGAGAAATACCAAAAATAATATTTTAATTAGATTTTCTATATACGATTCTTATCTACAGCTCTGTTAAATGTTATGAAGAGTAATAAGTTGAGGTTTCCCAAAGGGCGTTTACTGAATTATAAATTACTACTATATCATAATATGATAAATGCTTTAATCATTACATAGATAAAACCCAATTTGAACGCATTAAGTTTTGGTGGTATGAAATATCAATCATTCTGGTACTTGATATAATTTTATTAGAACATTCATAAGGGATGCATACAATTTACGAGTACTGATGAAAATGATAAAAACACCAAGTCCTGAAACTCATTCAATTAGTGTCAGAAGAAGCTTTCTTCGTTCGTAACCTGTTTCGGTACTACGCATTTACCTCCTGCAAAAGTTTTGCTTCATTTGTAAAACTTCGTTCGTATTTCTTTTTCAAATGTTAAACTCTTATTAAAATTCTCTCTCTTTGAAAGAATGTCTAGGAAAATAATCAATCGTTATCGTAATACACTTGACTCTATATATAGCTCCAACTACATGAATTAATTTAGTTATCTCTAAACCCTTTGCATGATAACACTTTCCCTCATATAAATACCTTTTCACCCATTTACAAACACAGTAGACCCAGACCAGACGGCTTATATAGGAGCCATCTGATCAGGGTCTGCTCTGTTTGGTTTTAATATTATATTGATCAGATTCTACAGTTTTTGCCGATGCGAACATTTTCCTTGAAAAATTTACATTATAAAAAATCAACTAATACATATTCATGATGTTACTATTTCGTACTTGATCATTGAACCGGGAACTGATTATATATTCATGCAATGTATAATAAACATGTGGAACTTTAGTTATTTGCATTGGTATAATAGTAAATGAATAAGACAGGTTTTTGCCATAGCAGAAACAATAGAATTAAATCTCTATAGTCTGACCCTGGTCAGAGGGTTCCTACATGAGCCGTCTGATCTTTGTCTACTCTGTTTGCAAAGGTGCCAAATAAACGTCTCTGGATAAAGGGTCATTGGTGTGTACTGAGTATTATTTTCCTGAAACACACGGAGTGTATTATTTTCTATTTTAAGGTGCAGAAAAATCCTGTAAAGCTATCACTTTATGAGTAAAAATGTATTTAAACCATTCCCTCAAAGGCTATGTTTAGACCTAACTTCTTTGAACAAATCTACCAAAAAGGAGCATTTACTAGAAAAAAGGAAAATGTTAGAATCGTGTAGCTTTGAAACCATTGTGGTAAATAGAGCATTTGCTTTTAAGAAGCAAATCACTATTTATCGCAATGATTTCAAGAAGTGACATTTACAGAGGCGTAAAAATGCGTATTTATGGAGGAAAGGGTTAAAAGCAGGAACTTCAAGTTTCTTAATGCAAAACGAAAGGAGCATACTGCAGAACTTTCGCCCTGCTTGAAACTACCACCTACCATAAACAGATTCCTCCATGAATATTCATGTAAGAAATAATGAAATCATGAAAAATAATTAGATTAAGTGATAAATAACGTTTTGATCGTGATAGATCGTGGTAGAATATAACGATATCTATACTATGTAATAAGCAAACAGTACCGACCTTGCTCTGGGTCTGGTATGATTGCAAAGGCGTAGAACGGCGTATTTATGGTGTAAATGTTTATGTAATTATATATCGTTTTGGTGATCGCTTCAAATAGAGCAGTTTCACTGTATATTTGTTTGTAACTGTGTAATGAATGTATTGCTATAAATGTAGCCTATATTTTATCGTAATTCCAGAGAATTAAACATGACATTTCATTACCGATAAATGTTCATGGAAGAGTCCTAAAGCGCAAGAAAATTTTGCATTGGGTTTCATACTTCAAACAAATAGCGTACTTGATACATCAGAGCTACAGATAACGGTGCTTAATCAAATGCTAATATCGTCATTTCTCCACCAAACCCTATGTTGTGACCTATGTTGTGATCACCTTTTAGATTCGTCTCTACGGTTAGGTGTAAAAAAAAGTTATTCCCCGAAATCTACGCATCTTATCTGGACCTCTGGATGGATTGTTAAGAATGTAATTTCCTAAACCAACTAAAATGTTTTACAAAACAATGAGTACTAAATATGGTTTGGTGGAGAAATAAAAAAGTTATTCCCCGAAATCTACGAATCTTATCTGGACCTCTGGATGGATCGTTAAGAATGTAATTTCCTAAACCAACTAGAATGCTCTACAAAACAATAAATACTAAAATCGTCATTTCTCCACCAAACCATATATTGTGACCGTTCTTTAGAACCGTCTCGAAAAGACGATTCTAAAGAGTGGTCACAATATATGGTTTGGTTGAGAAATAAAAAAGTTGTTCACCGAATTCTACGCATCTTATCTGGACCTTTGGATGGATCGTTAAGAATGTAATTTCCTAAACCAACTAAAATGTTTTACAATCCAATAAATCACAGTGACGAAATTAAATAATGTTTCGTTAAGATTGTATATGATAAAAGTGCATAAAGTGCTGGCTAATATATTAACCATGATACGATAAGCAATTTCTAAACAACTTGAATCCAGTGACTCCGGGCCTTACAGAGATAAAAGCTGTTTAATACTGGAACAATAACATTTAAAAGCTTGAACGAGCCAGAAGTATAAAAACAACAGACTAGTGTTTAAGCAAGCATTTTGTTGATGAAAGTACAGTAATTCGAGTGCCCTGTGCTTTACGCAAGAATATTAGTAACACAATAATAAAATAGAACAAACTTTTATTCAAGGACTTGTAATATTCAGTTAATCGTTACATCATAATACAATTCAAACATGGATGTAGCAATTAGAATGATATAAAAAACCACAACAACAAATAAAACGACAACAAGAAAATGAAAAAATATGGATGGCGCAAGTAGCCCATCAAAGAATAAAGTATATAAATTATAATATCGTATTTCGGCTAATCAGCTTATATAAACATATACTAGACGGCGTTCTCTCTTTTCAAATGCCTTTGAGCAATATATGTCAAGTTTATTTAGTGTGTTCACATTTGTACAGTTCAAAAGAGTTATAACCCTATACGCACTTGGTCTATGGAAGTAATATTTCTATAAATTAATTTCTCTTACCTCAATGAAAGAAGGACGGACTAAAAATAAAATGGAATTCATCTTCGACGTCGTTTAGATTACAAATATGCATTTCCTAATGTTTCTTTCATTTTCTTCGTGTCTTCTAAAATTAGATTCTCTGATGACAAACGTATTCTTGCAAGTGTGTATCTGAGTTAAACATTGTACATTTTATTCAAGTAATCTGACATTTCAAAAAGGTATTCTGTACTCTCTATATAGAAATAATGAAGCACTCGAATGACTGATATACATATCTAGAAGGCGTCCTCGAAGTACTGGGATAAATACTTTTATACCATTTGACGCAGGATATAAACAAACTGCATATGATTTTAGTTGTACTTCCTTATTTTTCATCATTTGCAAAAAATACGCTTGGTGTCTTTAGTACCTTATTGACAGAGTTTGAATAGCACAGACATACAGAAGCAATAAAATCGTGAATATTGCTTGGATGATTTTGTATGCTGGTATATGTCCACAAGAAGCCGTGATCATGGCTGACACTGTAGTATCGGCTCTATATTATCTCATTAGACATCAGTGGAGATCCTGATCAGACGGCTCCTACAGGATCTGATCTGGACCTACGCTGTTTGCAAATACGTTGTAAGGCGCCTCTATGACCTTGACCCATTCCCTCATATTGACGCCTCTTGACGCATCTGCAAAAGTCATCTGTTGAAACCATTGTGATAAATACAGCATTTGCTCATATAGGAGCAAATTTCCTATTTATCACAATGGTTTCAAACTACATAATTCTAAAACATTCCTTTTCTCAAGTTAATGCTTCTTTTCGGTAGATTCGTTCAAAGAGGTTGTATCCTAAAATAGCCTATGAGGTAATGGGTTAAGTGTTACAGAAAAGAGTGACTTATGTTATCATCATAATGAGATGCATATAATTATAAAGATCCACATCGGGTTTTACCAACGGTATAGACCTTTGTGACGTTAAGATGTGTCTTCTGATCAGAACCTGCCATGCTCGACAATCCTCATAGATTACAATATTTCATTAGCGTATTTAATGCACGACCAAATGCCATGATCAGACACTTGGATCTACAACGATAACAGAACATACTAGGTGACTTTAATTGTGTCAAGTTGTGTTGACTTCTGTGAAATGTAAGTGTAAACCACATTTCATGTCGGTGTTACTAATTCTGTTGAGAGTATGTGTATGAATGAACTACAAAATACACACATATCCATTTTTGTCGCGTGCTATAAATCTTTATAGACCGTCGATGAACTCGCGTGCACCCCGTCGAGAACACAATGCGATCTACTTTAGAATATAGTTACGCATTTTGACACTTGTTTCCTCTTCTTTGTTGTCTGTTCTATCATTGCATTGTCACAATATTACATTGCATTATTCTCACACAATTTATTATGAGTACTGTCTACCAATGCTCAAAACCTAATTGCATATATGTTTTGGATAGACAGCTAAACAATGTTTTACAACTTCTCATGTACAACCTAATATCATGACTGGTTTATTCATACAGCCTAATCGATCATCCCTGTACGGCAGATCTATTTAATTCAAAGCTGATGGAAGTGTTTCCATGACATTCCTCTCACGCCACTTATCAATTAACACTTACTGACAAGATATATTGGCCAGCAATTCATCAAAGCCATTTATGTAAAACACATTAGGATTAAGACTAGCGAATTGCTTACTTTTGTTGCTATAGGTTCACCGAAATGCGTATCATTGTTATTACTTCGTAACCCTTTCACCGCCAATGTCGTAAAAATGCACCACGAAAAATAATGCAGTTCAAGATCAGACGCTGCCTTGAAAAGGCGACTTCACTTTTTGTCTCAGACTCTATTACTATTTCTGTGCATTTATTTATCTCATTTCCTTATTTTTTACCAAATGATTTAACAATTTTTTTGGCAGACGACAATCAGAAATTTGGCGCCGACAGGGTTAATTCTTATCCTGCTACATGTATCCGCGCCCCGAGTTACTCGGCGTCTCATCAGGATTCAAGCTGTTTGACACTTGTTCTATAGTTCGGAAATACTTGATAGATCGGATAAAGATTCAAATTTGAGCAGACAGTATTTTTAAAGCATGGTAGGTGTTTATAATGAAAGTTGTTCAAAATAAGATTCAGAGAAATGATTCATGAAACGATATGGACGAAAAGGAGGCATTCCCGCATGTGCATGTCTGGCAATGCAGTATACCCTGTCTTAAGCGGCCATCAAAACGAGGTTTAATTATGGGACTACAAGGCAGGTGATACCGGTAGTTAAATGCAGATCGACAGTGATGCAGCAAGCTGCTTTAGTAGCTGCATTACTGTGGCCCTGCATTAAGCAAACGGCCTGCTTTTTAAGACCCCTATGTTCAATATATGAATTGTCACTTAGAAGAGGTTCTTTTGTATATAGAGTGCTACATATTATATAAAAAAAATACGGAAATAATATATTCCTGGCCCTGAACTAGACACATGACCAATAAAAACATCGATTTGGCCAGCCAGAAATATCAGCTTCAACTCTTTTAACCTATTCCCTCATATTGACGCCTTTGAACGTCTCTGCAAAAGTCACCTGTTGAAACAATTGTGATAAATAGAGCATTTGCTCCTACATTTTTATAGTCGACTTTCCTTCAGTTCTTCTCTAAAACCGAAGTCATGTGTCAAACAGTTTGGATCCTGCCGTGACGCCGAGTGAATCACCGTCTCATCTGGACCCAAACTGTAATAAAGGCAATCAATGAGTTGCCCATCGCATCAAGTCCTGTGTGCTCCTGGTAAAAAGGTTAAAAGGAGCACAGTATAAATATGTATTCATTTTCATACATGTATTTAATTTTCCTCTATCCATTGCCAATATGTTTCATTGTACATGTATCGACGAAATATCCTGGGCAGTAAATAAAATACATATCTGTTACATCATATGATGCACCTTCTCAAACTGATATTTTGATAATAATTTGGATATTATATTAACACGTTTAGTTTAAACATATTTTATTTCATAATATCCAGAAATGGGATTGGGCAACAAGTTCTTCCAACTTAGATAAAGCCCTTCATCTACAGTGAATGGAATAATAAAGTACATGTACAAAGTAAAATGACAGTCACACAAATATACGCATATAAATTTAAAGGATCAGAGTGAGAGAGAGTGAGTGGGTGAGGGAAATATTGAAAACTTCAGAGAATTGAGATCAGGGTCTGCTCTGTTTGCTTATGGCGTAATATAGATCTGATTCTTCAGCTTCTGCCTGAGCCGAAATGTCCTTTGTTCATATGCCATTATAAAAAAAATCTTATTAATATTCATGACGTCATTATTTCCTACATGAATATTCGTCAGGGAAAAGGGTTAATGAATAACCACGTGCGTACAAAAATGTAAGAAATGAAAATAACAACAAAAAGTCCAAAGGAAGAAAACAACTGCTAACATAATAATGCAAATATGTCCCAAAATATATCGTTTCTGTTTTAGATCCAACTTTAACTTTCTTTTTTATGCAAATATTTTATTTGTAGTATTGCTGCTGAAAACGGAATTGGAAACTTTATAAACGATGGTCTGAATTGAGTTTGTCGCTATATTTCGTGGATATTTCATAGCATTTTATTTCATAAAAGACAGATGCTATTAAAAGTCGATTCAAAGAAGCGTTCAGATCCAGCGAATTGATGATATCTTTTGAAATATGAAAATAATAATGATAGATCACAGTTAAGATATTTGAGTTCAGAGTAGTTGAAGGAGGTATTTAATAAACTGGACACAACTATAACAGTTTTCATCGTACCAGAAATACTAAAACAAAATCACTTTGTGCATCGATTTTAAGGGATAAGGCATAAGATTTGAACTTTTCTTTAACATTCTTTAATTATCAAATGTTCCTTTTCGAAAAAACATTGGTCAAATTGAATTAAACAGAGGCTGTAGCAAACGGCTTTAAAATGAGAGTAAATGTAATGAAAATTAGTTTGTTTTGTGTTATGTCTATTTGGTTTGTAGTATACATTCCTGTTTTAGACGAGTGCCTATGCTATAGGTTAGGCATGCACAAGTGACAAGGACATAGTTTGTATTCATTGTTTCGTAGAGCTGTTGAGGTGTTGGGTTCTCAAGACGACCCCGACCGGGCTTTAGCCCGCGGCTGGGTGAAATGGGGCGTTTGAAGAACAAACAAGTCTCCCGAAATGTTATGTCGTATTTCAGCTGAACAGAAACCAATTCTGCAATACAATTAAAACAATCATAAGTATCCAGCCTGTACAATACAAGCTGACATATGATGTAAACAAACAGGTCCATGTTCATACAAAGGTGTAGAACAACTGATTGCATAGCATGAAAAGTTGAATGAATACATCATCAAAATTATAGGCAATACATATAAATAAATCTAATTGCACAAATAGCTAAATGACAGACTTAGTTACCTGGCTTATTCAACAATACCCAGATTAAAATATTATGCTGTGTTGAAAACCCAGATGTCTGACCGAAAGTGACCAAAATGACCAATTATCACGTAACTAGAAAGTTAGCATGTTTAGGCATATTAGGTTACATTGTAGTTCCCTTTCTTCGTCAATGATTAACCCTTTCCCTGATGAATAGTCATGTAGGAAATAATGACGTCATGAATATTAATAAGATTAGTTTTATAATGGCATAGGAACAAAGGACATTTTGGCTCAGGCAGAAGCTGTATAATCAGATCTATATTACACTATAAGCAAACAGAGCAGACCGTGATCAGACGGCTCCTATAGGAGCCGTCTGATCTGGGTATACTCTGTTTGCATATGCGTCAAAATGCGCTTACATAAGGGAAAGGGTTAAACACTATTTGGACAAGGAGTTCTGCGAATCATATGGGAATTGAAACGATAATAAAAAGCTAACAACTAACACCAATTCAATAATCAAAATTTAATAAAGTTGAGGCGGAATTAAGTTCTGAAATTCACCCTATGACAACTGTGCGTTTCTTCTCCTCGGTTGTTGTTTTCGCAACGGATAAAAGTCCTGGTTGTCCCTTTACTCCATGAATATTCATATTGTGAAAAATGATGTAATGAATATGAATTAAATAGAATATCCTAGCGGTACCTCTTGATTAGGGTCGACACTGATTGCTGAACCCTTCGATGTTAATGATACAGTAAACCCCTCTAATGCGACCGCCTCAAAGAGGTATACTTCTTGGTGGTAGAGGCAGGTGGTAGCTTAATGCAGGACAAAAGTAATACAGAAAGCTCCAAGAGGAGCTTTCTGCATTACTGTTGTCCTGCATTAAGCGACCACCTGCTTATAAAGAAAGACACCTATGTTTATTCATTACGTAACCCCTTAATTAGAGGAGTTCTACTGTATGCTCTACCCCTCAACATGAACAATGAATACGTTCCAAAATAAAAAGATTTGGAATGGTTTTCCATAACTGATATGGGAATACATGGGTTAAACTTACAGTGTGGTTGGATGTCTATAAAATATTGGCATCGGTTTGTACTCGTCTTTCTTGTTTGATTTCCATGGGCAGTATATATGATATCTCAAAGAAATCAACATTGAATTATTTGTTTACTTTTCCGCCGACACACTATCTATCTGAAATATTACCGAAGTACGAAAGACAATGGACTTATTTACCATAGATGTAGGTGAAGGAATATTCATGTAAGAAATAATGACACCATGGATAGATAGATATATAGATAGATAGATAGATAGATAGATAGATAGATGGATATTAATTAGTTTATGTTTTTATACATTGGCACGGGAAGTTTTGGCCATGGCAGACATTCTATAGTAATACCCTCTTTATGTCTTACGCAACAAAACATACCCAGTTAGGAGCCGTCTGGACTTGGTTTACTCTGATTGCAAAGGCTCCGAAATGGGTATTTATGGATGAATGGGTTGATAATTTGGGTAAAACAATTTCTTTATTTCTCTGCCAAATCCTTTCTTGTTGGTTCTCATTACAATCCTGTCTGCTATACCGACACAATCGAGGATGGCTGAGATACAAGACATTAACTATTATGCCGCTATCAACGACGTGATTCGCATTTGCAAAATAACCTGGATTCAGATGAGAGACCGAGTTACTCGGTGTCTCTTCAGGATAATCAAACTGTTTGACACTAGGTCAATAGTTTCTCAAGATCTGAATAGTCAAAACTGCACCTGACTCCACTTTGAGTTGAGATGTTTTCCATAGCTGGGTAAGGGTAAAGAAACAACCAGTTTCTATTTTATCTACTGTTCTATAAACTTTCCCAGCAATAAATCGGCAAATAATTGCATGGCATTGTAACATCAAAGACATGTGGATGACAATGGAAAAGGTCGCCAGACAGTGTGAATCAATGGCCATCTGTTAGCATTAAGATTCAAAAGCGATGCATGTAGGGCACACCAAAAAGACCCCAACAACGACCTGGACGGTTCATGCCATGTTTAACCCTTAAGTCCATAACTATGCATTTCTACTCCTTTACAAACAGAGTAGACTCATATCAGACGGTTCTTAAAAGAACCGTCTGATCAGGGTCTGCTCTGTTTACTTATGGTATGGTATTGATATGATTATACAGTTTCTGTCATGGCCAAACATTTCTATGTCCATGTGCCATTATAACAATTAGTCTAATTAATATTCATAATGTCATTATTTCTTACATGTATATTCATGGAGTCAATGGTTTAAGATTAAGAAATAAACTTTATGTCACGAACCGATTCAGGGATCTTACATTTTGGTAATGTCTTTGTTGAGCTGAATATTTCATTCTGACTCAGGTGGTGTAACTAATGCATACACAGGTACATTACTGTTTATATGTATGGTTTAATAATATTGCATGCCACTTTTGCATTCCTTTGATAATGTGTTGTGTGCGTGAATGATCTAATATGTATTACTAATATACAACCAGATGCCGATTTTCGCTGGGTTCATAATTCCCAGAATATGCAGATTCTGTCTGGAAATCTTTGCCGACAGAAGTTTTGAAAGTGTGTTCACAAATATGTTTCGTGACGTTATTGCAATGCCCCCTATGCTGTTTCCCACTAGATAACCGACCTTACGGTCACAGTAACGGCAAGTATAATAGTAAACGTTGAATGTGTTAACGATATGCATTTATGGAACTACGCAGAGGTCTATATAAACCGCGTACATCTGAACATTTTCAATAATAACTCATTTATATCTCCACCAAACCCTATACTGTCACCACTCTTTAGAATCGTCTCTTCGAGACGATTCTAAAGAGTGGTCACAGTATAGGGTTTGTATGAAAAATAACATTTTACTATTTGGGTACGCACATTTATCCGTTGCTCTGAGTCCACGTATTCGAAATTTCATGAGGCACCGTTTGGTTATGTACGTATTTAAATTCCAGACGATCCACTAGAAGATGTATTTATCTGACACCCTGCTTGTAATGTTTCCAGTTTTAATTACCATCTTTATGCACCGTGACGTACAGTAAAACCTCTCTATAACGGCCACTAATTCGTGTTAATTAGTTGGTATTTAGAGCAGGTGGCTGCCTAAAGCAACGTGAAAGTAAAACAGAACGCTCCTATAGGAGCGTTCTGTTTTACTTTCACCTAGCTTTAAGCGGCCACCTGCCGTTAACAAAAAATGCTTGCTGTAATTTAATGACCGTTATAGAGAAGTTTTACTGTATCTAGCCGCATGTGCTTCACGTACAAGTGTCATTAACCCTTCAGTAATAAATAAGTTTCGTCTTAAATATATGTTTTAAGAATATTGTCTTCAAAACATCATGAATAATTCACAAATAAACCGTTTAATTGAACCTTACTTCTTTGAAAGCGTCAATCGAATGCACTGACATTTACAAACAATGTAGATCCAGATCAGAGGGCTCCTAGAGGAGTTCTCTGATCATAGTCTGCACTGTTTTGCCATTGAAAATCCTCTCGCAAAACTTACGATATACCATTTCATACTGTATGACCAATAGTCACTCGCAAAATTCAGTGTTGAAAGACTTAAACAGCAGCTTACATTTGAACATCAATTATGCTGACTCCTTAAACATTTTCCAGTTTAATATTCATGAAAGGAATAATGACATTATGAATATTTATTAGCTGAATTTCAATAATGGCAAATGTACACATAATGCTCAGGTAAAAACTGTAGAATCAGATCTATATTAAAATTTTATTAACCCTTTCGGCGCCAAATTTCTAATGGTCGTCTGCAATCCAATGTTTGTTAAATCATTCGGTACAATAAGGAAATGAGATAGATAAAAATGCAAATTTCAAAGGAGTAAAGCAGAGGTATAGAGATTGAGACAAAAAGTGAAGGCCCTGATCAGACGCCGCCTGAAAAAGGCGGCGTCTGATCTGGGACTGCACTATTTGTCGTGGTGCATTTATGCGACTTCGGCGGTGAAATGGTTAATACATAATCAAACAGAGCAGGCACTGGTCAGATGACTCCTATAGGAGTCGTCTGATCTTGGTGTACTCTGTTTGCAAATGTGTGAACGTGCGTTTATATGAAGTAACGGGTTATTTATGATAGTCGCTTTAGATCAGCTCTACAATATACGCTGTCCTTGAACAGTGTTGAATAGATGGTCACAGTACGGAATACACTTTGACATTGATTTGCATACGTCCTGATTGTTTGTTTGCCGACCTGTCTGGAGTGTTTAGAGAGGATCGACCAATTACACTTTGCTCTGTCTAAGGAGATATATTTGTCATATCTTGGTTTATTTAGAAGTCCTATCAATATTTGTTCAGTCCGATTAGCAGTCGCTTCACCGTAATAAGGATAGGCGTATAGACATACGATCAGCATCAATTTGTTTATCAAATAAACATGTTACTACTAAATTGTAAACAGTGTTTATGCATACGTATTTTTATGCACCAGCCTTTAGGCGACGGAGGCATTAAGTTTTATCCTTGTCCGTCCGGCCGTCCGTCCGTCTGTCCGTACGTACGTCCGAAATTTTCGTCAAAGATTTCTTGGCTTGTGTAAGGTGGAATGTTTTGATATTTGGTCTAAAGCATTATCACAGTGAGTTGTAACAGGTCTCTCCTTTTCAGGGCCGTCATTCATCTACTTCCTGTTTGCCGACACTTTGATTGAATTTTGGTGATTGTTTAATGACAAACAATTTTCGTCAAATATTTCTTCGCTTGTGTAAGCTGCAATGATTTGATATTTGGTCTGAAGCATAATCATAGTGAGTTGTACCGTGTCTCCCCTTTTCAGGTCTGTTGTATATATACTTCCTGTTTGCCGGCGGGGCATCCGTGTCCCATGGACACAATTTATTTTATTTTATTATATAGTATCTAAGTTAACATCATCAATGCATTAATCAAAATCATCACCCATCATCATCATCATCATCATCATCATCACCACCGATATTATCATCATCATCATCATCATTTTCTTCTTCATCATCTCATCATCATCATTACAATTATAATCATTGTTACTATTGTTATCATTATACATGTATAACGCAAATGCCATTGTAGACGGAGCATTTTAAGAATAAGTAGACGAGTAACAATAGTTATACCAGTATCATTAGTTAGTGCTGTAAATACAATAGAACAGTTGAACTTCGATATCTCGAACTCGGATAATTCGAACTTCCGGATAACTCGAAGAGGTAAAATCCTCCCAACATTGACAACACGGAATTATTCTAATATTATTATTCGTGTGGCAACTTAATGCAGGTCAAAAGTAATGCCTAGAGCTCCTACAGGAACTTTCAGCATTACTTTAGCATAAAGCTATGAACTTGATAAATTGTTTACATTAGAAATCGGATAACTCGAACCTCTGTTATCTCGAAGTAATATGGTCCCTTGAAGTTCGAGATATCAGAGGTTCAACTGTATTTGTGGAAGAAGAAGCAATGGAATTAGACAATTGGTAAGCTGAAGAAGCAGACATAATGCCAGACTAAACGTTGAGTCTCGTAAGCCCATCTGTAGAGTAACATCAGCTGTAGTTATTGTAATAGCAGTATACTAGTACAATTAATCCTCTCTAATACGACCACTTAATGAATAAACATGGGTGTCTTTATAAGCAGGTGGTTGCTTAATGCAGGACAAAAGTAATACAGAAAGCTCTAGGAGCTTTCTGTATTACTTTTGTCCTTCATTAAGCTACCGCCTGCATCTAGCACCCCGAAGTATACCTCTTTTAGGTGGTCGCATTAGCGGGATTTTACTGTAGTACAGAAACATCACAATCATCAGCAGCAGAAGTAGTAGTAGTAGTAGTAGTAGTAGTAGTAGTAGTTACAGCAGCAGCAACAGCAAAATAAGAAGAAGGAAGAAAAAGAAGAAGGAAGAAAAAGAAGGAGGAAGAAAAAGAAGGAGGAAGAAAAAGAAGAAGACATATTGTGTAAACAGATATCACAGTGTTCATAATAACACACTTGCTATTCAACTTCACGTACAATGTACCCGTTTGTAAAAAAGAAGTTATTGAAATAAATGCAAACATACTAAACAATTCAATTCAATTCAAACAACTCAAGTTTATAATACATTGGTTAGGGTCTCTTGTATATATATCATTGTCACCGGGGACTTGCTGCACGGATTCATTAGATTCATTTAACTATTATCTCAAACAAATGTCTGTTAACTCTTTTGGCGCCAAATTTAAAAGTGTCGTCTGCAATAATAATTTCATATTAAATATAATTCTAAACTAATTAATAAAGGTATATTAGTAAAACATTTGTTTTTTAAAACCTGTATGCTTGGGCTAAAACTATACAGAAAACAGTGAAGTCCCAGGTCAGATGCCGCCTTGAACATGCGGCATCTGATCTGGGACTGCACTGTTTTCAATGGTGCCAACAGGCGACATTGGCGCCGAAAGAGTTAAACTTGATCTGGTGCAATTTTGACTACTTCCGAATCGACCAAGCTCTTTCTGACCTAGATTGGATCACAATGACATGCATAGTTATTTGGATTCAAGCTGTTTGTAAGTGTTCAGTCGCATCTAGCAGAGTAAGGGTTAACCCTTTACTCCATAAATGCGCCTTTCTACGCCCTTGCAAACAGAGTAGACCCAGATGAGACGGCTCCTATAGGAGCCGTCTGATCAGGGTCTGCTCTGTTTGCTTATGATATAATAGAAATATAATTCTACAGCTTCTGCCAAATATCCCTCTATCTATGTGCAATTATGAAAATAATCTAATTAATATTCACGTTCTCATGATTTCGTTCATGAATATTCATGGAGTAAAGAGTTAACGCACTTTTAGTTATACATGTTCTAAGTATAACTTAAAGAGTATTTATCATCAAACAATCCTCTTGAAGACAAGTGCTGTGTAATTGATTTATTTCCTCTGATATTTCTATCATTCTCAAGCATTCCATACATCATTGCGAACCCTATTAGCTCGTGGAAAAGCGTTTACCAAGAGACGTACATTGAGTGGTTTATATACCGAGTGGTTCCCTGGTGTCAAATAAATCAAAACACTATCAGATACACGAGAGCTATTGTCAGGGTGATTATAGAAAACAATGTGTAAGTTAGGGATATTTACTACAAAGGTCCAGATAAGATACGTAAATTTAAACATGTTAAACCCTTTCGCTGCCAATGCCGGATCTGTGATTACTTATAAATGCAAACAGTTTGGATCCAGATGAGACGCCGAGTAACTCGGCTTCTCATCAGGATCCAAACTGTTTGTTACTGTTACTATGTTTTTGAAACAAAAATGAAGAAAATAAAAAAAATGAAATTTTGTAGCAGACGACAAAGTTAGCAGACGACAGAAGTTGGCAGCGAAAGGGTTAAGAATAACTTCAGAAGGAATCTTTATTTCTCCACCAAACACTATAATGGGACCACTCTTTAGAATCGTCTCGAAGAGAGGGTATGGTGGAGAAATGACGATTTTATTATAATGGTACGCACCTTTATCTGTAGCTCTGTATACCTACTAGTATGGCTATCCGTCATGGGCGTTTTATCCTTTTATTCCATGAATATTCATGTAAAAATAGTTTTATTGTGAATATTAAATAGACAAATGTATTAATGATATTTGTTAGCCAGCGCAAAAACTACAATCAGGTGTCTCCCACAAGCAAGGAGAACAAAACCTTATCAGACGTATCCTACAGGACCCGTCTGATATATGTCTACTTTGTTTGCAAATGAGTCAAAAAAGCCGTGACGTACATGACTAATACAATGTACCAATATGTACTTTATTTTCAAACGTTATGTTCGAAACGGTTCTTCACATGCCGAAATGCTACAGCTTCAACTACACATTACATGAAGTACTTGTAAGAGTCGTGCAGGAAACACCGCATACAAAACACACAACCGCCCAAACAGCACCACAACGACAAACAGCAAATGTACATGTATATAACAGATACAAACAGACGAACAAAAACAAAACAAACATACAATAATAGGCCTTGGAACGGTCAGTGACAAACGTCAGTTGGGGTTTAAACCGTTATTAGTTATTAATTATCCTTACCTTTTAAAAATTACAATACGAGCATTAGCATACGTTTAGACAAAACATCGGACGGTATATAACACATGACACCCAGTAGCATGGTCACACTGAACACAGAATCATTTCAAACATTTTACCATTGTGACAATTCTTGTCATATGGAGTACAGTAAAACCTCTCTATAACGGCCACTAAATGACATCAAGTATTTTGTGTTAAAGGCAGGTGGCTGCTTAAAGCAAGGTGAAAGTAAAACAGAACGCTCCTATAGGAGCGTTCTGTTTTACTTTCGCCTTGCTTTATGCAGCCACCTGCCCTAATATACCAATTAATTAACGCAATTTAGTGACCGTTATAGAGAGGTTTTACTGTATCTGCAAAATCTCATATAACCAAACACAGCACTTTATCAGAAACATACCGCTACATATTTTCACTGTATATTCTAGTTAACATGTTAAAGTATTGAGATAGACAATTTTAGGAAAAGGTGGTGGCTTAATGCAGAACATAAATAATACAAAAAGCTCCTATATGTATGTCCTTAGATTATTAATTTTTAGCCTCGGTCTATTGATGTCTTTAACAGGCAATTACTGTTGGTTGTAACAACCAATTATTGGTCCCCCCACCGGTTACCGGTTGGGGAACTATATGTTTGCTCGATTCCGTCCGTCTGTCTATCTGTCCGTCCGTCTGTCCGTGACGCTTCTTGTCCGGGCCATATCTCCTACAAGGGTAGGCCAAATTCATTATAACTTCACACATGGAACAAGTATGATGAGAGAAAGTGTCATGCACAAGGGCTATAACTCTAGCATCTATATTTTTGGAGTTATTTCCCTTTTTCATATTTTCTTGTCCAGACAATAACGCTTTATCTACTGGTTCAATTAATTTGAAACTTCACATATGGAGTTATTCCCCTTTTTATAGGTTCATGTTCTGTCGCTCTGTCACGTTTTGTGTCCGGGCCAGATCTCCTTCAAGGGTTGGCCAAATTCATTATAACTTCACATATGGAAGTATGATGAGAGAAAGTGTCATGCACAAGGACCGTAACTCTAGCATCAATTTATGTGGAGTTATTCCCCCTTTTTCATATGTCTTTCTTATAATTTTTACAAATACCATAAAATACCATGGGTGGGTGGGTCGGGGGAGGGATTCTTTTAATCCGTGGGGGACTCGTGTATTGCATAGCAATTTTGACGCATCTGCAAACAGAGTTTAGACCCATATAAGACGGCTCCTATAGGAGCCGTCTGATCAGGGTCTGCTCTGTTTGCTTATAGTGTAATATAGATCTGATTCTACAGCTTCTTCCTGAGCCAAACTGCCATGTGTTCATATGCCATTATAAGAAATATTCTAATTAATATTCATGACGTCATTACTTCTTACATAAATATACAACAAGGCAAGGGTTAGTGTAAGCTGGTGTGTCCTTAGATTATTAATTTTTAGCGTCGGTCTACTGATGTCTATAACAGGCAATTACTGTTGGTTGTAACAGACAATTATCTTGACAGTCAATATTTGTATGAGTATTTACTCAGTACACTATACTCATACCAACTGTACATTGCGCCTAGACTGACCCGAGCAACAGCAGCGATCGATGGTCAAGAAAAGCGGTTTTAGCATGTACAGTAAAAAAATTCTACAGCGACCAGTTAGGTCTAAATATGGGTATTTAAACCCTTTCTCTCAAATAAGCGTGTTTTCACGCATATACAAACAGAGTAGACCCAGATCAGACGGCTCCTAAAGGAACCATCTTGATCAGGGTCTACTCTGTTTGCTAATGGAATTTGATAGATCTGTTTCTATACTTTCTAAAATTACGACAATGTCCCATATTTCATGTTTTATAATTTATAACTTAATTGTCCATAATATTCAGTAGGTAATGAAATTTGTAATAAACATAGAACAGGGAAAGTGTTAAGACAGGCGCTATCTTAATGCATGACGAGAATTATGCAGAAAGCTCCTCTTAGAGCTTTCTGTATTATTTTCGTCCTGCATTATGCAACATCCAGCTTGTACTCTGAGACTCATTCATATTAATTTAGTATAACGTCGCAATAGGTAGTGTCTACTGTATAAAAGAATCAGTTTGCTGTGTGGTTATTGCCGTTAACTGCAACTTTAGTTTTTCGCGAAGTCCAGTGCATTGAAGGAGGCATTTTGCATAGCCTGTGTGATTCTGTTAGATATTATTCGAGTACAAGTTCGAACAAAATAATAGATATAGATGATTATATATAAGTATTCGCATAGATTCATTTAAACGTTTGGCAGTTGGACATAACTTATATTTCTATACAGTCTGATCAATATGCATATTTTCGAACTTGCGGAAGCATGCTCAACAACGTATTGATTCAAAAGATTGGTTTCTCACGCAAAAGTTTATTTTGCTGTGATTCTAATGGAATAAACTACAGTAAAATCTCGACCACTCGAAATTTTAATATAGAAGAATTTAGATCCTTTAAGGCAAGTGGCTGCTTAATGCATGGTGAAAGTCATGCAGAACGCTCCTCTAGGAGCTTTTTAGGCAGGTGGCTGCTTAATGCATACTTCTTTTATCGAGGCCGCGTGGCTCAGTGGTAGAGCATCCGCCTACGGTACGGAAGGTCGTGGGTTCGATCCCCGGCCGCGACAGACCAAAAGTCCTTAAAAGTTGGTACTAGTAGCCCCCTTGTCTACGCTCGACATTAAAGGGGTAGTTCTAGGACTGGTCGGCCCGGTGTCAGGATAATGTGAGTGGGTGGCATAGTGGGATGCCCTTGCCATGTACCTGCGGCAAGGGTATTCCAGTGAGGCAGCACTATAACTTGTCTCATGCGGGTGCCGTCTGCAAATAACTGAAATACTGTTGGTCGGACGTAAAACCCAACTCACTCACTCACTCTTTTATTGAGATGTTTATATTTCGTTGTACATTGTATATCCTGAAAGTAGACTGGCATGAAGAAAGGAGTAAAATGAGCATACTGTCATATCAAATAAACAGGTAAGAGATACAAAGCAAAAAGGACTGGTGTTTTGTTATAATACTCCAGATACTATAATCAAACACATTTAATAACACTAACAATGCATCTGCAAACAGAGTAGACCCATATCAGATGGCTCCTATAGGAGCTATCTGATAAGGGTCTGCTCTGTTTGCTTATAGTGTAATATAGATCTGATTCTACATCTTCTGTCTAAGCCAAAATGTTCTGTGTACATATTCCATTGTATAAAATAATCTTATTAATTCTCATGACGTCATTATTTCTTACATGAATATTCAACACTCAACAGGGAAAGGGTTAAGCTACACGTTTTTGATAACTGAAAATGTCCGTTTCATTATCTGACATTTCCTTTAACCCTTTCAGCCCGGCAGATGCACGCGCTGTTATTTACAAATAGGGTAGACCCATGTCAAAGGTCTCCCAGAGAAGCCTTCTGATCAGGGTCTGTGCTGGTTCGAAATCCTCTAGCAATAATAAGTATTTCACACTGAGTGGATGCTATAGGTAAATACTGATGGGCTATTCAATTTTGATAATTCAACTGATAAGCACTACATAATTATATTCTATTAGAGATACATAGAATTATTGTCGGACATTAATCATTTGATAGGCTGGTTACACACAACAGATAAAAAATGTTTTACCTATTGCCAAGTTTTAGATGATACATTATTTGCGAGGTGTAGACGTACTTTGAACAGGTTTGAATGACAGTTTCTTTCTTTGTTTGGTGGTGGAATTCTTATATTCGCACAATAAAGTCAGCAGAAAGAATCCAAAACATGTATGTTGGTTTTCACGAGTGAAAGTTTCGTTTGTATCTAATGTAATACTGCAACTCTTACTTTTGTTTGTTGCCATTGTATCGTCCTCGTGATTCTACTTACAAACACTGTCAACGTAATATGTAGAACCTGTTTAAAGACGCCATCAAAAGATGTCTTAACCCATTTTCTCCCAGTGGATTCTTCCATGCTTATATATTGGATTAGTCTATTTTTTATCTAAGGGGTTTCTGGTCTAAATTTTTATTTTTGTTTTATTTTATATTGAATTTCCTATCAGCAAACAGTGTAGACTCTGATCAGACGCCGTATTATGCGGCGTCTGATCAGAGTCTACACTGTTTGCCTACGTTCCATATATGGGATCGTGGGAGCAAATGGGTTAATTATTGGTATGTAGGGCAGGTAGTAGCTTAACACAGGTTCAAAGTAATGCAGAAATCTCCTATAGGACTTTTTTACACTACGTTTGTCCTGCATTATGCAATCACCTGCTGTTTAAGACTCGTGTATTCAATAAAATGATCGATCGCTCAGGGCAGTTTCTACTATACTGTGTCTTGCATGAGTATTTTGACAATATTTCAAAATGATGGGAACAATAGAAACTGAATAAGTAAACACACTACTACATACATGTGTATGTATATCATTAAAGTAAAAACGCCATTAAACCGTTTCATATCTTTGCAAACAAAATAGACCCTGATCATACGATTCAATACGGAGCCCTCTGATCAGTGTATATGCTGTTTGCCGGTCTGGGAACCAATACAATTTTGTTTCTACAGTTTCTGCAACTGCCCAATATTTCTGCTTTCATATGTTATAAACTTTCAGGATATATTTACATTTGAACTTCGATATCTCGAACTCGGATAACTCGAACTTCGGATAACTCGAACTAAAAGTTCGGTCCTTCCAAAACTTACAATACAGAATTGCTCTTAAATGCATCATAGAAACACATGTGATAGCTTATTGCAGGTGTAAAGTAATGCCGAAAGCTCCTGCAACTGGAGAAATTGTCCAGATTATAAATCCTATAACTCGAACTATTGTTATCTCGAACACATTTGTATGGTCCCATGGAGTTCGAGATATCGAAGATCAACTGCACTTTATAAACTCGTGCTAGTTAGTGTTCATTATGTCATTATTGCTCATAAGAATATTCACTGAGTAAAGGGTGAATTAAAAGTCTTCGACTTTCACATTCAGCGTCGACTTAATAGACTAATAGTACCAGTAAACCTCATTATACATCAATGTATAAAACACAAGTTGACCTTCCATTCAACCCCAAATATCGTATAGTATTTCACCGATACCATTGCACGCGCATGCAATAGTTTCCAATAAGACTAGCAGCCAGTCGTTAACCCTGTCAATTATTTTCACATTTATTTCAAGCAACAAAGGTCAAAGATGGTGAGTGATTTATAGACGGATATACTTTGAGTGGCACTTTGACACTGAGTACACAATTGCCTGTATTGCTTGTTTAGAGACTCTTCATGTGTATTTGTAATTACTTCCTCTCCATGTCATTGAGGAACCGGCATGTTAAAACAAGATTCATTTGAGTAGCTAATACAAAATAAGCCAATGAAGAATGACTTTATTGTTGTTCTTTTTTTCTCAAAGACAAATCCTTAGCCATATAGAGAGATCCAGATAAAATGTGTAAACTGAACTATTTTCAAGAATAATTCTTTATTTCTCCACCAAACCCTATGTTGTGACACTATGCACAACAGAGTTTGGTGGAGAAATGAAAGAGACGATTCTAAAGAGTGGTCATGGCAAAGGTAGGCATCTAGGATTTGCCATATGCACCTTTATCTGTTGGTCAGCATCTATATTTGATTTAATCTTTAATAGGCTGGATAGATAAAACCGACTCCCCCATGTCAGAAAACCAAACGTTCTGTATCAACTGTATCACTGAAGAAAATGATTTTGATTACAAACAGTGTTGACATTGATCAAATCGCTCCCTCAGGATCTGGGTCTACGCTGTTTATATATGTCTTATATACCCGGTTCCAATAAATTTAAGTTTAACCCTTTACTCCATAAATACGCCTTTCTACGCCTTTGCAAACAGAGTAGACCCAGATCAGACGGCTCCTATAGGAACCGTCTGATCAGAGTCTGCCCCGTTTGCTTATGATATAGTATAGATCTGATACTACAGTTTCTGCCATGATCAAAAGAGTATTGTGTCCATGTGCTAGTATAACAATAAATCTAATTAATATTCACGACGTCATTATTTCTTACATGAATATTCATGGAGGAAAGGGTTAAAGGTTCACGCGTTAATAGCATTACCAATGTGTATTTATCGGTATTTGTATCACGTTTTGGAATATCACAAAATTACATTAACATGTAAGGGTGTTATAGGAACGGAAATCTACTTCTATGTCTTCAGATATGTGCCAGTCCTTGCCATCAAGATACAAGTTTTCCTCGGACAAAATAGTTGCTACACCAACTTTATTGCCCATTTGAAGACGATGTGTCTTAGAGATGGTCAGTGATTCACCAACAAACCAATATTTAATTAGGACAAATGGACATATCCGAATAAATACTGTTATAACAGTTTGTTTATCAAGTTCCACATACATGTAGTGTCATATAAATCATCCACCCAAAAAGTTAAACAACTATTCACACCATTACCCTACAGTTGATCAATATTCAGATACATATTAATGTAATCTAAATACTGTTAAATTCCTTAAACCATTCCCTCATAGGCTATATTTAGATCCAAACTCTTTGAATGAATCTACCAAAAAGGAGCTATTAACTAGTGAAAAGGAATATTTTAGAAAGGCTGACATTGTAGTAAAAACCCCGCCGATGCGACCACCAAAATGAGGGTTAATTCAGGGTCTAAGATACGGGTGATAGCTTAATGAAGGACGAACGTTATGCAGCAAACTCCTTGATGAGATTTCTGCATTACTTAGAACACCATTAACCCATTCCCTCATACTGACGACTTTTGACTGACGACTCTGTAAAAGTCACTTTGTGAAACCATTGTGATAAATAGAGCATTTGCTCCTATATAGGAGCAAATGCTGTATTTATCACAATGGTTTCAAACTACAAAATTCTGAAATGTTCCTTTTCTCTAGTTAATGCTCCTTTCCGGTAGATTTATTTAAAGAGGTTGTATCTAAAATAGCCTATGTGGTAATGGATTAAGCAATCCATTGGTGTTGAAGACAGCTATGTTTATTGATGAAGTGGTCGGTTTAGATGGGGGAGGGGTACCGTATAAGTATTGGTGAACTGCCATATTAAATATGTTTTACTGTATATTCACTGTCTAATACTTACACGTCACATATGTGTTATATGAGTGCCTTGTCTCTATTTTGTCTGAAATACAATCGCTATATGAAGAGCATTGAGACATAGTATTTTATCCGCCTGGGCCATAAAACTTCTTTATTATTTAATATTTTGCATTTACGAGAAGTGAAAGTCAAACGGAAGGCTTTGACACGGTAGAAGACATTTTCACAACTACAATGACACGCCTTACGTCCTAAGGGCAGGTTCTAGTGCCACGATGAACGTCTGAATGTTATAATTATTGTCAGTTTAAATCAACAGAGAATATATTTCAGTGAACTTCAATCGATAAATGAAAGTCCAAAAAAGAGGGCACTAGCATTTTACTCCATACATAAGCCTTTAAACGCTTTTGCAAACAGCAGATCCCGATCAGACGGCTCCTATAAGAGCAGTGTGATCGGAGTCTGTTTTATTTGTTTGATGTAATACTATACGTAGATCGGAATTTACAAGTTCTATCATGGTCAAACATTCCTGTGTTAATACTCAAAGTATTATGACAATATCAACCCATTGATATTCATGAAGTATTCTACTACTATCAAGTTGAAGGGTATATACATGTACATGTAATATTTTTGTTTGTTTCACTTGATGTGATCTTCGTAATTGTAAAATTACGTCTACGTCCCTTTCTGTAAGTCGCTTCTTGAAACCATTGTGATAAATAGAGCATTTGCTCATATGGAGCAAATGCTCTATTTATCACAATGGTTTCAATACAACACAATTTTCCTTTTCTCTAGTAAATGCTTCTTTTCCGGTAGATTTATTTAAAAAAAGGTTAGGTCTAAAAATAGCCTATAAGGGAATGGGTTAAAGCAAACGGCCAAATAGTCCCACGGGTATGTTTACTAACGCTAACTGTTGTGCTAATGAAGTATAACTTTCAACGCCGACATTTCAGAGAAAAATATCCCATGGGTGATTACCTATAGAGTTCGCTTAGCGTGAACGTTTTAAACTTGGTAGATAGTTTTGAAAGACAAACAGTGCATGCCCTGAATAGTAGGCTCATGGAGGAGCCTCTCTGATCTGGGTCTAGATTGTTTACAAATAACAGTGCATACATACATGTACCTGTCCCGCATTCAAAGCGAATAACACAGAGGTCAAGATGGCATGCGTCAATCAAAACATTTTCAAGAACGACTCCTTTATTTCTCCACCAAGCCCTATGTTGTGACAACTCTTTAGAATCGTCTCTTCGAGACGAAGAGACGATTCTAAAGAGTTGTCACAACATAGGGTTTGGGGGAGAAATGATGATTTTAGTATCTGAGTACGAACTCTTATATAAAGCTCTGCTAGAATAAACAAGGCGGTGCTTCAGAGTATGTATGTATCATGTTTTTGCGGTCAGCAAGGTGCGGTCATTGGCCACAATACAAATATAGATATAGATTACTTGGATACAACTCAAATTAATGCAATTCATTCTCAGTGAGGGTCACGATTTCATATTTCGTAATAGTATTTATATTGCTAACGAGATGTTATTCTAAAAAGGTATTACAATCGAATAGTTATCAATCCAACTGGATTAGAAATTCTGACAATGTTCATATCATTGAAATTGAAGGTTATGGTTCTAAACCCTTTCCTTCATATAAACGTGTTTTCATGCGTCTGCAAACAGAGTAGATCCAGATTAGACGGCTCCTCTGGGAGCTATCTGATCAGTCTATGTTCTGTTTGCTGATGGTATTTGAAAGATCTGTGTCTTTAGTTTCTAAAATGGCTACAATATTCCACCTTCCATATTTCATTATAACTATTGTGTGCATGAATATGCAGTAGGTATTTGAACAGGGAAAGGGTTAACATTTTCGATGTCAAATTTCTAATTGTTGTCTGCAAACCAATGTTGTTAAATCATTTGGTAAAATAAGGGAATGAGATAAATAAATGCATTTCTTTCAAATGAATAAAGCACAGATATAGAAATAGAGATTGAGACAAATACATGTACATGTAGTGAAGTCCCTGATCAGACGCCGCCTTGAAAAGGCGGCGTCTGATCTGGGACTGCACTAATAGTCGTGGTGCATTTATGCGACATTGGCGGTGAAAGGGTTAAAGAAAATATCGTGATGATTTACTCTTTCGCTGCCAATGTCACATATGTGATTAATATCGTGATGATTTACTCTTTCGCTGCCAATGTCACATATGTGATTACCCGTGCAATCAGTTCGGACCCATGCGAGACGTCTCATCAGGATCCCAACGAACATGTTAAAAAATAAAAACACCTAAAACAGAAATATTGATTGTACTAGAGTAGAGCCCATCTAATGGGACCACTTAATGAATAAACATGACTGTCTTTATAAGCAGGCGGTAGCTTAATGCAGGATGAAAGTAAGGCAGAAAGATCCTCTGGGAGCTTTCTGTATTACTTTTGTCCTACATTAAGCTACCACCTGCATCTAGCACACAGAAGTATACCTCTTTTAGGTGGTCGCATTAGCAGGGTTGTACTGTAATAATTGTAAGGGTGCGGTGATTACAAAACAATATGCAGTGCAAAAGTTCTACACGATCACTTTAAATAGAAGTCTACTTAAACAAAAACGTACATTGGTCGTTTAAAATATCATTTCAGTGTTGATGCCGTCCTTTAGAATAGATGGCAGTTTAATGCAGGGTGAAGGTCGTGCAGGAAAGTTCCCCTAGGAGCTTTCTGTATGACCTTTACCCTACATTAAGCACCCACATGCCTAAACAGACACCACCTCTTTATTACTAAAATCATAAACTATCAGGCTTTTACTGTTTAACGTAGTCCAGACTTGTCTTATTTTCTGAATATCGTTCAACACAAACATCATAATTATATCCTGTCGTGTTATACATTTGTACTCTGAAATAGATAAGTACCAAATACAGTGAACTCTCATTATACCGACAATGGCACCCTCGTTATACTGGCAGTATTCATTGAAACAAAATTATCGTTAAGTCTTTGAAACAACCACTGAATAAATAGGTGCAGTGCCAATAAGTCAGGCGATCGCTTAATGCAGAACACAAGAAGTGCAAAAAGCTCCCTTTGGGAGCTTTTTTCCCTTCTTGTGTTCTGCATTAAGCGTTCACCTGTTGGTACATGTACTAGTTTAAACATATTTAAACTAGTTATAACGGCAACCTCGTTATACCAGCATACTGTCTGGAAACAAACACCTCCGTTGTAATGAGGGTTCACCGTAGACAATTTGATAGCTGGCTTTTCGTATATTTGTCTATATGTATCGCACTATATGTTTAGTGCAATTTATTTACAAATGCATGAAGGAAGTTTATTTTAAAATTAATTTAGTAAATTTACGTGGACATATTTAGCATTTTACATGATGGGAATAGTAATGATACTATTGAAAGTAGAGGTTATCATAGTTAACCATTCGCTTGCTATTCACGTCAATATACATACCTGTAAATAGTGAAGACCCTGATGAGACAGCTCCTGCAGGAGCTGTCTCATCAGGGTCTGCACTATTTACAAGTTGATTGTGCAACCAGTGCACTCCACAGCAGTGATTGCACAGCGATATACTTGTACATGTACACAGTGAAGATATATGTAATTATACAACAGGGCATGGGTAAAGAAGGAGAAATGTATTTTAAAATTCAGCAAGAGAAGGGTTAAAGATACGCGTTTTTAGAAAATCGCTGAACATATTGTATATTTCTCATTCAACTATCTTGTTGAAATTCAAAATAATTGCCTGACTGACTGGGGCAGTTTTAATATGTTACTGTAACAAAGAGTTTGAATGAAAAATAAGGGAGTAGATGTGAATCTAATGAGTTACTGCAACAAAGAGTTTGACTGAAAAAATAAGAGAGTAGAGGCGATTCTAATGGGTTACTGCAACACAGAGTTTGACTGAAAACTAAGAGAGTAGATGCGATTCTAATGCATTGTACCATGACAGGGTAGGAAAAGAAGATGCGAATCGAATGAGTTGCATCTACAGTAAAACCTCGATTATTCGAATTTTCGGTATAGAAGAATTTAGACCCTTTTAGGCAGGTGGCTGCTTAATGCATGGTGAAAGTCATGCAGAAAGCTCCTAGAGGAGCTTTCTGCATAACTTTCACCATGCATTAAGCGGCCACCTGTCTTAAAGATCGATAATAATACGTATTTTAGTGTTCGGATAATCGAAGTTTTACTGTATATAGGATTTGACTGAGAAAATAGTGATTTTATAGATCGGTACGCATCTTAAGTGATATTTATAGATCCATACGTAGCTTTACCCTTTACTCCACGAATACGCCTTCCTACGCCTTTGCAAAAAGGTAAGACCAAGATCAGACGGATCCTATAGGGTCTGCTCCGTTTGCTTATGAAATTATAACAAATCAGACTACAGTTTCTACCACTACCAAAACATCGTATGTTCATATGACGTTATAAAGATACAATTAATCAATATCCATGATGTTATTATTTTTACATGAACATTCATGGAGTAAAGGGTTAAAGAGGAAGTCCTTACAATGAATGCATATTTTCAATAATATCATAAAATTTGGTATTTTTATGCTTAATCATTTTTATGAAGGTTGCCAATTGGCCAACTTATATCGAAAAATGCCCCTGCGATACAAATACATGTAAACCGATTTCATCAATACTTATCATTTTTATTCTACAACGCAATATTATCGGCCTTTTCCGTTAAAAATTTCCGCGTTTTGCGGATCACCCGATTCCTTCATTGTTTTAATTTGTTTACGTAATAGCTTTTCTCGGAAGTGGTCGGAGAAACGCGAATAGGGCGAATAGTTACGAAACTAAAACCCAACCCGAATAAAACTGAAAAATCGGGAAGTAAAATCGAGATCGGCGATATCAAACGCATGGATGTTTTGTCATTATAAACGGTAAGTTGGTGGGTTTTCTTGCTATATACTACTTTTCAGCTTATAAGCAAATGAGTTTAGTATATTCTAGGTGTTTTTGAAACGCGTCAAATGTAGGGGCTTCCCCTTTAAGTCCTACCGCCCATATTACTACAGTATAACCTCTCTTAACCGGAATTCTAGTAGATAAGAATTCAGATACTTTTAGGCAGGTGGCTGCTTAATGCAGAGTGAAAGTCATGCAGAAAGCTCCTAGAGGAGCTTTCTGCATGACTTTCACCCTGCATTAAGCTGCCACCTGTTTCCAAGACCGATATTCATACCAAATTTAACGGCCGGTTAAGAGAGGTTTTACTGTATTTATTATCACAGTATTTCTCACAGTATTTCCTTACTGCTTTGTTATCAGACAATTAAGCACGACATGTTGTATAATGTAGTTTCAAGTATGTGTACATGATTCTTTTGCGGTTTTCGTGTCAACATTGGCACAAAAATTGTTTACATAGCACTGCCTACAGATATATGGTTATGATTAATGTGGTCAATTTAACCACTGTTGTTAAACACGTCACGTGGCAATTGAACCGTGATCGTTCCGTTTGACAATAGCATTAATCACCAACACTCATTGGCGGCCTTTCACAAAGACTACAATTATTTCGAAAACAATTAGAAGTAATAGAACATAAATGTAAATAAAGAATTGTAGCTGAAATATTGTAAAGGAGTGTACGTTTAGTTTTGTGTTTGCTGGAAAAAGTCTGTTAACCCATTCCCTCATAGGCTATTTTCAGATTAAACCTTTTCGAATAAATCTACCCAAAAGGAGCATTAACTAGAGAAAAGGAACATTTTTAGAATTTTGTAGTTCTGAAACCATTGTAATAAATAGAGCTTTTGCACCTTAGGAGCAAATGCTCTATTTATCACAATCGTTTCAAGAAGACTATTACAGAGGTGTAGAAAGGCGTTTTTGTGAAGGAAAGGGTTAATAAAAAATAAATGTTATTATTTTATTCAAATAAACAACACCAAAGAAGTAAGGAAATTATTCATATATGATAAACACCGCCTCATGAATTGTGATCATATCATATTTATATTATATCATAAGCAAACAGAGCAGACCCTGTTGGAGCCGCCTGAGATGGGTCAGCTGTGTTTGCAAGTTCGTAAAAGGACGTATTTATAGAATAAAGAGACAATAAACTAAGTCTATACAGTGGCATTATGAGTGGTAAATGTTTACCACGCCAGAAATATAGAACCAGAACTATACATCCTAAAGGAGCCGTCTGATCTGGTCTACTCTGTTTGCAAAGACACCGATAGGTGTATTTATGTATATGTAGTAGATAGTTATGCGCCGTGTCGTGTACTGTAGATAGAGCATATGTCAAATTACGATAGATACAAAACCATGGCCATGTTCAATACAACGACACAACGGAGCAGGATGCTTGGCAATATAAAGTACACTTTCATTAATTGTAACTAGTATTTACAATTTATATCAAACAAAGAAACCCGTTCAATTGGATATTGATTACCAATTATTTTCAATTACATACATTTGTTTTAATTGTACTCTAGATCGCTATTAACCCTTTCCTTTATATAAACGTGTTTTCACGCATTTGCAAACATACTAGATCCAGATCAGACGGCGCCTATAGGAACTGTCTGACCAGGGTCTGCTCTGTTTGATTTTGATATTATATTGATTTTGGTATTAGTAGAAACTGTATGAGATCGATTACAATTGCATAAGCATACAGAGCAGACCATGATCAGACGGCTCCTATAGCCGCCTGATCTGGGTCTACTCTGTTTTACAGAGGCGATTGTATGAAGGAAAGAGTTACTCGGCGTCTCATCTGGATCCAAGAGGTTTGCCATTTCAAGTCAGGTCGGGCTTAGTTAGAACAGGGAATAATAAACTTAAGGTTTGCAATTCTTCATATTTGACGCAGTTGTTATTTAATGCATATTATTATGTAATTTCAGTACAGTAATCCCCTCTAAACCGGACGTTAAATTCAATATAAATATCGGTCTTGCAGTCAAACGGCAGTTTAATGCAGGGTGAAAGTTATGCCTATCTTTCTCTGTCTCTCTGTTTGTCTGTGTCACTGACTCTCTCTGTCTCTCTCACTCTTTCTCTTCTCTCTCTCCCTCTGTTTCTCCTTTAGTTTCTTTGAAAGGTTGCTCAATTACTACAACAACTACATGTACATTTCACTGTTTGCATCCTTATCTGGTTTCTCTCTTTCTGTCAAGTCACACTATGTGTGAGTAACACAACAGTAACCCTTTCGCTGCCAATGCCGGATCTGTAATTACCTATGCAAATAGTTTGGATCCAGATGAGACGCCGAGTAACTCGGCGTCTCATCAGGATCCTAACTGTTTGTTACTGTTACTATGTTTTTGAAACAAAAATGAAGAAAATCAAAAGAATGAAAATTTGTAGCAGACGACAAAGTTAACAGACGACAGAGTTTGGCAGCGAAAGGGTTAAATGGGTGTTAAATTCAAATGTTTTAAATTCTGGTTCAGTAATAGGTCGCTCTCATGATGATACTAAAAATGGATCTGAGTGAAGTGTTTACATGTAGTTTTAAAGAGCTCAGAACTCAGAATTAATAATTACTGTAGATCAACTTTATTTACGGTAATTTCCGAATTTCCTGTTTCTCTTCCCACTACATCTAGCCGTGACTGAGATTGTGAAGCTCTACAAAACATTGCTTTAACCCTTTCGGCGTCAATTTTCTAATTGTCGTCTGCAATCAAATTTGTGTTATGTCATTCGGTACGATAAGGATATGAGATAAATAAATGCAAATTTCAAAGGAATAAAATACATATATAGAAATAGAGCTTGAGACAAAAAGTGAAGTCCCTGATCAGACGCCGCCTTGAAAAGGCGGCGTCTGGTCTGGGGCTGTACTATTTGTCGTGGTGTATTTATGCGACATTGGCGGTAAAAGGGTTAAACCAAAAACAGTCATTAGATTCCTACACTGACTGACACATTTGTTTGGTATCACTTCCTCATAGAAACGTCACTGCCAATGTCGCATCTGTAATAACCTATGCAGACAGTTTAGATCCAGATGAGACATCGAGTAACTCTCGATATCTCATCAGGATCCAAACTGTTTATTACTGTGACAAAATGTTTTTGAAACAAACATGAACAAATAAAAAATATAATTGTCGTTTGCAACAAGCGTTATTTTTTGTTTGCAGACGACAAAATTTGGTAGCAAAATCGTTAAACTATTTTAAGTGCTTTCAACAACTTCAAAATCACCATTTAAAGTGTCGGAAATGTAAGTACATATCACCTATTATGTAACTTTGACTCAACATGGTGTGTTGTTTTCAAATTATAGAATCGAAGCGGAAGGTAGATATAAAAACAACAACGAATGTAGCCAAAAATAGTAAGGAACTAGGAATTATTTTTAACGAAGCCCCGATAGACCGGACGTTAAATTTAGAATAAATATCGGTCTTGGAGACAGGTTGTAGCTTAATGCAGGGCGAAAGCCATGCAGAAAGCTCCTCTAGGAGCTTTCTGCATGACTTTCACTCTGCATTAAGCAGCCACCTTCCTAAAAATATCTAAATTATTCTCTACTAGAATTTCGGGTTAGATGGGTTCTACTGTATGCTCAGTCGTGGTAGATACTGTACATATATGAGAGAGGTGTATTTCCAAAAATGAACGTCACTGAAAGAAAAGAAATACAGCGAAACTCCTCCAATGTAACTACCAAAAGGGCGTCTAATTCTGGGTCGTGGAGTCTGATAGAAGCTTAATGCATTAAGCAGTCACCAAATGTTTATGACACCCATCTTTATTCATTGAGTGGTCCATTCAGAAATGTTCTGCTGTAAGTCTGTTTTTTTTTTTATATTTTATGGTTGCATGATAAATAAATTACATGTAATACGTTATCAGTAGTTTGGAATTTCAGCTTTATTTAGCCACCACAAAGGTCTCGTCATTTGAAACTATTCCTGCCTCGCCAAAATACAAATGAAATTCTAATTGACTACCTAAGTAATTCCTAAACATGCGTATGTTAATTTGCGTTTAAGATATATTTCCCTAACGTTATGAAAACGCCATTTCGAAACATTACGGATACGCGGGTCCATAGCAGAGCTTTACCAGAGCATACCCTTAAAGTTCTCAGACAATATTTCTTTTACCGCAGTGCTTTAAACTGGCACCATGTAAACATTTAACCCTTACCCTGATCAGATCTATATTACACTATAAGCTAACAGAGCAGACCCTGATCAGACGGCTCCTATACATGTATGATCCGTCTGGTCTGAGTCTGTTCTGTTTGCAGATGCGCGAAAATGCGCTTACATAAGGGAAAGGGTTACTAAAACGAAATTGCTATCGTAATGATACACACAGGACTGCATCCTTATTGAACGTAGGCCTATATTGAAACATTTGTATTCATAAGTAAGATGGGTAATTATTAACCCTTTATTGCATATATACATATACGCCTTTTAACAGTTTGGCAAACCGAGTAGACCCAGATCAGACGGCTCATGTACATGAAGATGACGTCTGATCAGGGATGACTCTGTTTGCTTAAGAAATAATAAACAGTGGAACCTGTCTTAAGCGGATATCAAAAATATCTAATTATGATCTGTAAAGCACGTGGTAGCTTAATGCAAGTCAAAAGTAACGCAAACAGTTCCTATAAGAGCCCATTGTGCAGTCACCTGCTTTTTTAAGACTCCTATGTTCAATAAATGAATGACCGGTTAACACATTCCTTCCTAGTGACGCATTTTGACGCCTCTGTAAACGTCACATGTTTAAACCGTTGTGATAAATAGAGCATTTGCTCCTATGGAGCAAATGCTCTATTTATCACAATGGTTTCAAAACTACACACTTTTAAAATTCTCCTTTCCTGTACTTGATGCTCCTTTTCGGGTAGATTTATTCAAAGGGGTTGGGTCTAAAATAAGTCCAGGTGGGAATGGGTTAAGCCATGTTCTACTGTAGATCTTAATCTACAGTGTCTGTCATTGTTAAAAAATTCCGCATTCACATGTCGTTATGACAACTTAGCTAATTAATATGCATACATAATATACTTCTGACTTGAATATTCATGGATTTAAAATAGTAGGTCAAATTGTTTTATGAAAGACGGGGGTGTACCTTCAGGCATACTATTGATGTTTCAGATTCCATCAGCTAATATTAAGCATGAAGGATCATGTTAATTGTTTGAGATCAGTAATAAAGTTTCTTTAATTGCTATCATATTGTGCACATTAAACCCAAGGAATTAATTGCGGATATTTGAATATACAGTAAAACCCAGATTTTTTTAAAAAGAAGAATAAATTTATGTTTTTAATCCAACGGTTGCTTAATGCAGGACGAAAGTCATGCAGAAAAGTTCCTTTTGGGGGTTTTCTGCATGACGGTCACTCTGCATTAAGCAGCCACCTGCCTTGAAATACCTAAATTCTTCCTTATCAAATTCCGGTTTAGAAGGGATATACTGTACAGTGTACATACATTATATGAGAATAAATAATATTCTTGAGCATTTGTACTAGTTCCCGACATCTGCGGATGTCTTTGATACTGTGTTTCAATGTCATTCGTTTTCTCGACTATTTAGTTTAACCATTTACCTCATAAGAAATAATGACACCAGGAATATGTGTTAGCTGACCTTTCATGATGAATTGCGCACACATGAAGGTTTAGCTTGAACACCATACGTACATGTATTACTTATGTATTGATCGGTAGCAACAGATCAATACCTATAAATCTGTAAGCAAAGAGATCAGACACCGGTCAGACGGCTCCCACATGAGCCGTCTAATATTGGTTTCAGAGGTCTAGATACATGTAAGATGCGTAAATTTAAACAGTTTCAAGAATATATGTATCTCCTTTATTTCTCCACCAAACCCAATACTGTGACCACTCGTTAGAATCGATTCTCGAAGAGACGATTCTAACGAGTAGTCACAGTATAGGGTTTGGTGGAGAAATTAATATTTTAGTATTTGGGTACGCACCTTTATCTGTAGCTCTGGGTTTATTCTGTTTATAAAGGCGTTAAAATGCATTCTTATGAAGTAAATAATAACGAAAAAACGTTTAAATGGTTCCCGGCATCTACGATTGTTTGTAATGCTATCTTACATAGTCATTCCTTATCTCAAATAAATACTTAAACGTATTGCATTCTTTTACCTTATGCACGTGCATGAAACAGGAAGCAATGAATTGTGTGTTTTAACCCTTTCCTCCATACTAACGCCTATTCACATATTCGCAAACACAGTAGATCGAGGGTCTGCGATGCTGCTTATGAATTTAGGATAGACCTCTATTGTTTCTATAAATGCCAAAGATTCGTGTGCACATATGTTATTTTGAAAACTAAATTAATGAACATCCATGATGTCATTATGTCTTACAATAACATTCAGGGGAATGGTATTAACACATTTACGCCCAGTGGATTCTTCCATGTCTATATATTGGACAAGTCCATTTTTATCTAAGGGATGCCTTTCAATTTCGTTTTGTTTTATATTGAAATTTCTATCAGCAAACAGTGTAGACTCTGATCAGATACCGCATTATGCGGCATCTGATCAGAGTCTACACTGTTTGCCTATGGCCCATATATGGGATCGTGGGCACAAATGGGTTAATGCCCTGCATGCAAACATTGAAAATGCAATTAGATATACTTACGTAAATATTACCCCATTGACGTCATCTGTTACCCATTTTCATGATGCTCTTCACGAGCAAGCCGGGATTAAAATCAATAATAAATAGTGCATTATGGTTTCTGAGTCATCGAATTATCAGCATTTTTGTGTGTATTTTAATCCTTAGATGCCCCCATTTCCATTTTAAATGTTGCTTCCGTAACATAAACCTTTACCCCGTTATCTGCAACTTGAATCGCATTTGCAAACTGCTAGAATCCAGACGGGACTCCGGGTAACTCGACGTCTCATCAGGATCCAAGCTGTTTGACAGTTTCTCAAACGACTGATTGAATCTGATGTTGCCAAATTGTACCTGCAGCTTCAAATATTAGTAGACAATATTTTTCACGATGGGGTGAGAGTTAACTTTGTGAAAGAAAAATCGGCTTCCCGCAAGTTCGATAGCGTTGTTACCTTGGCAATACGCCTGTACCCATGCGCCCATCAAAAGTGTTCTATGGGTATAGATAACCTATCAGACTGGGTTATCTCCCATACCAACCATGATCTTATGTCCTTTCAAAAATGCAATGTATGATTTTGACATAGTCAACATCTACTAAACAAAAATACTGTGTCAGTAATTACCTGTAAAATAAATCTGGTCATTCGCATCAGTCATTATTTTAGACGAGTTCTGCACCGTTTTCTTCTTATGGATATTTCTGATATTGTGTACGTTTGTAGACTTTTACCAACAAACTGAATGCCATTATCCGCTACCTTAACACCTATCCAGTTACCTTAACCTTTATCAAGCTATCTTAAGCCACACCCCCACTACCTTAATCCTTACCCCACTATACCTTAATCCTTGTCTCGCTACCCAAGCCTAGTCCGATTTCCTTAAACTTACCCCCGCTACCTTAAGCATTATCCCGCTACACCAATCCTTGTCCAACTACCTTAATTCTCATCTCGCTACCTTAATCCTTACTCGCTACCTTAGCCCTTATCCCGCTATCCTTATCTCGATACCTTAATCCATACCCCACTACATAAACTCTTACCCAACTACCTTAATATATTGTCCAGCGACCTTAATACCTTACCCCACTATCTTAACCCTTATCCAGTTACCCGAATACCTTAACCACCTACCTTAACCCTTATCCCTCAACATTGATAACTTATCCAGTTGCCTTAATACATTATCCAGCGACCTGAATACCTCATCCAGCTACCTTAACCCTTATCCAGTTACCTCAGTGCCTTGTCCAGCTACCTTAACCCTTAACCAGCTACCTGAGTGTCTTGTCCAGCTACCTTAACCCTTATCCAGCTACCTTAACTCATTCCCTCCTAGACTATTTTAGACCCAACCGCTTTGAACAAATCTACCGAAAAGGAGCATCAACTATAGAAAAAGGAAAAATTTAGAATTGTGTAGTTTTGAAACCATTGTGATAAATACAGCATTTGCTCCTATGGAGCAAATGCTCTATTTATTACAATGGCTTCATAATGTGACTTTTACAGAAACGCCAAAATGTGTCACTAGGAGGGAATGTGTTAATACCTTATACCTTATCCGCCTATCCGTGTCGCCCTTGCAAACAGCTTAGACCCAAGCTATCGAAAAAACTTGATCGAATCGGAAATAGTCAAAATTGCATCAGATCCGACTTTGAGGATATGTTAGAATTACATCCGATTTAACAGGATTATTTTTAGTAAAAAAGAGATTATTAATTGATTTTTAGCCCATAATTCGTGTAAAACTGTAATATAACAGTTATAAGAAATGCCTAGAAATATAAACTAAACTAAATAAATAAAACGGAATAAGACGATGTTGTTTTCTTAAAACAATATCCAATTTAAGCACATCGCTATACAGTTGGACTTCAACATTTCGAACTCGGGTAACACGAACATCGGAATAACTCGAAGTAAACTTTTAGTCCATCCAAAATGTACAATACAGAATTATTCTAAAATGTATCACTATGCATATCTAGAAACACGTGTGACAGCTTAATGCAGGAGCTTTCAGAATTACTTCAGACCTGCATTAAGCTGTGAATTTAAGAAATTGTCCAGATTAGAAGTTGGATAACTCGCACTTCCGTTATTTCGAAGTAATTGGTATGATCCCTTCAAGTTCGATATATCGAAGTTCAACTGTAATTTGAAACATACTAGCGATAGGTTACGGACTTCTCGTTTATGTAAAGCTTCGCTTACTGCAGTGCTTTAGTCAAAAGTCTAAAATCGACACACTTAAGGACTAAAACCACATTTGTGTGTTTTCAAGGTATGGACTTGGATATGTCCTTTAACATTCTTTTTTAAAGCAAATGGCCATAAAAATACAACCCAACTCCTAAAACAAAACAAAAACATACTCCTCCCCTCCAAAAAAAAAAAAAAATAAAAAAAATAAATAAATATAAAAAATAAACAAATAAACAAGCATAAACAAACATAAACAAAAAGCAGCAATAGCAATAACAAAATTAATATTTTAAAAAATGAAGCCAAAATAGACAGTACAGCAAACTACCAATTATTTAATCTTTACGCTTACAATTGTATGTTTTCTGCTTTTTTACAACCGATTTATTCACCGATTTTGAGACACAAATGAGTGTCAAACAACTTGGATCCTAATCCCAAGTTACTCGGCGTCTCATCTGGATCCAAGCGTTTTGAAAATGCATGATACGGGTAAAAGTAAGCGTTATCGATGTCAATGTACTTCATAATGATAATATAATTATAATGAGTTTAAACTTAAAGCACAAAATAAGTACTAACTGTAAGGTGGACCCAGTGGACAGACAATGACAATAGTTTAGGTCAGATATATCTCCAATATCTGAATTAAAAGTCGCATTGACACGTAATATATACAGGCGATAAAAAATCATTTGACAGCTGAAAGAGAAAAGAAAATCGAGAATAAATTATCGGAGATATTTATGTGCGCCCGCGTTAAACCATATAAATAGTTTATCACTTACATGTACCCCCATTAAATGCATGTACAAACAGCTTGGATCCAGATGAGATGCCGAGTAACTCGGCATCTCACCAGGATCCAAGCTATTTGACACTCGGTCAATAGTTTTTCAAAAGATGTATAGGCGATTTTAGTCAAAATTTAAAGAGATCCAAATTTGAGCGGACATACTATTTTTTTTATCAAGCAGAGTAAAGCTTAATAGTTATATACTAATCGTTTTCAATTGGACCATTGAATGGAATTGCTAAAGTCTTTTATAGTAATCAAAGAATTTAAATTAAATTTGTCCTATTAACCCTTAGCAAACCGTTGACAATGTATGGTAGCCTTTTGCAAACAGTGTGGATCCAGATCAGACGCCGAGGTTTTCGGCGTCGCATCAGGATCCAAACTGTTTATCACTGTGGTCATGTTTTTTGAAAACAATGGAAGATGAATCAAAATTGAAAACTGGAATGAATGACACTTTAAACAGATGAAGTTTTATTCAACATGCTAGTGGATAACGTACAACACATGAAAACATGGCCATTAACGGAGCTTTCATTCATTTTTACAGCGAACATGAGAGGGTACTTACCCCTTCTATCGCTGTTAACCCTTGAGTTAGCTGATGTCTGCACAAACTCTTATTGCAACCATTCCTGCTTACTTTCTATTTATTAAAGTGCTTGAAACGCTGTTGACCGACTGTCAGAAAGCCAAAATCCTGGCAAGACACCGAGTTACTCGGCGTCTTACTTAGATTCAAGCGGTTCGCAAATCCCGATCAGGTCTTCCGTAGCAGATAGGGGGCTATGTTTTGCGTCTCCTCAAATCCTTGTCTATTTTGTTTATATAGTATTACACTATCTGATTGGTATTGTCGTTTAACCCTTTACCCGTAAAACTCATTTTCACGCCTTTGCAAACAGAGTAGACAAAGATCAGACGGTTACTACACTCAAAGGAGCCATCTGATCAGGGTCTGCTATGTTTGGTTAGGATATGACTGAGCCTGATTTATTACCTTGTTTAAACTACAATATAACAATCGACTATTTCATATGCATAGTCATTACATGTATTTCTTTCATGAAGATTCAAGTGGTACATTGTATAGGGATAAGTAACTATTGACAGTGCTGGAAATAGCTCGGAACTTGTGAAGAAGATCTGATCCGATTGAAATATGTTTTCAAATCTCGGTGAAGTCACTATCAGCGGACTCGGGTTTAAAGCCACAGAACTCGTGGTAGTATTTGTAAAAAAAATTAAGATCGATAATTCATTCAAATAAAACGTACAAAAGAGTGCTTGTTTACGATTTGAGAGGTGTGATTAATGGATAGATATATAGAAAATGATGTATGTAAATAAAATTCTAATTGAAATTGCGTAGCAGTTTCATTTTACAATGTATAAACTTTCGTCCAAATTTGAATACCGAGTATTTTTCAGTTATCTATAAATACGATTAATCTTGATCTATATGAACTAAAGGTTCGTATTTCATTCCCATTCTAACATGTAAGAACGTATAAACATATTTTTAACATTTGGTGAAATGCTATAACTGTCAATTGTATAAATTGTGGGATAAATTCCTGCCAAAATGCGTTGTTCTAGAAGTGACCTTGTTCGTTGAAACATTTATAAATACAGTAAAGCCTTGCTGATACCACCTCTCAAAAGAAGTCTGTTTCTGGACTATTAAAACAAGTCGTAGCTTAATGCAGGAAAACACGTGATGCAGAAAATTTCTAAAGGAACTTTCTGTATCACGTTAGTCCTGCATTAAGCTACCACCTGCATTTACAGTGTCTCGTATGTTAACCCTTCGCTTGCTATTCACGTCAATATACCTACCTGCAGGAGCTGTCTCATCAGGGTCTGCACTATTTACAAGTTGATTGTGCAACCAGTGCACACCACAGCAGTGATTGCACAACGAAATACGTGTACACAGTGAAGATATGTGTAATTATACAACTGGGCATGGGTAAAATAGGAGAAATGTATTTTAAAATTCAGCAAGAGAAGGGTTAAATTAATAAACAATGTGGTCGCCTCAGCTAGAATCTACTGTATTGTTTTGTAAATAACTAAATACAATGTATGTAGCATCGGGGAGAGGCATGCAGAAAACAATATAAAATAAGAGTTAAACTTTAAGCAGATTGAAGCAAACGATCGTTTATTAAACTTTTCTGTCTATTTCGATGCTCAAAATATCATATTTATTCAATATACTCTGAAAACAAGTCAGCCTTGATCCAGACGTAGCGCCGATTAATGAGTTGTTTCATTCGGATTTATTTTGTTTAGTTCTGGGTATGGTTTGTGCGATCATAACATGCTGAACGTTAAGAGGTCTTTAGCGGTTTCTTAACACATACAACATTTTAACTTGTCACATTTATGTACACAGAAGACCTAATGATTCTGAGAAATACCATATAAACGATAAAATATTGCTGCCGTAGAATAGTTGGCTGTCAGTGGGGAAAAAACTGTTTACCTAATCTTATAATATATAGTTAAACCATACTTAAAGCAAAGAAGAATTAAGATCTGAATATTCAGATGGTTGCTTAATGCTTGGTGATGATGCTGGATAATACTTTTAGCTCATTTGGGAGATTTCTGCATACATTTCTCGCTGCATTAACTATAAATCTACCAAATGTATTAACCCATTAGCCCATTCCCTCATAGCCTATATTCAGACCCAAACGATTTGCATAAATCTACCGAAAAGGATCTTTAACTAGAAAAAAGGGACACTTTAGAATTATGTAGTTTTGAAACAAATATGATTTGTAGAGCATTTGCTCCTAAGGAGCAAGAGCTCTATTTATCACAATGGTTTCATATAGTGACTTTTACAAAGGTGCCGAAAGGCGTCAATATGAGGGAATGGGTTAACCCTTTACTCCACAAATACGCATTACTACTCCTTTGCAAATAGGACAGACCTAGATCAGACGGCTCCTGTAGGAGCCGTCTGATCAGGGTCTGCTCTGTTTGCTTATGCTATGAAATAGATCTGAGTCTACTGTTTCTGCCATTGCCAAACATTCCTATGTCAATGTGTTATTATAGCAAATTAATCTAGTTAATATTCATGACGTCAGTATTTCTTTCATGAATATTCATGGCGGATAGGGTTAAGTCCAATTTTATGTACACTGCATTCGCCCAAGCCAGATTTGGAATCTAGTCATTTTTATACGCCCACCTAATAAAGGTGGTCGTATATTGTCGTGGCCCTGTCCGTCCGTTCGTTCGTTCGTTCGTTCGTCCGTCAGCATTTTGTTTGTCCGCTATTTTCTGGGAAAACTATTTGACAGATATTAATGAAACTTCACACAAATGTTTAATGCATCAAGATCTGAAGCTGAATTGATTCTGAGGTTCATTTGATTTTTCATTTCAGAGTTATGGCCCTTGTCCTAAAAATATGCAAATAGTTTGTCCGCTGTTTTCTGGGAAAACTATTTGAGAGATATTAATGAAACTTCACACACATGTTTAATGCATCAATATCTGAAGCTGAGTCGATTCTGAGGTTCATTTGATTTGTCGTTTCGGAGTTATGGTCCTTTTACTTAAAAGATAATGCAAATGTATGCAAATAGTTTGTCCGCTGTTTTCTGGGAAAACTATTTGACAGATATTCATGAAACTTCACACAAATGTTCAATGCATCAAGATCTGAAGCTGAGTTGATTCTGAGGTTCATTTGACTTTTCATTTCAGAGTTATGTGCATTGTCCTTAAAAAATGCAAATAGTTTGTCCGCTGTTTTCTGGAAAAACTGTTTAAGAGATATTAATGAAACTTCACACAAATGTTTAATGCATCAAGATCTGAAGCTGATTCAATTCTAAGGTTCAGTTGATTTGTCGTTTCGGAGTTATGGCCCTTGTCCTTAAAAAATAATGCAAATACATGCAAATAGTTTGTCCGCTGTTTTCTGGGAAAACTATTTGAGAGATATTAATGACACTTCACACAAATGTTTAATTCACACAAATGTTTAATGCATCAAGCTCTGATGCTGAGTCGATTTTGAGGTTTATTTGATTTGTCTTTTCGGAGTTATGGCCCTTTTACTTAAAAAATAATGCAAATATATGCATATAGTTTGTCCGCCGTTTTCTTGCAAAACTGTTTGACAGATATTAATGAAACTTCATACACATGTTAAATGCATCAAGACCTGCAGCTAATTCGATTCTGAGGATCATTTGATTTGTTGTTTCGGAGTTATGGCCCTTGCACTTAAAAAATAATGCAAATCTATGCAAATATGAGGATGGCCATAACTTTTTCATTTGAAATGATATTTACTTCAATTTTTTTATATGGTTAAACCTTAATGTGAATTTTCACATATATTGCGGTGGTTTTGATATGTCATTTTATTCTAAAGTTATGGTCCTTGAACTTTGTGTGTTCCTTGCTTTGTTTGTCGGTCAACTTTTAGTTTGTCTGTTGTTTTCTGGGAAAACTATTAAAATGATATAAATGAAACTTTACACAAATGTTTTAAGCAACAAAATTTGAAGCTGAGTTTATTTTGAGGTTCATTCAGTTTGTCTTTACATAGTTGGGCGTATTATGTACCGTATGCGGTACTCTTGTTCATATTGAGGGGAGCATCGCAAACAAATAATAACTGATATAACCATTGAAATTGCATGTGCTGGGCGAACAATATTGACTCTGATCAGATGGTTCCTCTTGGAGTCCTCTGATCTGGAACAAGACTGTTTGTCTCTGTCCCGTCTATAGGATCGCGAGAGTTAACGCCTGGAGCTTACTGGAGCCGCCTGATCAGGGTCTATTCTGTTTGCTTATGGACTTTCATAAAATTCATTCTACAGTTTATGCTCCTTGATAATGCGATTTTACAAAATTGCAGTTAACCCTTTACTCCATAAATACGCCTTTCTACGACTTTGCGAACATATAGGAGCCGTCTGATTAGGGTCTGCTCTGGTTGCTTTTATGGGATAATAATAATATTATTATTATTATTATTATTATACCACATTTATATAGCGCTCTTTTCATACAGGATATGTGCGTTCAAAAGCGCTTCACAAAGATATATTTACTGTACAATAATGCGTAAATTACAGAACATTTAAAATAAAATATATTTAATACTTATATATAGATAAGAATAATAATAAAATAGAATTTATTTAGGACATTAGTAAATAAGCTAATCTTTTCCGTAAGTTTATCTGTCTGTGTCGTATTATGTTCTATTATAGTGTGTCAACGCACTCAGATTACAAAAAACAAAACTTGAATGCAACATTCTATGCGCAGTGCCAGTACGTCCCATAATTTTGACCCAGACTCAACAGACTTGGGTACATTCGTTTAACATACAACACTGCACATAAAATATTGCCGGAAAATTGGGTAACAGAACAGATCAATTTGAAGTTCATGCATATAAACTAAGCAATACAAATACACAACTGTTATATACGCGCACTATGCAACCCCTCCAGTCAAACACTATTCGACCCGCTATGGCAATGAGGGAGTACACAGCGTATCATATTTTAATAGAGTTGTAATTGGGTATATCTAAAGTTTAATTACAGAATAAAATGTCATTGGAACCCAAAAAGCCCAGCCAAAGTAGAGCTAAAGAAGGTATCACGTATACTGTTCCTGCAACATATCCCACCGGCTGCAATGGCAAAGGAATCACATCGGACAAATCGAGACTGATTGAGACACGCGATGCTGCATTAGACCGTACAGGCTTAATTTGCCCGCTGCCCATATATTACACGACCCAGTTCACTGGTAAGCAAAAATACGGAAACTGGGTCAGCTTAACAGGAATCCCTGGCACTGGTTAAGGGCAGGGTAGCAAGTCATGCCAGCAAGACTCCCAATGTACCAGCGCGGAATTATACCGTAGAGGGATGCCCTGTTCCACTACGGTGCTCCCTCCGGCATTGGAACTGGAGTTACCAGAGGTACCAAGCATATAGGGATGCCCCGTTTGACAACAGCACTCCCTCGGCCACCGCAACAACTGGACAGCGGAATCCCGCTGACACAACACCCGCACGTTCAACAGCAAGGGGATTCCCTGGAAGTCCATAAAAATATGGATGAGGTTTCTGTTATTCATTATCTATTTTCTACATTTGTGCAGCATTATATTTGAAAAAAGGGGTTTAAAAGTCCACAGTCATAAGGAAGTGGCAGGATCAACACTCTGTGGCCAATGCAGCAATTATGATAACCGACGATTAGCAGGTACGTTTTCTAAATTGCCCTAATAATATATGTTGAAGAAATGCGTTTTCAGAGATTTTTTGAAACATGCCAGTGAGCTTGCATCTCTAATGCCTGATGGAAGAGCATTCCAGAGTTTGGGAGCTGCATGCATGAAACTTCTCTCACCGTACTTTACCTTACGACTTTTTGGTACAACCAACGACAAAGAACTACTTGCTGATCTTAATTCTCTGCGGGGCCTGTACACGTCAAGCATGTCGACAATGTACTTGGCGGATTCATTGTGCATGGCCTTATACGTAAGTGTCAGAATTTTGAATTTAATCCGATGCTGAACCGGAAGCCAGTGAAGTTCTTTCAAAACCGGCGTGATATGATTATATCGAGAAGTCCTTGTTATGATGCGGGCTGCTGTGTTTTGCACTCTTTGAAGCTTCCGCAGTGTTTTGTTTGGAATTCCATGCAGCAATGAGTTGCAGTAGTCTATCTTTGATGTAACCAGAGAGTTCACCAAAGTCTTGGTAGCAGCAGGCGAGAGATACTTTCTTATATGACCTATTCGTCGGAGCTGTGCATAACTAGACCTACACACGGAATTGATGTGTGATGTCATATCCATTTGTGAATCGAGCCATGCGCCGAGATTCTTTATACACAGAGATGGCTTGATTTTAGAGGGTCCTACTTGCACATGAATCTCTTCAGGTACTTCTGTGTTTTTAGTATGAAACAGTATGACCTCGGTTTTGTCAGTATTGAGCTTCAGCATGTTCTGGTGCATCCAAGACACTAGCTCCTTGAGACAGTTCTCAACTCGTGATAAAGCTTCCTGTTGACAGGAAATGTCCTTGGGCTTAAATGATAGGTATAATTGTGAGTCATCGGCATAAAAATGGTGGTTGAGTCCATGGGTTCTGCATATTGAGCCGACAGGTTTTGTGTACATGATGTAGTGCTTCGGTCCTAGGACTGATCCCTGTGGCACGCTATATCTCATGTTAACTGGAGTGGACAATTCCCCATCTATTGACACTTTTTGATAGCGGTCATTTAGATAGGAGGTCATCCACTCAAGAGGTTTCCCAATGATTCCGAAGTCTCTTTCCAGGCGTTTCAGCAACGTTTCGTGATCGATAGTATCAAATGCAGCCGATAAGTCAAGCATCACCAGAATTGTACTTTCGTTTCTATCTAGGGATTGAAGGATATCGTTTTGAACTTTCAGAAGAGCAGTCTCTGTTGAATGATGCTTTCGGTATGCTGACTGATGCTGCTCGTGTAGACTGTTTGAGGTCAGATGGGACTCAATGCGTTTGTCAACAACTTTTTCTAATACTTTGGAGACAAATGGCAGATTTGATACAGGCCTATAATTTTTAAGTTCATTTGAATCGAGATCAGGTTTCTTTAGAAGGGGTCTGACATGTGACGTCTTGAAACTTTTTGGAACGCAGGCAGTGTCTAAAGAGGAGTTAATAATGTTTGTCAAAATCGGTAGGAGTTCATCAAGGCATGCCTTTAGCAGCCATGTAGGTATTGGATCCAGTTCGCAAGACTTACAGGGGGATGCCTTAATGATCTGTTCTACTTCTTCCACTGTAGCCGCATCAAACTTTTCTAAAAAGTTTGTTGAATGCTGCATCTCAGTGGTATTCGGCACACTGGATACAGTGCCTGATGAAATATCTGCCCGTATTTTGTCCACCTTTTCAACGAAAAAGTCACTGAAGTCTTGTGCAAGTTGTTTCGAGGATGAATTCTTAGGCAATGCGATATCATTAGTTGAACCTAGCAGATGCTTAGTGACTTTGAAAAGACTTTTTGAGTCTGTCTGGCATGTTTCAATTTTCTCTGAGTAGAAATCAATTCTCGACTTTATCAGCAGCTTATTGACTTTGGCACACTGTTATCTGTATAGCTGATGGTCTATTGTGAGCCTGGACTTTTTCCAGTTCCGTTCCAATTTGCGCTTTACATGTTTTGCATCGTGCAGTTCCTGGGTATACCAAGGACATGATGGTCTGAGTGTTATGGTTTTAGTACACAGTGGTGCATGTTTATTGACAAGTGCTGCCAGTATGTGTGTATATGATTTAACCAGCTCATCAACCTCTGCCGTTTGCATACTTGTCTCGATGGGTACTGAGTCGAGGAGGTCCCTTTTGAATGATTCGATATTAATTGCCCTAAGTTTCCGAAATGAAACAGTTTTCCTCACTGTTGGAGGTTTTGCGGCCTTTGCCTCGAAAGTCACAGAAAAATGATCTCGCGAAATTTTACCACTACTGTCGGACAGTCCAGGGTCCGTGACTTCAATGTTTGACACACAGTCATCACCATCTCGTGTAATAACAACATCAAGAGTATGTCCCCCTACATGAGTGGCTTCATTTACATGCTGTCGCAGTCCAAATGATTCGAGTGTACTAACAAAGTTAGCAGTGTTTCTGTCATTTGGAATGTCAAGGTGGATATTTAAATCCCCTACAATGACGACCGGTTTATCGGTGGTCACAAGTTTAGATAAGAAAAATGGCCACTCACTCTCGAGGAAATCTCCGGTTTTTAGACCATTATAGATCCCATTAGATCCCATTTTATAGTTTCTGCCTTGGAAAAAACTTGCAAAGGCGGCGTCATATCTGGGACTGCACTATTCTGACATTGGCGGTGAAAGGGTTAACACTTTCCTTCTATATGTATTCCAAATTTCAATACCAACTGAATATTTATGGACAAAATAGTAATGATGAAACATGGAAGGCGGAACATAGTGGCCATTTTAGAAACTAAATAAACTGATATATCAAATTGCATTAGCAAACAGAGCATACCTATAGGAGCCGTCTGATCTTGGTCTTCTCTGTTTGCAGATGCGTGAAAAGGCGTTTATATGAAGGAACGGGATACGTGTTCATGTCCTTAGGATAATTTGGGAATTCTGAATTATAAACAGTGTTCTTGAGTTAGGCTAGTGTTTACTATAAATATACACCCCTTAACCCTTTTCTTCATAAATACGCCTTTCTACGCCTCTGTAATAGTCATTTCTTGAAACCATTGTGTTAAATAGAGCATTTTCTCATTAGGAACAAATGCTCTGTTTATCACAATGGTTTCCAAACTACACAATTCTAAAGTTTTTCTTTTCTCTAGTTAATGTTCCTTTTCGGTAGATTCAATCAAAGAGGTTGGATCTATTAATAGCCTATGAGATAATGTGTTCCTATTATGCTGAACAAAAAATATGTTTGCTAACACTCTGATAAGTTTCATTATTTACTTATTTCCGACTCAAGCAAGCTTTTCAGAAACTGTTGACCGAGTGTCAAACAGCTTGGATCCTGATGATACGCCGAGTTACTCGGCGTCTCATCTGGATCCAAGCTGTTTGAAGATGCGAGCTAGGTCGCGCTTAGCATGATAATGGTTAATTTTAGGTTAGTGATGCTTCTTGATATTCTCAGGATGGTATCACTTCGAACAATATGTAAGCGTCCATTAATCACCGCCATGTGGTGAAAAAATGTCTGCTCAAATTTGGATATGCAATTTTGACTACTTCCGATTCAATCAAGCTCTGAGAAAGTGTTGATCGACTTGTTTTCTGTGTCTCGACAAAGTACTTTGATGAACTTTGCAATTTCAGTTTCTATAACGGAATCAGAAACATATACCATATATTTATTGAGAGGAGCTTAAACTGTAAATTATGTTTCAAATCCGATATTTATTGAAATAAAGCCTGGATTTAAAGGGATTCACATGCCTATGTCAATGTACAAGATAGTTATTGCCGTATTGAATGTCGAAAATATATGTAATTGGAATATACGCTGCATGTTGTGATTAAACTGTCTGATAATCTAACTCTTTACTCCATAGATACGCAGTTTTACGCCTTTGCAAGCGGAGTAGACCAAGGTCTGATAAGTGTCTGCTCTGTTTGCTGATTAAATGATATAGATCTGATTTTCTTCAGTATCCGGTATGATAAGCATTTCACTTGTTCATAGTGCTAATACAGTAAAACCTCTCTATAACGGTCACTGCATTTTGTTAATTAGTTGATATTTTAGAGCAAGTGGCTGCTTAAAGCAACGTGAAAGTAAAACAGAACGCTCCTATAGGAGCGTTCTGTTTTATTTTCACATTGCTTTAAGCAGCCACCTGTCTTTAACGCAAAATACTTGATGTAATGTAGGGGTCGTTATGGAGAGATTTTACTTATTCGTAGTGCTAATACATGTATAAAATTTATGTTAGTGTAGACTCAGATCAAACGGCTCCTTCTGGGTATTCGCTGTTTACCAATAACCCACACTAATTTAGAATTATCAAAATAGTGCAAAATAGTTAAATCACGTAATAGTTAGTAAAGAAGAATTGAGAACTTTTTAGGTATGTGTCTGCTTAATGCAGGATGCAAGTCATGCAGAAAGCTCCTAGAGGAGCTTTCTGCATGACTTTCACCCTGCAATAAGCTGTCATCTGTCTTTAGATCATTAATAATACTCGTTTGAGAGTTCGAATTATCAAGATTTTACTGCAAATATTCGTAAAAGAAATAATGACATCATGAATATTAATTGGATTTTTTTATAACATAATAGGAACACAAAACGTTTTGGCGACGGCGGAAACTGTATAGAATAGTCAGATATATACATGTAAGTCCATAAGCAAACAGGGCAGATATGGATATACAGTACTCTGTTTACAAAGGTGGAACAATAAATATACATGTATATAAATATGAATATATATGGAGTAAAAGATTAAATTATTTTCAATCGTAACAAATTATAATCGAGTATCCCTAAACAAGAAAAGACATATATAAATAATCAGCAAATTGAGTGTTTCCGCCTTGCTAAAGATAGATCTTAAGTTTTGTGTAGACAAACATAAACACTGGGATATTCTTTAACCCATTACCTCATAGGCTATTTTTAGATCCAACCTCTTTGAAAAAAATCTACCGAAAAGGAGTATTAACTAGAGAAAAGGGAACTTTTTAGAATTTTGCAGTTTGAAACCATTGTGATAAATAGAGCATTTGCTCCTATAGGAGCAAATGCTCTATTTATCTTAATGGTTTCATAAAGTGACTATTACAGAGTCGTCAAAAGTCGTCAATATGAGGGAATGGGTTAAACTTATTCGCTATGAGCGACCTTGACCCGAGTAACACGACGTCTCATCAGGATTAAAGCTGTCCGACACTCGATTAACCCTTTCCCTTGTGTAAGCGCATTTTGACGCATATATCTGCAAACAGAGTAGACCCAGATCAGACGGCTCCTATAGGAGCCATCTGATCAGGGTCTGCTCTGTTTCCTTATGGTGTGATTCTAGAGTTTCTGTCTGAGCAAAATGTCATGTGTTCCTATACATGTACCATTATAAAACATAATCTAATTAATATTCATGACGTCATTATTTCTTACATGAATATACAACAGGGAAAAGGTTAATAGTTTCCCGAAAGCTTGATCGAATAGAATGTTGTCAAAATTATACATGTACCAGATCCCAATTTGAGTAGACACTATTTTTTTTAAATCGGAGTAAGTGTGACCCTTTCCACCAGTGGCGCACGTGTACTGTCATTTTCAAACAGTGTATACCCAGATCAAAGGGCTCCTTGAGGAGCACTCTGACCAGGGTCTGCAGTGTTTGTCATTGAAATTCTTCTAGCAAGTTTAAGCATTTCGTATAAAATGGACTCTACAGTTTAACACCGATACGGGCGCATTTTGACGCATCTGCAAACAGAGTAGACCCAGATCAGACGGCTCCTAAAGGAGCCGTCTGATCAGGGTCTACTCTGTTTGCTAATGGAATTTGATAGATCTGTTTCTTTACTTTCTAACAAGGCTACACAGTTCTACCTTCTATATTTTATTCTAACTATTAGGAATAATTATTCAGTAGGTGTTGAAATTTGGAATAAACATAGTACAGGGGAAGGGTTAAAGTATGCCTGTTGGGTTATGATGAGTATCGTAAGTCTTACAAAACGCTTAGTGTCAATATTGACGTGTACAGTATTTACTCGTACGTAATTGACTCTCGTAGTGACATTGTATTTACGGGTTGATGGTCTTAAGTCAAGGCGTTTTGGGTGTGTTGTTATGATTTAAATATGTTGTATTTCAAACAGTGTATGAAAACTAATCGAGACTCGATTGCTAAGCACACTTAATGACTCATATTACGTTTTATTTGTTTCTCAATTGTTCGTCGAATTGAATTAGTACCAGGGACCTTAATGTTGTTTATATTTAAGTGACGTCATCAATCGATATTCGATATGTAGTCTTAGTCTGACGTGTATACGTAGGCTTATGTTGTTTCTTATCCCGCCATCATATTGTTAACCCATTCCCTCATATTGACGACTTTTGACTCTGTAAAAGTCGCTTTGTGAAACCATTGCGATAAAAAGAGCATTTGCTCCTATAGGAGCAAATGCTCTATTTATCACAATGGTTTCAAACTACAAAATTCTAAAACATTTCCCTTTCTCTAGTTAATGCTCCTTTTCCGTAGATTTATTCAAAGAGGTTGTATCTAAAAATAGCCTATGAGGTAATGGGTTAAGTGGAAACACAACCGGGTGCCCTGACAAACCGTTTTCATAATAGGTCATTGATCACGTGACAGGTTCAACAGTCAGTGCACCGACTGGTCCCTTTCTATTATATTGTATTTAGCTATTTCGCTTTACTCCATAAATACGCCTTTTAACCCTTTCCCTGTCTTATGTTTATTTCAAATTCCAATACCTACTAAATATTAATGGTCAAATTAGTTGCAAAGAAATATGGAATGTAGAACATTGTAGCTATTTTAGAAAGTAAAAAAACATATCTGAAATCCATTAGCAATCAGAACAGACCCTGATCAGACGGTTCCTATAGGAGTGTATGATCTGGGTCTACTCTGTTTGCAAATGCATGAAAACACGTTTATATGAAGGAAAGGGTTAACGTCCTTGTAGACAGAATATACCCTGGTCAGAGTCTGCTCTGTTTGTAAATGGGAGTGTAAAGGTTTGATGTAACTGTTTTACAAGGGTCAGTTCATATGCAATCATAAATATTTTTTTCCCCCCGGGAACATTTTGTTGTGCTATAGATATCTGTAGGTGGAGTATATTTCAGTATTATTTTACAGCCAGTATAACAAACATATAATGAATAATCAAGAAAGTTAAAGTGTACATGACAAGACAGAACGTCTGTCAAAGTCTACCCATCTTAGCATCCGATATTTATTTTATTTTGATCACAATAATGTTTTCACCTTTTAGATTTGATGTTACGCACGTGCGTTAGTTCGTATCGTAAACTTCGCCACTGACACTGATCTGATATTCTCTATACAGTAAACCCCCTCTAATGCGACCACTTAATGAATAAACATGACTGTCTTTATAAGCAGGTGGTTGCTTAATGCAGGACGAAAGTTATGCAGAAAGCTCCTATAGGAGCTTTTTGCATATGTTTCGTCCTGCGTTAAGCTACCACCTTCCTTTGCCACTATGAATTAGTACAAATATACTCGAAGACTTCGCTGAAGTTGAGTGACAAGAGAAGCAATCGGGGCAATCGACGTCCGGATTAGGGAGTTCATCGTCATAGAAATCTATATCCTTCCTAGTGTCACAGCAAGCAAACCAGGACTCGTGGTTATCGATAATAGCGGGATCAACCACCAAACATGCAGTACGTGGCAATATCATTGGATTATAATCTGTTTTAGGAATTGCTTTATGCAGATTTTTATTCTTAAATTGGGTGTATCCAATCATTTTATGGAGGTTGTAAATCAAATAAAATACATGTACAGTAACACCGCTGTATAACGGCCAGTTTTGTGTTAAAGGCAGGTGGGTGCTTAAAGCAAGGTGAAAGTAAAACAGTACGCTCCTATAGGAGCGTTCTGTTTTACTTTTACATTGCTTTAAGCACCCACCTGCCCTAAGTACAAACTAATTTACACAATTTATTGGCCGTTATAGAGATATTTTACTGTACATCAAAATCAAAATTGCTCCTGTAAATCTACTGAATTTTTCCGACAAGCTAGAGATTGTTCACTATCCTTTGATCAGAACATACATGTTCTAAGGAACAATGCACGATAATTAACTTGAACTGATTTAAAACGTACATATTCAAACACATTTTATAAATGCAAATAATATCAATCAACAATAATTATGCCATTCTTAGAACATGATAACAAACACGTTCATAACATAAGTCTGATATGTATCGAGTGTTTGTCAACTGTGTAGACATAGAAAGGACATCGCGAAAGAGACACAATGCTGATTCAGGCTCTAGTTACCTGTTACAAGTTTGTTTCTAAATTATCACTTCAGCTAACTCAGAACAACACCAAACTCAAAATAACTTTCAAAGAGATGGTTAAACTTGAACTACAATGTACCCTGTATGTCAGAATGTCCGACCTTTACATAAATCATTTATCGTTTATCCAATTAATCTAGGCTCCTAAATTGAAAACATGAATGAATAAAATAAAAACATTTCGTGGAGTATTCTAATTTAAATCAGTATATCCCTAAGCAATAGAAAAATCAATTGACGAGTTAAAGAGAAAACCAACATGATAAATAACCTTGCGTTCACGATTACAATAGAACAGTACATATGCTTTATTGTCGATGGCGCTTGTCTTTGAATAGAGTAGAATGGTCCAACACTAATCGTGAATTTGTTAATCGGATTTTCGTGAAATCAATAATGAATTTGAAATATAATTCCCCGTTTAGGACGTTCAATTAATGTTGGCGTGTATCTGTAAAGAGTATTTACTTCAATCTATTATCTACGTGTAAATGAATATACCAAAAATCGTTACTAAAACAGAAAGGTCTTGGATTTAATCTGAATAAAACTAAATTGGCTTGCAAGGCTATGTCTGGTCCGGAAATGCATTGTTTGGATACATATCTACGAGGGCAGTTGTAAACTATACCGTGACCGTTTATGATAAACAGTTTAAACCCTGATCAGAGGTTGCGTTCTTGCAAAACTGCTGTGTCTCTCTCTACTGTTTGCTAATGGCTGATCTTCCCTTTTTGCACCCGGCGCTGGCCATTTGAGTTTGTATCTAGTGTAAATGGTTCCTCTTTTAACTCATTTCCTTCCAGACTTCTCTTACACTCAACCTCTTTGAATAAATCTATCGAATAGGAGCATTTTAAGAGAAAAAGAGATCATTTTTAGAATTGTATAGTTTTGAAACTAATGTGATAAATTATAAAACATTTCCTCGTATGGAGCAAATGTTCTATGTATCACAATGGATTAAACAAATGACTTTTACAGAGGCGTCGAAGAGCAACCGTAGGAAGGAATGTGTGTAACCAGTAACCTCAGATAGTGGACCGGTACTATGTTTGCTTTTTAAAATGGAAAATGGTGTTTTGTATATTTTTAAATGATTGTAAAATGGAGTCTCGTTAGAGCATTAAACTACCACCTGTTTTAAAACTCCCACATCGGACTTATTTTGAGTGGTCGTATTAAAGCGATAGTCCCTAATTGCAACATGTTTAAAAAATATCGAAACATTACATAAATCATTTGTTTATATACCGAAAGACGTATATCGCAAGATAACGACCGAAGAAGACAAAACGGTCACGTGTTTGATATCGAAATTCTTTATTATTCATTCGGGTTACGACAAAGGCCGACACTATTTTGCTGAAGAACAAAAAATGTGTCAATGTAAACGGTTTATTTTGTATTAAATGGGCACTTTTCGATAAAGGTTCAAATTGACAATCTTCATAATGATTAAACATAATAAATATCAAGTTGTATGATATTATTGACATATGCGTTTATTGTAGGGACTCTCACTTACAGGGACTGTACTGTGTTAAACTGTATTAAGCTGGTTACAAGTTGTGTCTCATTTATTTCTGTCGGATTCATATATTACATTTTCTCATGAGCTGTAAAACTCTAAACCTCCAACAATGTTGATACAACAACTCGCTTCGGAAAGAAAATGTGAAAAGTACTAGCGTTAATGTTGAGAACAAATGCTAGTAACAAACTGCCGTCATAAATGTACACAAACACGTTTTCTTGAGGGGGTGATACGGTATTATGTATCAGAGGTCCACATAAGATTCGTAAATTGAAACGTTTTCAAGATTAGCTTCTTTATTTCTCCACCAAACCCTATATTGTAACCGCTCTATAGCATCGTTCTCCAAGACAAATATAGGGTTTGGTGGTTAAATAATGATTTTAGTATTCGAGTACGCACTTTAATATGTTGCTATGTGTATACTCTTGGTTGAAATGGGATAGGAGCCAAAATATAGTTCCCACGTGCTCACAATAAACATTGACTGTGATATTGGATTTAGTAATTGAGACAGTATTCAGTACTAAAGATATATACCAACGCCACAAATGTATAGTCAAGTTTGTTAATGAAAACCAACGTAAATGATTTATTTCAGACCCTTTTCAGACAATTTATCATATTTCCGGCACTAGTGCCCTATATCACTTTAACATATTTCGGCATTTCGGCCAATAACGCATGTAGACCAATAAGAATTATGAGGCTGACAGCAGATTTTTTAAGGCACTCAGTATAAGATATCTAGAAGTGTCAGACAATGTCATTCGCTAGGTCAGTGGGTATAGTGTTGTATGGTGGAAAAAAAGACTTTGGCTTCCGTATCCAATCCTGTTCTATGCCCTCCCAGAGTTGGTTTCATGCACCTTAAACATAAGTACACTGGCATTAGCTTTAATCAACATGAAGATCATAGGTCGATATATGTCAGCATTTAGTTGTTATCCTGGCATATAGTGTAAAACTTATAGCTTAGAAGTGTTCAATGGGCCCATACGCAATAAATAAGGTACAGTAAAACCTCTCTATAACGGCCACTAAATTACATCAAGCATTTTGTGTTTAAGGCAGGTGACTACTTAAAGCAAGGTGAAAGAAAAACAGAACGCTCCTATAGGAGCGTTCTGTTTTACTTTCACCTTGCTTTAAGCAGCCACCTGCCCTAAAAGCGGCCGTTATAGAGAGGTTTACTGTATTAAAGGACATTTTATCTGAAGCGGACCAACTTGTTTTGTTCTGTTTTTTAATTCTATGAATTGGTCTCTAAGCAATACTGTATATTTCAAATAATAGTATGGAATGTATTCATCCTACCTCTTGGTTTACTCTCATCCCGCTACTTCCGACCAGATTCGCATTTGCAAGCAGGTCTGGGTACATGCTTATAAAACTTTTTAGTTTAGTCTCGAGTTCGTTCGCAAGTTTTTGATTGGTAAGATTTGAGCCTTTGGCTCAAATCTGACCAATCAAAAGCTTGAGAACTCAAATCTAACCAATCAAAAGCTTGAATACCTCGGCATCTCATCAGAATTCAAACTGTTCTGTTCAATAGTTTCTCAAAATCTTGTGCCATGACACTTGGTCAATATTTTCTCATTTTTCTCACTTTGAGCAATCGTCATATTTTACACAACCGGATAAGGATTCGCATGCCTTGTTTGTGTTTCAAATATTTCCTCCATGAATATTCATGTAAGAAATAATGATGTCATGGGAATTGAGCAGATAAATATCTTAATATAGCACATGGACACTGAATTGTTCGGCAATGGCAGAAACTGTACACTCATATATTTCTTATATCATAAGCAAACAGAGCAGACCATGATCAGATATGTGACTACTCTGTTTGCAAAGGCGTATTTATAGAGTAAAAGAGTTAAGTGATACACTGAGAACAGACTATAAAACACATGTTATTTTGTTACTGTCACATAACTATTAATACACGTGTGTTTATTGCGTGACCTAAGAGTGGCCATAAATCAAGAACTATTTACAAAGTCTTACACATTTGCTTATAAACGATTAACAAACTACTTTGTGATGACATTTACATGTTATCTTTATGGCTTCATATTTATGGTTTAGTTATATGTGCGAGCGTTTTATACTGTGTGCACAAAAATAGACAATGGAAGTACCATTCATATCTCGATTGGTGAACAAAAAGTAAATGACGTTTTAGGAGGGTTCATAAGCGGTTATAATGTTTTGCAAACATTATAGACCCTGACAAGCAGCGTTGCTTATTAACCCTTTACTCTATGAACATTTATGAAATAATCAATGCATGTATGAATATTGATTAGCTTAATATCTATTAAAGCATAAGGACAAGAAATATTTTGACCCTAACAGAAACCGTAGAATTAGATCTATATTATTCCATAAGCAAACAGAGCAGACTCAGATCAGACGGCTCCTACAGGAGCCGTCTGATCTGTGTCTATTCTGTTTGAAAAGGCGTAGACATGTATATTTATAAAGTAAAGGGGAACGCTTTCCTATGATTCATTTCAAATACATGAATTTATGAAGTAATTGTTTTTTGTCCGCTTCGTTTCCAATTATATTTCTTTTCCCGTAAAACCTCTCCATATCGACTATTTAACCTTTAGCTTAGCTGCTGAGCAAAATTTTGTTTGTAGAAAATATCATCGATTTCAGTTCACACTGTGCATTAATTTCAACAGCACGACCAGAGTGTCAAACAGTTAGGACCCTGATGAGACGCCGAGGATCCAGACTGTTTGCAAAGGTATTCACTCACAGCAGGCTAAATGTTAACTATTCAGATCACCCGAGCATGTTTAAATTAGTAAGTTTGTTAAATTCAGACAATAAAACAGTCTTAAACAGACTGGCACTATATTGCATCAAAAGCTTCAAACTAAGAAACGATACTCTTAGTGTATTATAGGATTATGATATGTTTGTTACCAGTTGAGGTATTTGGCTAATGTAGAACACTCTCGTGAGACAGGGTACATTATGTACATGTATATATGTGTATGTTAAACTGGCACTGTATAATTATATTAGCGTGACTGTCATGTGTATGTTACGATGTTATGATGATGAGCTTGTATGCTTAAGTCAAAATAAAACATCTGTTCTGTTCTGTTCTGTTAACCCTTTCGGCGCCAAATGTCTAATTGTCGTCTGCAAACCAATTTTGTTAAATTATTCGGTAAAATAAGGAAATAAGATAGACAAAAGCAAATTTCAAAGGAATAAAGCACTATTTGTCGTGGTGCACTTATGCGACAATGGCGGTGAAAGGATTAAGGATGTTTTCAAAAGAATCTGAATGCTTCATTTTGCAGGGCATATACTTTTTTCTCCGTAACTTTAGTCATCCAGTCGCCTTCAAATAGAAATGGTACATGTACACCTTGCGTGTAATTTAAGAACGGTATGAATCATATTAGAATTATATATTATTGTCTGTCAACGTTGAACAGATGTCATAACAAATGTCAAAACGGTGTAGATTCCCGGTTTTTGTCACTATACGAGTGTTTATAGTTATGCAATTCAATTAGTAATGATATATTGTGCATGCCAACTATTATATTTATAAGCATTGTAGAAAGTTATTATGGTGTCAAACCAACGAACGTACTTTGGTATTAGCGATTTCAACAACAACGTACACTGAGGTCAACCACCAAAGTTCTCGTATAGTGTATAAAGTGTTATTTGATAATCGTTTTACACTTCTCTTGTTGAATTTTAAAATACATTTTTCCTTCTTTACCCATGCCCTGTTGTATAATAACATATGTCTTCACTGTGTACAAGTATTTCGCTGTGCAATCACTGCTGTGGAGTGCACTGGTTGCACAATCAACTTGTAAATAGTGCAGACCCTGATGAGACAGCTCCTGTAGGAGCTGTCTCATCTGGGTCTTCACTATTTACAGGTAGGTATATTGACGTGAATAGCAAGCTAAGGGTTAATCCATATTGTGCCATTCGCAAAACTTAGTATTTCGCTGTGCAATCACTGCTGTGGAGTGCTCTGGTTGCACAATAAACTTGTAAATAGTGCAGAACCTGATGAGACAGCTCCTACAGGAGCTGTCTCTTCTGGTTCTTCACTATTTACAAGTAGGTATATTGACGTGAATAGCAAGCGAAGGGTTAATCCTTATTGTGCCATTCGCAAAACTAACTCGCATTTTCAAATCGCTTTGATCCAGATGAGACGCGGATTAACCGCTTGGCGTCTCCAGGTACAGCTGAAAATCGATAACTCGAACATCAAGTGACCATACAAATGAGTTCGAGATAACAGAAGTTCCAGTCATCCGATTTCTAATCTGAGCAATTTCTCAACAGCTTAATACAGGTCTAAAGTAATGATGAAAGCTTTCAGCATTACTTTAGACTTTTATTAAGCTATCACACGTGTTTCTAGAGCAATTCTGCACATTTTAGAGCAATTCTGTATTTTAAGTTTTAGATGGACTGAACGTTTTGTTCGAGTTATCCGAAGTTCGAGTTATCCGAGTTCGAGATATCGAAGTTCAACTGTACTCGGTCAATAGTTCCTCTATAGCTTGATTAAGTCGGAAGTAGTTAAAATGGCACCATATCCAGATTTGAACAAGCACTAGAGTTTATTCGAAGTAGGATAAGTGTAAAACGAAACACAAACATATACCAACATATCCTCCGCTGTAGTAACTATTACATAATCACATTAGTGACGTTGTCACAAAATACGAGATAGCATACAGTTACTACATGTATTACATAATCATATTAGTGACGTCAACAAATAGGAGATAACATGCGGTTACCATCTAAATGTCAGACTGACATACGGGTATTTATAGCATATGCAACCTTTTCAGAACAGTAGAACCTCTCTTAAGCTGCCATCAAACAGAGGTGTTCTTATGCATATGTAAGGCAGGTGGTAGCTTAATGCAGGTCAACGGTAAAGCAGAAAGCTCTTATATGAGATTTCTGCATTACTTTTGCCCTGCATTGAGCAACCACATGCTTCTTATTTCACTTATGTTCAATAAATGAATTACTGCTTTAGATACGTTCTGTTGTATAGAAATGTCGTTCAAAGTTCGATAAGGTGTTGGGGCGCTGCTGTTGACAGTAATAGTGCAAAATATAATTACGTAAACGAATGTTATGTTGGCACCCATGAGGAAAATGAGAAGTTTTATTTTCATTATTACTGTATACAGTAAAACTTCTCTAAACTGGAATTTTAGTACAGAAGCATTTAGATACTTTTAGGCAGGTGACTGCCTAATGCAGGTTGAAAGTCATGCACAAAACTTTCTGCATGCCTTTCATCCTGAATTAAGCTGCCACATGTCTCCATTACCGATATTTAGTCCAAATTGAACGTCCGGTTTAGAGAAGTTATACTGTAGTGTTGCATAAAAGAAACCATCTTAAGCGACCACTCAATGAATAACGTTAGGTCTCTTTAAAAGCAGGTGAATTCAGAAAATTCTGAGTAAAGCTACTACCTGCGCATACGACCCAAAATGATACCTTTTTGGTTGATGCATTATAGATGTATTACTGTATAACTACTGACATGACCACCAAACAGAGGTATTCCTGGCAGGTAATAGCTTAATGCAGGACGAAAATTATGCATAAAGCTCCTGTAGGAGCTATATGCATTACTTTCGCCTCGCAATAAGCAACCACGTGGCTTTATGAGTACATCTATGTTTATTTATAAGGTGGTCGCGTCGCTTTTAGAGGGGATAATTGTATAGCATATTTTGGAAAACATTTACCATAGTACCCTGGCACTATACAGTAAAAACTCTCTATAACGGCCACTAGATTACATCAAGTATTTTGTGTAAAAAGCAGGTGGCAGCTTAAAGCAAGGTGAAAGTAAAACAGAACGCTCCTATAGGAGCGTTCTGTTTTACTTTCACATTGCTTTAAGCAGCAACCTGCCCTACATACCAACTAATTAACATAATTTAGTGGCCGCTATAGAGAGGTTTTACTGTAGTATGCAATATTCTTCCCCGCATTTTGGTTTTACAAAGCATAAAACAGGTATCTTAGCATTGTGAATTGTTGTTACAGGGAAAGCGCACTCTTCAAACCATTAACCTTTTCCATCATTATTAGAAAGAAATAAAATATGAACGTAGCATGCCTACAGATATATGTTTCGCCATAAATCTCATATTAACGTCAAATCCATGACAATTTTCTTTACTTGCTGCAATTTTTGAAGTCTGGAATTTCAAAATTGGCAAATTATATTTTCCTCATAAATAAACAAAGGCCATATCTATCCGTAATTGTATATCAATGTTCGAGGTGGATGGTTATTGGGAGAACTCTTTTTCTTTGTTCTAGTCGTTTGCAATTGTATGTAAATACAGTTCAATACCTGTTAACCCTTTCCCTGTTCTATATAGTTATTCCAAAATTCCCTTACCTACTAAATGTTCATGGGCAAAACAGATATAATGAAAGATGGAACATTGTACAGTAAAACCTCTCTTTAATGGCCACTAAATTACATCAAGTATTTTGTGTTAAAGGCAGGTGGCTGCTTAAAGCAATGTGAAAGTAAAACAGAACGCTATAGGAGCGTTCTGTTTTACTTTCATCCTGCTTTAAGCTGTCACCTGCCCTATATACCAACTAATTAACAAAATTTAGTGGCCGTTATAGAGAGGGTTTACTGTAGCCATTATAGAAACAAAAGAAACAGATCTGTCAAATTTCACATGCAAACAAAGCAGACCCTGATCAGACGGCTTCCAATGGAACCGTCTGAAGTGGGTCTTCTCTGTTTGCAAATGCGTGAAAACGCATTTCTATGAGGGGAAGGATTAAGCGACCACTCAATGAATAAACATGTTCATTCAGAGCATGTGACCACGTCATTCTGGACGAATGTTACTGCGGACAACATTATCAGTCGCAGGATCCTGTTGAGATAGGCACACAGTGTAGTCCCTAGTTGCACGTGCAGTCCTTTGTTGGACGACATGTCTCCGTGTTGGCCTTTATTGGACGACGTGTCGAGCTGTAGTCTTTTATTTGACGACGTGTCTCAGTGTAATATCTAGTTGGACGACGTGTCTCAATGTTCTCAATGTAGTCCCTGATTGGACGACTTGTCTCAGTGTAATCTCTGGATGGATGACGTGTCTCGGTGTAGTCCCTGCTTGGACGACGTGTCTCAGTGTAATCTCTGGTTAGACAACGTGCTTCAGTGTAGTCTTTTGTTGGACGACGTTTCTCAGTGTAGTCCTTTGTTGGACGACGTGTCTCATTGTTGGGCAGCATGTCCCAATGTAATCCCTGGTTTGACTATGTGTCTCATTTTATTGTCTGGTAAGACGATATGTCCCAGTGAAGTCCCTGGTTGAACGACAAATCTGACCTATCAAAAACTTGAGAACGAACTCAGACTCAACTAAAAAGTTTTATAAGCATGGACACTGATTCTGCAATTTCTACAATGATAAAAATTCATTTCTTGTTTAGCCATATTGAAGTTTGAGTAAATGAACGTTTTTGAAGTCATGCATTATTGTATTAATATTCATATTAGGGATGTTAAGCAGCTATCTCGAATATGTCAGTGCAATAATGACACAATTTCTCCGGGTTGTATGGCTGTTTTATGCTTGTTGCCGATATGGATGGTCTAGACTGGCATTTCAAGTACGTTTGCATTACTGTCCTGTCCTGTAATAACCCTCTACTAGTTGTAATCATACGTTGTCTCTCGTACAATGATACGGAACAACATTGAACTATTCGCCATGTAGCAAAATATTTAACATCAGAGTTTCTAATGGGCATACTATGATAGAGACGCACATTCGAAACGTCAAATTTCAGCGAAATGGTACTGAAAAAGACGTAACAATGACAATCTATTCAAAACAAAACTTTCCAGGAATGGATGCTCTCCCAAGAACTTCCTTGTCCAAATAGCTGAGTTCTGTAAGTGAGAGATTAGTGTCTGCCTTTGACAAAATCTTGGAAGCTAACCGTTGTTGGTTCGAATATCATTTTGTCTGAACTTCTTTGCACAAGTTGAAACATCCGAGGTTGCAAACCAATATGAAAATTTACGAACATAGAGTGACTACATATATGTAATGTTAGAACATATATACACTAAATGCATTTTCATTCATATATTATTGCATGTACATTTGTGCAAGACTTAGGGTCGAATAAATTTATTATTTAGTGAATAAACATAGGGACGTAGACACGTAAAATGAAAACAAAACGAGTAATGAAAAAAGTCAAACCCCGTTAAGAAAGGGGACATCGTTACGCGAAATGATTTTTTTCAAATCACGTTAAATGTTTTTGGCAGCGTGACGTAATTTCAATTTTATTTTCAAACTCCATGGACCCTGTGCCTATCGTATATTGTGTTTATTTAATACAAATTGAAAACAACAGGTTTATATAAAATGAAGAAATAGCAACATACTCTTGAATGCAATACTAACAGAAACTACATTATATGCATTTTTATTTACACATTGTACTTTATATTAGTAATAATAAACTAAAACCGACTTATAGCTAAAACGCAAGATGCACATGCGATTTGCACTAGCACGAGAAACTAGATATAGACCGCCTAGCTGTAGATTAATCTGTTTTAGACACGGGATTTAAGCTGTAATTGTTTGTACTTCGTTATTTTATGTTAACGTTACATTGCCGACTTGTTTTAACGTGATTTGAAAAACACTCAAACATTTCGCGTTACGATGTCCCCTCTCTTAACGGAATTTCCCTTTTTTATACGCCTACCTAATAAAGGCATCAAGATCTGAAGCTGAGTCGATTCTGAGGTTTATTTGATTTGTCGTTTCGGAGTTATGGCCCTTGTCCTTAAAAATATGCAAATAGTTTGTCCGCTGTTTTCTGGGAAAACTATTTGAGAGATATTAATGAAACTTCACACAAATATTTAATGCATCAAGATCTGAAGCTGAGTCGATTCTGAGGTTCATTTGATTCGTCGTTTCGGAGTTATGGCCCTTTTACTTAAAAAAATAATGCAAATACATGCACATAGTTTGTCCGCTGTTTTCTGGGAAAACCATTTGAGAGATATTAATGAAACTTCACACAAATGTTTAATGCATCAAGATCTGAAGCTGAGTTGATTCTGAGGTTCATTTGATTTGTCGTTTCGGAGTTATGGCCCTTGTCCTTAAAAATATGCAAATAGTTTGTCCGCTGTTTTCTGGGAAAACTATTTGAGAAATATTAATGAATCTTCACACAAATGTTTAATGCACCAAGGTCTGAAGCTGAGTCGATTCTGAGGTTCATTTGATTTGTCGTTTCGGAGTTATTGCCCTTTTACTTAAAAAAATGCAAGTACATGCAAATAGTTTGTCTGCTGTTTTCTGGGAAAACTATTTGACAGATATTAATGAAACTTCACACAAATGTTTAATGCATCAAGATCTGAAGCTGAGTTGATTCTGAGGTTCATTTGATTTGTCGTTTCAGAGTTATGGCCCTTGTCCTTAAAACATATGCAAATAGTTTGTCCGCTGTTTTCTGGGAAAACTGTTTGAGAGATATTAATGAAACTTCACACAAATATTTAATGCATCATGATCTGAAACTGAATTGATTCTGAGGATCATTTGATTTTTCGTTTCAGAGTTATGGCCCTTGTCCTTAAAAAATAATGCAAATAGTTTGTCCGCTGTTTTCTGGGAAAACTATTTGAGAGATATTAATGAAACTTCACACAAATGTTTAATGCATCAAGATCTGATGCTGAGTCGGTTTTGAGGTTTATTTGATTTTTCGTTTCGGAGTTATTGCCCTTTTACTTTAAAAAAATGCAAATATATGCAAATAGTTTGTCCGCTGTTTTCTGGCAAAACTGTTTTACAGATATTAATGAAACTTCATACACATGTTTAATGCATCTGAAAGACCTGAAGCTAAGTCGATTCTGAGGATCATTTGATTTGCTGTTTCGGAGTTATGGCCCTTGCACTTAAAAAAATAATTCAAATCTATGCAAATATGAGGATGGCCATAACTTTTTCATTTGAAATGATATTTACTTCAATTTTTTATATGGTTAAACCTTAATGTGTATTTTCACATATATTGCGGGGGTTTTGATATGTTATTTCATTATAAAATTATGGTCCTTGAACTTCGTGTGTTCGTTGCTTTGTTAGTCGGTCAACTTTTAGTTTGTCTGTTGTTTTCTGGGAAAACTATTAAAATGATATAAATGAAACTTAACACAAATGTTTTAAGCAACAAAATTGGAAGCTGAGTTTATTTTGAGGTTCATTCAGTTTGTCTTTACAGAGTTATGGCCGTTGCACTTTACAAAAATCTGCAAAAATGAGGATTAGCTGTAACTTTTTTATTTAATAAGATATTCACATCATTTTTTAAAAAAGTAGTATCACCTTAATATGGAAATCAAGATCTGAAGCACAGATTAGAAAATGTCAACACTTATAAGGCATGTTGAATCAGAGAAAGTTTGCAAGTGGGCGTATTATGTACCGTATGCGGTACTCTTGTTCGTTTTACGTGTCTACATAGGGGTCTATAAAAAGCCGGATGCTCAATGTCATTCAACGGATAGAAATATCACACTTTTGAGGGCATTCTCTACATTTGTACTGCATTGAGATGCCTTGCATTTACTCCATAACCTTTTCCTCCATAAATACGCCTTTCTACGCCTCTGTAGAAGTCACTGTTTGAAACCATTGTGATAAATAGAGCATTTGCTCCTGAGGAGCAAATGCTCTATTTATCACAATGGTTTCAAAACTACAAAAATCTAAACATTAACTTTTCTGTAGTTAATGCTCCTTTTCGGTAGATTTATTCCAAGAGGTTAGACCTAAAAATAGCCTATGAGGGAATGGGTTAAATACGCCTCTTAACGCTAGACCAAAATCAGACTGTCGTTTAATCAGGTTCTGTTCTGTTTGCTTATAAAATAGCATAAGTCTAATTCTACAGCTTCTTTTATGATAAAAATGTTCTCTATTCATAGTGCCATCATAAAACAAATTCAGTTTATTAATATCTATGAGGTCAATTTTCTGACATGAATACTCAAGGAGTAAAGGGACACACATTATGATTCCTTTCGAGTGATTGTTTCAAAGAGGACACTGTACTTAGTTATCTTATAAAATGCAAACAACAGACACCCCTAGGTTGTTTCACGCATAAATGTCTGCCAATTTCTATGTCCATTTGAATCGTTGTGATTCATTTCACTTTCAACCTTATTGATTCCATTTCAAAGAAGTGATATATTTGCTATATGATTTCATAAAATTCCACACCGCCACCGAGCAGGTTTGTAACACAGCCATCCTACACAGTCTGTCACTTTGCTGCCAAACGCACTGACATCAATCTTTTTCCAAGGACGGTCGGTGCCACTAAATTGCATTAAGACTGACATAAAACTATCCGGAAACATATTTATTTGTCCGGATACCAACATCTAGAGAAAGGCCAATTTTCTAGGAAACGAGAGGAACAAGTCGGCAATAGGATTTATATGTTGGCAGTTATGTTCCACGCCAGTCAGTCGCTAATCCAATAGTTCTACATAACACCAAAGACATGTATCATGCCGAGCTTTGCAACTACAATACGGGGGCACAACAAAGATCCTCTATAACGACCATCTGAAATAGGCATAATGTTTAGTGTTAACCCTTTCACCGCCAACGGCGCATGAATGCATCACGACAAATAGTGCAGTCCCAGATCAGACGCCGCCTTTTCAAGGCGGCGTCTGATCAGGGACTTCACTTTTTGTCTCAAATTCTATTTCTATATCTGTGCTTTATTCCTTTGAAATTTGTATTTATTAATCGTATTTCCTTATTTTACTGAATGATTTAACAAAATTGGATTGCAGACGACGATTAGAAGTGTGGCACCGAAAGGGTTAAAACTAAGTGGTAGCTTAACCCATTCCCTCCTAGACTATTTTAGATCCAACCTTTTAGAAATGAAACAGTACCGAATAGGAGCATTTACTATAGAAAAGGAAAAGTGTTGGAATCGTGTAGATTTGAAAAGCATTGTGATATATAGAACATTCAACTTTTGTTCCTATGGAGCAAATGTTCTATTTATCATAATGATTTCAAATAATGCATTTTACAGAGGCGTCAAAAGGCGTCAGTAGGGGGGAATGGGTCAATGCAGGATGAAAATTTTGCCATAAGCTCATGCTGCATTAATCCATTCCCACATATTAACACGTTTTAACGCCACTGTAAAAATTACTGTTTGAAAGTAATCTGCTTTTGCAACTTTGGAAACAGAGTAGCCCTATATAAGACAACTCCTAAAGCATGTATATTGATCTTGTCCTATAGTTTTTATAACAGACAAACCTTTCCTTGGCCATTTTCCTTTATGGCAAAGAAAATTAAGGAATGTTCAAGAAGTGACCAATTCTATAATACATGTTCGTTAGTGAAAGGGTTAACCCTTTCCCTGATGAATATTCATGTGGGAAATAATGACGTCATGAATATTATCCAGATTATTTTTAGAATGGCATATGGACACAGGACATTTTGCCTCAGTCAGAAGCTGTAGAATCAGATCTCTCTTACACCATAAGCAAACAGAGTAGACCCTGATCAGAGGGCTCCTATAGGTGTCGTCTGTTCTGGGTCGTCTATGTTTGCAGATGCTTCAAAATGCGCTTGTAAACACAAGGGAAAGGTTTAATATGAACCTTCAGTAAACACTCGTTATAACGACATTGGATATAATGAAATAGTCATTATACGGACACAAGTTTTGGAAAAACATACAGTAAAACCCCTCTCATCCAAATCTTAGAAAGTCCACAGAGGAATTGTCTGCGTGATTTTCAGCCTGCATTAAGCTGCAACCTGTCTCACAAACCGGTATTGGTGCTAGTTTGAATGTCACGTTAAGAGGGGTATTGCTGGATGAAATAATGCTCATTACAATGACATTTTCGTTGGGAACTCACGCGGTCGTTGTAACGAGGACTGGACTGACTGTATATGTAAACCGTCAGAACACTGAGCATGTTTTGTTCTCTGATATCCCTATGATCTGAGTCTGCACTGTGTGTCATTCACAATTCCCTTGCAGCCCTTTGATCTGAGTCTGTAATGTGTGTCATTCACAATTCCCTTGCAGCCCTTTGATCTGAGTCTGCATTGTTTGTCATTCACAATCCCCTTGCAGCCCTTTGATCTGAGTCTGCACTGTGTGTCATTCACAATTCCCTTGCAGCCCTTTGATCTGAGTCTGTAATGTTTGTCATTCACAATTCCCTTGCAGCCCTTTGATCTGAGTCTGCACTGTGTGTTATTCACAATTCCCTTGCAGCCCTTTGATCTGAGTCTGTAATGTTTGTCATTCACAATCCCCTTGCACAATATACCCTGTCGTATTGGTTGGACTCTAATACGTGTATTGTTAGTGATGGGTCATTTTATTTGAAAGATTCAACATGGGCAGAGTAGTTGAATATCATAGTACCTTGCATATTGATAAATTAGGGCAAAGTTGAATCCTTGCTAGTGTATTTTATTGGCCTCGGTGATGAAAGGGCAAACAGGAAGACAGATGTCACCATAAACATGTAATTAAAGAATCTTTAGCGTTGAATAATGAACGTTAAGCCTGGTTTTTCAGAAGACCAGTTCTTTATTACCGTCCCGTTGTCATGCTAGTTTAGCTAAAGGACAGGTGACACGTTTTATTACGGTGACTACCGGCAATAGCGGTGTTCCGTTAGCCGTTTTGATACAAATGCCATTTACTGTTGCTTTACAAGAAAATGTCCAAAATAGAATGGAGGTCAGACAAAGGATGCCAAACTAAAGTCCAAAGCAGCAACCGAAGCACAGATGAAACGGGTGCGTCCGCACAGACACGCGCACGCACGTAGACATACACAGACGCACATATAGGCAAATACATGTTTTGTTCTCTGATATCCCTATGATCTGAGTCTGCACTGTGTGTCATACACAATTCCCTTGCAGCCCTTTGATCTGAGTCTGCACTGTGTGTCATTCACAATTCCCTTGCAGCCCTTTGATCTGAGTCTGCACTGTGTGTCATTCACAATTCCCTTGCAGCCCTTTGATCTGAGTCTGCGTTGTGTGTCATTCACAATTCCCTTGCAGCCCTTTGATCCGAGTCTGCACTGTGTGTCATTCACAATTCCCTTGCAGCTCTTTGATCTGAGTCTGCATTGTTTGTCATGCACAATATACCCTGTCGTATTGGTTGGACTCTAATACATGTATTGTTAGTGATGAGTCATTTTACTTGAAAAATTCAACATCACTGGGGACCAACCACGTATTATTATCAAATGTTTTACTACGACAATTTATATGGGTATTATAATAGATTTGTTTTCCTACGAAGCCAATGTATCAATTGGGAAATGTTTTCCTACGAAACCAAAGTTGCCTTCGTAGGAAAACATATATATTATAATACTTATATAAATTGTCGTAGCAAAACATTTTGATAATAATACGTAGTTGGCCCCCAGTGAACATGAACAGAGTTGAATAGCATAGTACCTTGCATATTTAATATCCAAAATACAATGGAGGTCAGACAGGGGATGCCACGCTAAAGTCCAAAGCAGCAACAGAAAAGCACACATGAAAAGTGTGCGTCCACACAGACACGCGCAAGCACGTACATGTAGACGTACACACCCGCACACGCACACATACACGCAAAGACACACAAAGACACAGAGACAGACGGAACGACAGACAGACACACATACACACAAAACATGTCTGCATAGATATGAAATTAATTATTGTAAAGGATGTGTATTTCAGTCTGGGGTACGGAATAACGAGACTTAAATGGATCATACTCATGTACGATCGTTTTATTTATGGCTATATTGTTTATCATAAACGGGTGTGTATTTCAATCTGGGATATAGAACGAGAACGATGACTTTTTTTTTCAATCCTCATATTGACGATTTTTGGCGACTCTGTAAAAGTCACTTTGTGAAACCATTGTGATAAATAGAGCATTTACTCCTATAGGAGCAAATGCTCTATTTATCACAATGGCTCTAAAAAACTTGTTTGAGGGGGTATACTGGAATCACCCTGTCCGGCGGTCGGTTGGTCGGTCGGTCGGTAGGTCGGGTGGTCGGTCCGTCCGCATTTGATCATTGGTAGTTGTTTCAGTTTTAAAATTACGGAACTTATATTTGGTATACATAATAACCACAAACGATAGATGTGCAAGGCATAATGTGTACGTGTTTACTGCTAGCCTTTGGAGAATTATCTCCCCCTGAACGTTTGATTTTTTTGTCATATTTGCATGAAACATCTGTGATTGGTGCCCCGAACTCTCCTTCAATATGAAAGTTATTGAGTTCATATTTGGTATACATAATAACCATGAATGGTAGATGTGCAAGACCTAATTGTCACGTGTTTACATGTAGCACTGGGCATTGCAGAATTACATGTATCTCCCCATGAACTTTGAGTAGTTTTTGTCATTTGGGCATGAAACATGGGGAGTTGGTGTTGCAAACTCCTCCCCCAGTTTTAAAGTTATTGAATGTACATGTATATATTTGGTGTACAAAAATAACCATGAATGGTAGATGTGCAAGACACAATTTTCATGTGTTTTCAGCTGGCTATTGCAGAATTATCTCCCCCTGAACTTTGATTTTTTTAACGAAACATGGGGAGTTGGTGTTACGAACTCCTCCTTCAGTTTTAAAGTTATTGGATTTATATTTGGTATACATAATAACCACAATTGGTAGATGTGCAAAATGGAATTTTCATGTGTTTATGGCTGGCCATTGCAGAATAATCTCCCCCAGAACTTTGAATATTTGTTGTCATTTTGGCATGAAACATGGGGATTTGGTGTCACACCCTCCTCCTTCAATTTGAAACTTATTGAATTGATACTTGCCATACATACTAAACATGGATAGTACATGTGCAAGGCACAATTTTCCTGTGTTTAGTGGCAGCCATTACAAAATTATCTCCTCTTGAACTTAGAGTATTTTTGTCATTTGGTCCTTTTACATTGGTAGTTGGTGTCACAAACTTGGATTTGCAATCAAGACTGCCGTGCGAGGGTACTCATCACCTTTAGTGATAGTTCTTGCTTATGACTATTTTGTCCATGCATATTCAACAGATATTGGAATTCGGAATAAATATAGAACAGGAAAAGGGTTAAAGGCCCACCAAGATGAGGTCGAATTATAGTTCTGCAAGGTATGTGGTAGCTTAATGCAGGTAAAAAGTAATGCAGAAAGCTTCTATGGGAACTTTCACAAATGATCGTGAATAAAAGGATTTTTTACGAACATTTTTATCAGAGTTATGGGACTTTGGAACTTTCTTCACTGTTTAAAAAAGTGAAAAGGCTTGTGTTCAACTCCTCTTAACTGCTCCTGGGAGGATTTACTCCAAACATTCACAGATGATCTTGATGTGCAAATGTACGTAAAGAAAGGAATGTTTGCTCTTACCAGAGTATACTTTAAAAGTATCTTCACTATGCAACGTATAGTGAAAAGTGCTTGATTTGAGGGAATATTGCTTGTCGGCATCCGTGGCCTGTGGACACACTTTTCTATTTTAAATCGGTATGTTATGTTATTTGATCTAAAAGTAATACTATTAACATGTATATGTTATGTTATTTTAAATTTATACGGTATATAATGCTATTTAACCATTTCCCTTATGTAAGTGCATTTTGACGCATCTGCCAACGGCGTAGACCCAGATCAGACGGCTATAGGAGCCGTCTGATCAGGATCTGCTCTGTTTGGTTATGGTATGATATAGATCTGATTCTACAGCTTCTTCCTGAACCAAAATGTCCTGTGTTCATATGCCATTATTAAAAAATAATCTTATATCCATGACGTCATTATTTCCTACATGAATATTCATCAGGGAAAAGGTTAAATCTACCACTGGTACAAAAGTAATACACGCAAATGTGCATACTAAATACACATTCAATACGTCATCAGGTCTCACACCGCAATATACTCACTTGATATAGTCATGATTCAATCATTGGCCCATTGTGATATGATAAATTAAAACTCATAAATCAAACAAACAGTATACTGTACGGGTGTGCACAATAAGACCTCTGTAAACTGGAAATTATAATACAAAATAATTTAGGCTTTTTATGCAGGTGACTGCTTAATGCATGTTGAAAGTCATGCAGGAAGCTCCCATCGGGAGCTTTCTGCGTGAATTTCAACTTGCATTAAGCGGTTACCTGCCTTTTAGACGGATACTGATTTAAACGTCCGGTTTGGAGACGTTTCACTGTATTTCTAAATTCAGTCTATTCAAGAGGAGGGGGTAATGTAAACAGAATATGCGATCACTGATGCCTTAATTGGCTTTGCCGCCAATTTAGGCGTACCTGTGATAACTTATGCAAACAGTTTAAATCCGCCCAGTTGAGACGCAGAGTAGTTCAGCGTCTTACCAGGATCCAACTCGATTAATACTTCAGTTATGTTTTTGAAAGAAATTTAAAGAATAGCTCGCTTGTAAACCTTAAGCAGACGATAATCTTACACTAGCAGACGAAACTTTATTTAGCGGCAAAAAGGTTAATTGGCTTTGCAACATTAGATCCTCTGATTGCTATGTTTATTTTCACTTGTTCTGTTATTAGTTTTCACTGTGTAAAAGAGCTACCCGACACCGGGCTTTTAAAAAGTGTGGTAATTCTGACCTAGAAGCTAGATCTCTGATAATCTACGCGGTAAAAAAACGTAATTTCATTAATACGAATTAATCAATATCACATGCAATAAAGTGTCTTCAATCTTGTTTCCACTGTCTCTCGAATACACAATTAATAATTGGTTTATTCGCTAAAACCCTTTACTTCATGAATATCTAAAATAGATAATGACATCATGAATATTTATTAGCCGGTTTCTATAATGATATGAACACACGATATTTTGGCCATGATAGAAACTGTAGAATCAGATATGTATACAGTAAAACCTCTGTAATGATTAATTGGCATTTAGAGCAGGTGGCTGCTTAAAGCAAGGTGAAAGTAAAACAGAACGCTCCTACAGAACGCTCCTTTCAGGTAAAAGGTTACCAGCTTCATACTTACACTGGGTTAATCAAAACGAACTCTCACACCTTTACTCCGTGAATATTCATGTACGAAACAATTGGCATCATGAAAAACAATAAGATTATTTTTGATAATGGCACATGGGTACAGGATTGTTGGGGCATGTCAGAAACTGTATAGAGTCATATCTATATCATCTCATTAGAAAACAGAACAGACCCTGATCAAACGGCTCCTGCATGTGCCGTCTGATCTGGGTCTACTCTATTTTTTGTAAAGGCGTAGAAAGGCGTATTTATGAAGCAAACGGTTAACCCTTTCGGCGGCAATTTCTAATTGTCGTCTGCAATCCAAGTTTGTTAAATCATTCAGTAAAATAAGGAAATGAGATAAATAAATGCAAATTTCAAAGGAATAAAGCACATAAATAATTATATAGAAATAGAGATTGAGACAAATAGTGAAGTCCCTGATCAGACGCCGCCTTGAAAAGGCGGCGTCTGATCTCGGACTGTACTATTTGTCGTGGTGCATGTATGCGACTGCGGCTGTGAAACGGTTAAGCACTCGCTTACAATCCGCTTTGATAGTTTCCGCCTTCATTGAAGAGACCGAAGCATTTGAATCCATATACAGCAGGACCTGTCCTAGGCGGCCATTCATTTATTGAACATAGTAGTGGTAAAAGCAGGTGGTTCCTTAACCCTTTCCCTGTTCTATGTCTATTACAAATTTCAATATCTGCTGAATATTCATGGACAAAACAGTTATGATGAAATATGGAAGGTGGAACACTGTAGCCATTTTATAAAGTATAGAAACATATCTATCAAATTCCACCAGCAAACAGAGCAGACCCTGATCAGACGGTTCCTATAGGAGCCGTCTGATCTGGGTCTACTTTGTTTGCAGATGCGTGAGAACACGTTTATATGAGTGAAAGGGTTAATGCAGTTTAAAAGTATTGCAGAAAGCTTTAACCTGCATTAAGTTACCACCTGCCTTATAGACCCATAATTAGATGAGATTTGTTTTGATGGCCGCTTAAGACAGGTCCTGCTGTAAAGAATATTCTGTCTATATAGCGAATAAACATTGGGGTATATAAGGACATGTGGCAGCTTAATGCAGGACAAAAGTAGTGCAGAAAACACCGAGAGAAGCTTTCTGCATATCATGCTTTCTGCATTAACCCTTCGCTTGCTATTCACGTCAATATACCTACCTGTAAATAGTGAAGACCCAGATGAGACAGCTCCTGCAGGAGCTGTCTCATCAGGGTCTGCACTATTTACATGTTGATTGTGCAACCAATGCACTCCACAGCAGTGATTGTACAGCGATATACTTGTACATAGTGGAGATATATGTAATTATACAACAGGGCATGAGTAAAAAAGGAGAAATGTGTTTTAAAATTCAGCAAGCGAGGGGTTAGTTATCTTAAAACCCAAGATTTTGTATTGTTTGGATGGTCTCTGTAGACATATTTTAATGTAAATGTCCCCACGTGTTACGGATTTCGTCGTCACAGGCGATTCCATGTCAACCGTTACAAGCAGGTGGGAAAATTACACATCCATATGCGATCATACGAACCGTTTGCTGATCTTACGACTCCAGAGAGTCCAGACCCTTTCCGTGTTCTGGCTTTGTTCCAAATTTCAATACCTACTGAATATTCATGTACATTGAAGTTATAATGAAATATGGAAAGTGGAATATTGTAGCTATTTAGATTGTAAAGAAACAGATATATCAAATTCCATTAGCAAACAGAGCAGACCCAGATCAGACGGCTCCTACAGGAGCCGTCTGATCTGGATCTACTCTGTTTGCAAATGTCTGAAAACGCGTTTATATGAAGGAAACGTTTAAACAGTTTTGATCCAGATGAGTCTCTTTCACCGCTATATGCGAGTCCGTAAAACCGTTTACAAAATGTTTGGATCAAATGGGACTCCTTCGCCACCTTAAACGAATCCATGCGTACAGTTTGCAAATAGTTTAGATCCATATCAAACGCCGAGTGTTTCGATGTCTTACATTTAACAATATCAAACATTATGGTTTGTAACAGAGGTGAAGAAATCATTCTTTTGAATTTGAAGCAAATGATAATATTAAATACATGTAGACTCTAAATATCCAAGAGTTTGCTAAAGGTAAATAGATTCTTTCACATTGCACCATATGTCATGAATTAAGTTTTACTGCTAAAGAATTTTAATTTAATAGTTTCTCACGATTTTGCAATGTCGGTTTATTTCTGATTCGTACTTTTATGCAATTTAATACGACTGCCTGTGATCCTTTCTTTACGTATATAGCTGCACGTGCGCGCGTGCATAACGATCAAGTCCAAACAAGATTCGATGTCATCTTGACTCGGTGAAAATCCGAAATATATCAATCACTGTATATCATGAATATTTATACAAGAATTCATATCGCTTTCAGGTAAAGAGTTAAAAATGAGAGTAATATCTGTAAAGAAGCAATGATCAAATATGTCTATGTTACATGTATATTGCATAAAGAAGGAGGAAAGCTTTAGCAAAATATACAGTAGAACCTGTCTTAACCCTTCCCTTGCTGAATTTTAAAATACATTTCTCCTTCTTTACCCATGCCCTGTTGTATAATTACATATATCTTCACTGTGTACACGTATTTCACTGTGCAATCACTGCTGTGGAGTGCGCTGGTTGCACAATCAACTTGTAAATAGTGCAGACCCTGATGAGACAGCTCCTGCATGAGCTGTCTCATCTGGGTCTTCACTATTTACAGGTAGGCATATTGACGTGAATAGCAAGCGAAGGGTTAAGCGGTTCTTTATTTATTGAACATAAGAGTCTTAAAAAGCAGGTGATTGCTTAATGCAGTGTAAAAGTGATACAGACAGCTCCCATAGGAGCTTTCCGTATCACTTTTGTCCTGCATTAACCCCTTTCCCTGATGAATATTCATATAGGAAATAATGACGTCATGGATATTGATAAGATTATTTTTTATAATGACTTATGAACATTTTGGCTCAGGAAGAAACTGTAGAATCAGATCTATATTACACCATAAGCAAACAGAGCAGACCCTGATCAGACGGCTCCTATAGGAGATGTCTGATCTGGGCCTACTTTGTTTGTAAATGCGTCAAAATGCGCTTACATAAGGGAAAGGGTTATGCATTCAGCTATCACCTGTTTTAGAAATCCAGATTAAGACTTCTTGTTAATGGTCGCTTAAGACCGGTTCTACAGTACAGTAGAATCTCGCTTATTCGAAGGCTCAATCTCGCCAAATTCGAATAATCGAAAAAAATTAATTTCGATTTTTAAGGCAGATTAATGCTGGGTGAAAGTCGCACAGCTTTCTGTATGACTTGCACCCTGTATTAAGCAGCCACCTGTCTAAAGTGTTCTAAGTTATTCTTTACTAAAATAAGAATTCGAATAAACGAGACTCTGTTGTATCATTCATTTTTGGCAAGTGCAATAACAGCGCCCCACAATGATATTGCATAATCTTATCCAGATGAAAAACAAATATTTGAACAATTTTATGTGCAAGAATAGATCAATTACACGTTATTTTGTTCAAAGCGAAAACATGGTTTTGAGCAAAGCTCTTAAATTCCCAAAATATTACCCAAATAGAAATAGCACTATTGTGGTGTTGACACAGATAGGCATTAAGGCTATGAGAAGCGGTATTGAAAATTAAACTTGGCATAAAACTTTACCAATTTATCCACGTCTATCATACAATAACCATCGATTCCAGTGTTTACTTAACTCTTTGCACGCTAGCTGTGAAACCGTGGTTACCTATGCAAACAGTTTGGATCCAGATGAGACGCCGCATTATGCGGCGTCTCATCAGGATCCAAACTGTTTGTCACTTTGACCATATTTTTGCAAAGAAATGAGAGAAATTTTATTTTTAGAATTGAAGCAGACGACAATTGTTGCTGACGAAAAATTACTTAGCGTGCAAAGAGTTAAACATTTAATACGCTGAACAACTCTGGTCTCGCTCATTTGGTTTTATTTCGTTAACACATGAGGAATGAGGAATTTTTCAATTTCTGATAAAAATACAAACTGTGTGTCAAAAAGCACGTTACAGAGTGTGACGTCCACTCACTGGTTTCTTATTAGGGTTCAAACTGTGTGCAGGCGTATACACAGTGTCATATTTAACATGTTAAAAGTTGAATGTCTACAAATAAAAGGTTGGCGTACGTTTTCCAATACACCAGCTATGCCATTAAACCTTCAACAATGACAGCAGTTTTCTTACCTTGCTATTCCCAAAACGATTCTTTATGTTTTCCTTCTATTACAATTTCACTAAAATGTATGGATTTGGGTTTAAGATGATCGTCGTTTTGGTGAAAGACAGTGCAGCGAGTGTACCGTTTGAATGTGGAACACGGGTACAATGTATGTAATTTGCAAACGAGGTAGATACAGAAGACATTTGATCATTTACCTGTTAAATATTCATGTAAATAAAATGGCATCATGAATATTTATTATCATATTTTTCATAATGGCATATCTACACGGGATATTTTGGTATTGGTTAAAACTATATAGTCAGATATATTACAATTTCTTAAGCAAACAGAACAGACCTTGATCAGACGGCTTTTCCATAAATTTACACCTTTAAGCGCCTTTACAGACAGGGTAGACACGGGTCAGGGTCTGATCAGAGTCAGCTCTGTGCGTACATGTATGTTTATGGAATCATACAGACCTGATTCTTCAATTTCTGCCAATCAAAATATCATATGTTCATATGCCATTATACAATGCAGGTGATGAATATTCATGATGTAATCATTCTTACATTAATATTCATGAGTCAAATGGTAATGGGAGTTCTGTAATGAACAGCTAAACTGTTTCCATGGTTTGTTTATAACAAAGTCGTCTCCTACGTGCAAAGGGTTAACCTTTAACACTTTCCCTGATATGAACGACGTTTGACGTAATCTGTAAAAGTCACTTTGTGAAACCATTGTGATAAATAGAGCATTTGCTCCTCCAGGAGCAAATGCTCTATTTATCACAATAGGTTCAAGCTACAAAATTCTAAAATTTTCCTTTTCTCTAGTTAATGCTCCTTTTCGGTAGATTTATTCAAAGTGGTTGGATCTAAAAATAGCCTATGAGGGAATGGGTTAATAGGCTGCAAAAATATAATGTTTGTTCAAATATGGATCTGTTCAATTCCTACCTACGTCCGATTCAACTAAGTTTTAAGAAACTTTTGACCGAGTGACAAACAGCTTGGATCCGGATGAGACGCCGAGTTACTCGGCGTCTCATCTGGGTCCAAGCTATTTGCAAATGCGGGTGAATTCGCGGATATTCGGGATAAAGGTTTACTCCGGACTTTATCCGTCGTTAGATCACCAATGAAGTCACTAAGTCCAAATGTGTATCATTTATTTAACCGGTCAGTGTTTACCATCGATAAAACAAGCCAATAATGGGCAATTAGACATATAGTGATGACCTACGGACATGAATACCCATGGGGTCACACAATAGACCAGTCATGGCAGTTTTAGATAGGTCGAGACACCTTGTCGCTAAGGAACACTTACCCCGCTACCTGTGACTGAACCCTTTCCTTGTTCTGTATTATTGTAAGAAATAATGACATCATGAATATATATTAGCTCAATTGTTTTATAATATTAACTTTTTCAAGGGATTTGTTTGCTTTGACATAAACTGCAGAATCATATATATATATATATCATATCAAAAGCAAACAGAGCAGACCCTGATCAGACGGCTCCTATAGGAGCCGTCTGATCTGGGTCTACACTGTTTGCAAATGCCTGAAAAGGTGTTTATATGAGGGAAACGGTTAACCCTTTACTCCATGGATATTCATGAAAGAAATAATGACATCATGGATATTAATTATATTAAATGTTATATTATGGAAATGTTTTACCATGGCACCGTAGAACACCATAAACAAACAGAAACAGACGCTGATCAGATTGCTCATAATTATAGGACATGTCTGATCTAGGTCTACTCTCTTTGCAAAGGCGTAGAAATGCGTATATATGGAGTAAATAGTTAACTCGCATTTGCAAACAGCTTGGATCTTGATGAGACGCCAAGTAATTCGACATCTCGTCTGGATCCAAGCTGTTTGACACCCAGTCAATAGCTTCTCAAAAGCTTCATCGAATCTGAAGTAGTTAGTATTGCACCAGATAATTTTGTTGCCATTCAACATACTTCAAACTTGGCATGCATGTGCAATTTATGGAGGCAAACAATTATAGGGGTGACTTATTAAGGTCTAATGTCATGTTGGGGGCATAGTGTTTTACAAATATATCTTGTTTTATTCAGCATTTAGGTGTGCTCGACAAAGATAATATTCATCGATATTCTAATAACAAGTACATTTGTGTTTGTTTCTCTACATATGTACCATTTGAATGTCAAACAGTTCGGATACTGGTGAAACACCGAAAAGCACCACATCTGATCTGGACCCAAGCGAACACGCCTATATTTACGGTGATATCCCTTTACCTGATAGGGACACTCTTTTTCATGCCTTTGAAAACAGAGTAGACCCAGATCAGACGGCTCCTAGGAGCCGTCTGATCAGGGTCAGATCTGTTTGCTTATATAAATGTGGTTCTGCAGTTTCTGTTATGGCCAAAGTCTCATTTGTTCATATACCATTATAGAATATTATTATTTTTTATACGAATATGAAAGGATAATTCATGAGGTAAATAGTTACAGTGTTATATTTGCGATAATATTGTGACAATGGTGAACATGTAGTGGGAGTTTCCGTTTAGTAATCGATACGGTATCCATATGGGTTTCCTAGGGTCGGTGTAATGGGCAATTGTGACCCTCACATGAAAATGACCTCCAGGGTCGATAATCTATACCGAAAATTGACCCGGGGTATTGACTCTGTCATTCTGTGTTTTATTTATTTGTTTAACACTTTCCCTGTTCTAAGTTTAGTCCAAATTTCAATACCTACTGAATATTCATGGACATAACATAATACTCATAAGGAAATAGGGAAGATGGAACATTGTAGCCATTTTAGAAAGTAAAGAAACATCTTTCAAATTCTATTAGCAAGCAGAGCAGACCAAGATCAGACGGCTCCTCTGGGAGCCGTCTGATCTGGGTCTACTCTGTTTGCAAATGCGTGAAAACACGTTTGTATGAGGGAAAGAGTTAAGTCGTATCGGTGTACATGCTTTAAGAGTTGCAAACATATGTGGTCAGCAATACCATTCCGTACATAATGATTCTTTAAAGAATTATTAGAGACTATACGTCATATATGTCATAGTTCATTGCACTAAGTACCATATATTTACAGAAAGAATAACCATGTGACTGTCGCTAATCTCTTGTTAGGATCTACTACAAGACCGGTTGTGCGTAGAACCTGCATATATCGAATATAGAGTCGGTGGTTCCTTAAATGCAGGACAAACGTAAAATTTCGTTCGGCATTAAGCTAGTACCTTTCGCTGTGGATATGTTTCATTCTTGAATTCGGTTCATTTTTCAATGTACAATGTACATGTAGAATATCGCCTTGAGAGGTCATTGTTATATGGATCACTTTCCTACATTTCATCAACTCCTTTAAAAAAAATCAAAAAACGTGTTGGTTGTTAATTTATCCCATATCAACTCCTTTAAACATTTGTCGTCGCGGTATTATGTGTCGTCCTTCCAGCTAGGTTCAAAATTATGCAACCAACTGCTTAAAATGGTCTATTTTTTCACTATAAAAATCGAGTTTAGACGGTTTTTACTTTCTGCCTTGTTAACACTTTCCCTCATATAAACGTGTTTTCACGCATCTGCAAATAGAGTAGACCCAGATCAGACGGCTCCTATAGGAGCCGTCTCATCTGGGTCTGCTCTGTTTGCTAATGGAATTTGATAGATCTGTTTCTTTACTTTCCAAAATGGCTACTATGGTCCACCATCCATATTTCATTATAACTATGTTGTCCATGAATATGCATTAGGTATTGAACTTTGTAATATACACTGAATAGTGAAAGGGTTAAAAAGCATAAAAAATTCCATCTACTGTAACTTTTATCCTGCAACAAACAGCGATATCTACTCAGACTCAGACTTTTAACACTTTTCTCTTCCCTCCAAATATTTCGAGCTTTTTAAAAATATTGACCCAGCGTCATGCTGCTTAGTTCCTCATTAGACACTGAGTCTGATCTGGATCTATGCTGTTTTAAAAAACAATTAGTCTGGTCGCACTTGGCATGATAAAGGTTAAAGACATACAAGCATGTCTTGATCACAAGATAGATGTTGATGCATGTGATTTCGCGCAATGCTTGTCTCTTTATGTATACAGTAAAGTCTCACTTATGCGACCACGTGATTTATCAATATAGGAGTCTGTAAAAGCATGTGGTAGCTTAATGCAGGGCAAACGTAATACAGAAAGCTCGTATAGGAGCTTTCTATATTACGTTTGTCCTACATTAAGCTACCATCTGTTTTAAAATTCGAGACTTATACTTCCTTAAACTGGTCGTATTAGAGATATTTCACTGTAGATGAACTGACTTGGAATGAGGTAGTTCAATGCATAGTCAATGTGGCATGGTTTATTTCTGTCATTAATCAAATAGAAACACACATCGATATGTCTTTTGTCTTAACCTTTATTCTGATGTAGAAAAAACATAGTTACAGATGAAGGTGCGTACCCAAATACTAAAAACGTCATTCCTCCACTAAACCATATACTGTGACCACTCTTTAGAATCGTCTCAAAGAGACGATTCTAAAGAGTGGTCACAGTATAGGGTTTAGCGGAGAAATAAAGGAGTTACATGTATTACTGAACATGTTTAAATATACACATCTTATCTGGACCTCTGGAAAATATCGCCTGTCCAAAATGAAGTAATTCATTTTTTCAACCAATATTCGATTCACTGGGAAATTTGTTCAGAGATGACAAGCCATATTGACAAACATTTTAGATTCTGATCAAATATCGATTTACCAGTAAGCTGACTACGGTCAAAGCTGCTTTTGAAACATCAATTATGTACTTATGTCAAAGGTTGAGATATAAGTATACATTTACATGTTTTTCTCCTATACATAAACCCATGCGCTGATCTAAGAGACTACGTATTGGCATTTGCCAACAAAATTGATCCAAATGAGTTGTCTTTTAATTCAACTTTCTCATCAAAATTCAGTATGCCTGTTTTTTGTTTGTATTTATGATCAGAAAAATACCGAATCCGTTTTAGATACAGTGTAGCCTGTCTTAAGCGGTCATTCATTTACTGAATATCTGAGTCTTAAAAACAGGTGGTTGCTTAATGCAGGGCATCAGTGATGCAGAAAGCTCCTATAGGAGCTTTCTGCATTACTTTTGACCTGCATTAAGCTACCACCTGCCTAACAGACCCATATTGAAACATATTTTTAATGGCCGCTTAAGACAGGGTTTACTGTATAAAGTAATGAGAACATTTTGCGTCACTAAAAGTGAGGTTTTGTTAACGTGCTCATAGTTAGTCCTTGTACCACAGTGAAAAAAATATGATTCACCCCAGTTCGGATTTGGTGTAATTTTGACTACTTCCGTATTAATCAATGTTTTGAGAAACTATTGACCGAATGTCAAACAGATTGGGCTCTGTTGAGTCGTCGGGTTATTCGCAGTTTGCAAGGCAGTGCCATCTGTCTTAAATACAGTAAAACCTCTCTAAACCAGAACTCTAATAAAGAATGATTTAGATCTTGTTAGACAGGTGGCTGCTTAATGCAGGGTGAAAACCATACATAAAGTTCTCATGGGAGCTTTAAACAAGACGTTCATCCTGCATTAAGCTGCCAACTGTTTGAATGACATGCACTGATACTAATTTTAACGCTTCGCTTGCTATTCACGTCAATATACCTACCTGTAAATAGTGAAGACCCAGATGAGACAGCTCCTGCAGGAGCTGTCTCATCAGGGTCTGCACTATTTACAAGTTGGTTATGCAACCAGTGCACTCCACAGCTGTGATTGCACAGCGAAATACTTGTACACAGTGAAGATATATGTAATTATACAACAGGGCATGGGTAAAGAATGAGAAATGTATATTTTAAAATTCAGCAAGCGAAAGGTTAACGCCTGGTTTAGAGGAGTTTTACTATACCGACATTGATATTCATTTGAAAGTCCGCTTTAGGGAAGTTTGACTGTATACGCGTTCTGGGTCAAATGTTAGATACAGTTACAGAATGTACCGAGTACAGTGTTTTACAGTGGACGGTATAGGAAAACAATCTCTGAACCGGATACAGTAATACCTCTCTAAACCGGAAGTTAAAATTAGTATTAATGATGGTCTGTTAGACAGGTGGCAGCTTTATGCAGGATGAAAGTCAGACAGAAAGCTCCTCTGCCTAAAGTTTACCCTGCATTAAGCAGCCGCCTGTCTAAAGTATCTAAATTCTTCTCTACTAAACTCCCTGTTTAGAGAGGTTTTACTGTATTTAGTATGGAAGAGTTTATGTTGTTTTCAGGCAGGCGGCTGCTTCATGCATATTGAAATCTGTACAGCAGTATCCTTTTGGTGTTTCTGCACGAATTCCATCCTGCATTGACCTCTTCCTTTATATACAGTTGAACTTCGATATATCGAACTCGGATAACTCGAACTTCTGGATGACTCGAACAAAATGTTCAGTCCTTCCAAAACTTACAATACAAAATTGCTCTAATAATGTATCCCTACAGATATCTAGAAACACATGTGACAGCTTAATACAGGTCTAAAGTAATGCTGAAAGCTCCTACAGGAGCTTTCAGCATTACTTTGGACCTGTATTAAGCTGTGGCCTTGAGAAAGTGTTCAGATTCGAAATAGGATGACCCGAACTTCTGTTATTTCGAACTAATTTGTATGGTCCCTTGAAGTTCGAGTTATCGAAGTTCAACTGTAAATACCTTTTCATGCCTTGGAAAACGGAGTAGGTCACGATCAGATGGTTCCTGTAGGAGCCGTCTGATCAGAGTCTGCTCTGTTTGCTCATGTATTTATAATAGACCCGACTCTCCAGTTCCTGCTAATACGAAACATTTGTGTGTACACATGTCACTATACACATGCAGCTAATAAATATTCATGATATCATTATTTCTAACATGAATATTCACCAGGAATGAGGTTAAATTGCCATCCGTCTTAACCCTATCCCTGTTCTATGTTTATTCCAAATTTCAATACCGACAGAATGTTCGTGGAAAAAAATAATTAAAACGAAATATAGAAGGTAGAACATTGTAGTCAGTTTAGAAAGTAAAGAAAGAGAATATTTCAAATTCCATTAGCAAACAGAGCAGACCCTGATCAGACGGCTCCTATAGGAGCCGTCTGATCTGGGTCTACTCTGTTTGCGAATGCGTCAAAACACGTTTACATGAAGGAAAGCGTTAAAGGCCGGCTTTGATTTGACGACTGACAAACATGTTGCAACGTATGTTTTTAGTGATCCATTTTTGTCAGACAGATGGTTTTGGGGAAAAATGGAATCGTGTGTTAACGCTTTACGTGTTCAATATTTATGTAAAAAATTATGACATCATGAATATTTATTAGCTGAAGTTTAATGTAAAGCTTTGAAAGGAAATGTTTTGCTGAGACAGAAACTGTAGAATCGGATCTGTATCGTGTCAAAAGCAAACAAAGCAGACCCTGATCAGATGACTTCTATAGGATCCGTCTTATCTGGGTCTACTATGTATGCAAACGCGTGAAAAGTCGATATATGATGGGAAGGGTGAACCCTGTACCTTATGTAAGCGCATTTTGACGCATCTGCAAACAGAGTAGACCCAGATCAGACGGCTCCTGCAGGAACAAACAGAGTAGACCCAGATCAGACGGCTCCTATCTGGGTCTGCTCTGTTTGCTTGTGGAATTATACATATCTAATATTTTAGTTTCTGACATGGCTATGCGTTCATGTGTGCATGTTTAAAATAATCTAAGTAATATTCACGGTCGGATTATTTCTTACATGAATATTCATGGAGTAAAGTGGTAAAAGTCATAATGACTGATTACAAGAGTGCATGATAAGTCCTTTTATACTCAATACGTAAAACCCCTGGCCAGTCCAAAGTTTATGTGAAATTCATTAGCTGTTGACAAAATAGTATTGATTTAAGAAACAGCACTCAACAACCGTCCATACCGTGGCACTAAGCATAAAGTATCCGTTATATGTAGACGAAAATGCATAAAACAGTGATAAATGTTGTCATTACACCTTACCCTACTGTTGAAAAGTAATGTCTCCTTTAAATTTGGATCCGGTGCAGTTTTGCTTACATCCGATATGATAAACTTTTGTCAACTTATTGACTGACGATCAAACAGCTTGGACCCTAATGAGACGCCGAGTTACTCGGCGTCTCATCAGGGTCCAAACTGTTTGCAAACGCGAACGAGGCCGGGAATTCGCGGAATAAGGGATTGGCAGCATTGAAACAGATGTGTTGTATGACTAAGTCAGCAGTTTAGTGTATCTGTTACTATTTATGAGTGTAATAGGTACTGCACACAATCGTCGGTTACTGTTCTCTAGGAGTTTTCTCAAACCCGTTAATCCATGAATATTTATGTAAGAAATAATGATATCGTGAATATTAATCAGCTTAAATTTATTACGGCAAATAAACGGGAACGTTTGGCCATGCTAGGAATTGTAGACCCTGGTGTATATTGTTCCATTAGCAAACAGAAGCCCTGCAGAGATTGTCTGATCTGGGTATTCTATGTTTGCAAAAAAACCCCGATCAAATGCGTATATATTGAGTGAATAGTAATTCCTTTAACATGCAGCTATTACAGTTGAACTTCGATATCTCGAACTCGGACAACTCGAACCAAACGTTCGATCCTTCCAAAACTGACAATACAGAATTGCTTTAAAATATATCTAAACGGATATCTAGAAACACACGTGACTGCTTAATGCAGGTCTAAAGTAATGCTGAAAGCTCCTGTAGGAGCTTTCAACATTACTTTAGACCTGCATGAAGCTGTGAACTCGATAAATTGTCCAGATTATAAATCGGACAGCTCGGACCTCTGTTATCTCGAACTATTTTGTATGGTCCCTTGAAGTTCGAGATATCGAAGTTCAACTGTATATTGTTTGCGATGTTGTCTATCTTTTATTTGGTAATCTCACATAGTTAGCCTTTTCACAAAGTAGACACAGATCAGACCTGATCTGATCGTGGTCTGTCCTGTTTTGCATTTTTATAGATCTATTTCTCTTCTGTGTGCCATGGCAATACATTACGTTATTTCATATTTTATTACGATAATGCATTTAAAAATCATAACTGATGACGTCATACATACATATTCCGCAAAGAGTTAACTCGCCAACAAGGCGCTAAAACTTAATATCCCGCCAGTCATGAAAGTGTAATTTTAAAGTACATTCAATCCTTTGTAAAAACATGTAAGGTGTTGTTTAACCATTTCCCTGTTCTATATTTATAACGAATTTCAGTACCTGAATACCCATGGACAAAAAGATATAATGAAATATGCAAGGTGGGACATTGTAGCGATGTAAGAAAATAAAGAAACAGATCTATCAAAATCCATTAGCAAACAGAGCAGACCCTGATCAGACGGCTCCTATAGGAGAAATATACTATGTTTGCAAATGAGTGAAAACACGTTTATATGAAGGAAATGGGTTAACTAAGCCGAAATGTCAACTACGATATACGCTGGAGCTTTACAACCACCAGTAAATAAGGCTAAAATCGCTGAACAAGCAATGTGTGTAGAACACGGTTCTCAGGAATGCAAAGGGCATTTGTTTATACGATAGACCCTCTTTAAAATGATTTTAAATGGATAAACGTTGATGTCTTTAAGAGAAGGTGGTTGTTAAAGGCAAAAGGAAATTAATACAGAAAGGACATAACGGAGCTATATGCAGAATGTTTTTCCTGTATTAGGTTTCCGGCTGTCTTGAAAACACAAAATTAGACGTTGTTTGAGTGGTAGAGATGATGTACTTTATATATATGAGTCGTTAAAAGGTCCGAGGCTGTGTTGTATATGAGCTATTAAAGATTCCAAGGCATTGTTGTGACCAGGCGTTTATAGATCTAGAACGATGTTTTACATGAGTCACCAAATGACCTAATGTTATGCTATATATGTGATGTTAATAGTTCCAAGACTATGCTGTATATGAGCCTTTAATTTATCCAAGGCATTGTCGTATATGAGCCGTCCACTGTTACGCTTAAAAGGTCGAAGTCTATGCTATATATGAGCCATTTAGAGGTCCAATGCTATGCTTTATATGAGTAGTTTAGAGGTCCAATGCTATGATGTATATGAGCCGCTAAAAGGTCAAAAGCTTTACTGTATATGAGCAGTTAAAAGGTCAAAAGCTTTACTGTATAATATTATGAGCAGTTAAACGGTCAAAGGTTATATTGTGTATGATCCGCTAAAAGATCCAAGGCTTTGCTCTATACGATTGGTTAAAGGTCGAAGGCTTTACTTTATATGAGCCGTTAAATGTCTAAGGCTATGCTGTATAACCATGATCTGTTAAAGGTCTAAAATTTGTATCTGTATGTATATTAGCCGTTAAAGGGTATAAAGCTTTACTGAATATTGGCCGTTAAAAGGTGTAACGCATTTCTCTATATGAGACGTTAAAGGGTCCATTGCTTTACTGTATATGAGAAGAAATAAGGTCCAATATCATACTGTATATGAGCCGTTAACAAGTCCAAGACTTCACTGCGTATGAGCCGTAAAAGGGTCTAGTGCTATATTCGAGTTCCTGTTAGTGAAAAAATACCGTATAGCCTTGCAAATAGTGCAGTTCCTTCGTTATTACTTTTGTTCTGTATTAAACAACCACCTTCTGTTTTAAAGATTCCTTTCTTATTCATCATATGGTTTGTTGATGTTAATTTGAGAAAGACGATTTTTGATTTTTGATGACGTCAATAACTTTACTTAGATTAATTTGTTATTATAGCACATGGACACAGGAATGTTGGACCATGACATAAACTGTAGCTTCATATTATATAAATCTAATTCTATAAATATATTGTATCATAAGCAAACATAGCAGGCCCTGATCAGGTGGCTCCTGTAGGAGCCGTCTGATCTGGGTCTACTCTGTTTGCAAAGGCATAGAAAGGCGGCGTGTTTATGGAGTAAATGGTTAATATCATTCATACGACAACCTGTGTAGACCATGATTTAAACTTCGCGTCTGTAATACGGCGGATATCTGGATCTACAATGTTATCAGGAATCCAGAACGTGCAAGATACTGTTGTTTACATGGAGTGGCTCGTGTCAGTCAGTGAACTAAGCACTGACCGGGCAGGATATTATTATAATATTGATATTTTGAGGGCAGATAGGGTTGCTAGACTTAAAGTATTAAAGTATTTAGATCATATCTCTTTCTTACATGTAGTTACAGGTTTTCTTTCATAATATACACACATAGAATCCAACAGAACGTTTCAGTTTGGAAAATTACAGGTTTTCATTGTACATGTGATTTCATATTTGTAGGCGTATTTTAAATTAAAGTATTTTATATAATATATATTATATATATTTCTCCGCTAAATTCTGTATTACTGCTACTCAATAGAATCACCTCAGAGAAGAGGCGAGTCTAATGAGTAGCTGCAATATAGGGTTTAATGAAGATATAAGAGAGTTTTGATAGACCAGTATGTATCTTATATACAGCTCTGAACAAGTACATAAGGTATTGAGCGATATATAGCATGTACAGTAAAACCACTCTAATGCGATCACCTAAAACAGGTAACATTCTGGGTGCTAGATGCAGGTGGTAGTTTACTGCAGTACAAAAGTAATGCAGAAAGCTCCTGCATTAAGCAACCATCTGCTTATAAAGACACCCATATTTATTCATTGCCACTGTGGCAAAGGCATGTGGTAGCTTAATGCAGATATATGTGGGATCTAAATACATGTATCATTGCAGGAAATAGTCGTATAGAGATATACTATGTATGAAACACTGACATATGCATCTGGGACTTCACTGTTTTCTGTATTATTTAAGCCCAAGCATACAGGTATTTAAAAACAAATGTTTTACTAATATACCTTTATTATTTAGTTTAGAATTATATTTAATTTGAAATTATTATTGCAGACGACACTTTTAAATTTGGCGCCAAAAGAGTTAATGAATATCCATGAAGAACTTTTATTTACATTCAGTACACACGAACGTTTGGAAACCTGTTGGCCGAATGCAAGCCAGCTCGTGGATAGCAACATAAAGGTAAATATCGTTAAGTTATTGGTTAAACTAATTTCACCAAAATATACTAAACACAATGGACTAACTCTCATTTATAAACAGCTTGGATCCAGATGAGACGCCGAGTAACTCGGTGTCTCAATAGGATCCAAACTGTCTGATATTCGATCATTAATATATCAGAATATTGATTGATTCGGCAGTAGTCAAAATTGCACTAGATCCAAATTCAAGCAAACGCCCTTTCCTGTTCTTCTCAGTGAAGCGAGGGTTAACCCTTTCCCTTATGTAAGCGCATTTTCACGCATCTGCAAACAGAGTAGACCCAGATCAGACGGCTCCTATAGGAACAGTCTGATCAGGGTCTGCTCTGTTTGCTTATGGTGTAATATAGATCTAATTGTACAGCTTCTGCCTGAGGCAAAAATGGCATGTGTTTATATGCTATTATAAAAAATGATCTAATTAATATTCATGAAGTCATTATTTCCTATATGAATATTCATCAGGGAATGGGTTAAGAGAAAGATTTCACTAGCAATTTGCAAGCAGTGCAGATCCTGACATGTTGTTACGTCAGACGCGACCCCTGGTGACACGACTCGCTACATATCACACGCTTATTCTTCCCCTTAACCCTTTCCCTGATGAATATTCATGTAGGAAATAGTGACGTCATGAATATTAATAAGATTATTTTTCATAATGGCATATGAACACAGGACATTTATCCTCAGTCAGAAGCTGTAGAATCAGATCTATATTACATCATAAGCAAACAGAGCAGACCTTGATCAGACCGCTCCTACAGGAGCGGTCTGATCTGGGTCTATTCTGTTTGTTGATACGTGAAAATGCGCTTACATATCAAGGGAAAGGGTTAAGCGTTTCCTTCATATAGACGCCTTTTAACACATTTGCAAACAGATTAGACCCTGATCAGACGTTTGATCAGGGTCTGCTCGGTTTGTTTATGTCCTGCATGAGCAGGACATAATGCATGAGCATTATTTCGTTCACGGAGTAAATGGTTAACTCGCTATATATCTTGAACCCTGCGTTAACCCATTCCCTCATATTGACGACTTTTGACGAATCTGTAAAAGTCACTTTGTGAAACCATTGTGATAAATAGAGCATTTGCTACTATAGGAGCAAATGCTCTTTTTATCACAATGGTTTCAAACTAAAAATTCCAAAAAATTCATTTTCTTTAGTTAATGCTCCTTTTCGGTAGATTTATTCAAATATGTTGTATCTAAAAATAGCCTGTGAGGTAAAGGGTTAAAGGGTATTCACTGTTTGACAGTATTCAATATACATATTGGATACTGTTACCCAACTAGACGAATAGTGTACAGTGGAACCTGGTCAAATCGACCATTCATTTATTGAACATAGGAATATTAAAAAGGAGGTGATTTTGCTTAATCCTTTTCTCCATAAATACGCCTTTCTACGCCTCTGTAAAAGTCACTTTTTTAAACCATTATGATAGAGCATTTGCTCCTTAGTAGCAAATGCACTATTTATCACAATAGTTTCAGAACTACAAAATTCTAAAATTTTCCTTTTCTCTAGTTAATGCTCCTTAGATTTATTCAAAGGGATTGGATCTAAAAATAGCGTATGAGGCAATGACTTAAAGCAGGACAAAGTAAGGTAAATTATTCTATAGGAGTTCTCTACATTGCGTTTGACCTGCATGAAACTTTACAGAGTCATAATTAGAACTCTTTTTGATGGCCGCTTTACCCTTTCACCGCCATTGTCGCATAAATGCGCCGCAAACAAATAGTGCAGTCCCAGATCAGACGGCGCCTTTTCAAGGCGACGTCTGATGAAGGACTTCACTTTTTGTCTCAATCTCTAGTTCTATATATGTGCTTTATTCCTGTGAAATTCGCATTTATCTATCACATTTCCTTATTGTTCCGAATGATTGAACAAAATTGGGATGCAGGCGACAATTAAAAAATGGCGCCGAGAGGGTTAAGGCAGATTCTTCTGTAGATCCTGATCAATGATGGTGTCTGAGGTATTTTATACTGTTTGAATTCATATGAATCATAGAGTATTTCGGCGTCTAAACAAGGATCCACACTGTTTGACGACCCGTGTTGCATTTTGGAGACAAATTAACCCTGTACTCCATAAATATGCCTTTCTACGCAATTGCAAATAGAGTAGACCCGGATCAGACGGCTCCACATATGCCCTTATATCTAATTAATACTCATGATGTCATTATTTCTTACATGAATATTCAATGAGTAAAGGATTAAAGGAGACACGATTTGGTAGCGGACAACACTTTTGTTCCGACGACAAGTACATGTAGAATCCCTCTAATGCGACCACTTAATGAATAAACATGGGTGTCTTTATAAGCAGGTGGTTGCTTAATGCAGGAGAAAAGTAATGCAGAAAGCTCCTCTAGGAGCTTTCTGCATTACTTTTGTCCTGTATTAAGCAACCACCTGCATCTAGCACCCATAATTATACCTCTTTTAGGTGGTCGCATTAGCGGGGTTTTACATGTACATGATATGCTAAGAGTTAGAGACAGATACTAATGACAGTGTTGCTAAATATACACCTGGGGATACGTTTTATACATGTAGTTAAACCTCACACAAGCTCTTTAACCCTTTTCCTGTTTTTTATTTATGTAGAGAATAATGACATCATGAATATTTATTAACCCTTTCATCCATGAATATTCATGAAAGAAATAATGACGTCATGATTATTAATTAGATTTAACGGTTATCATAGCAAACGGACACTGGAACTTTTGGTCATGGCAGAAACTGTAGAATCATATCTATATTGTACCATAAGCAAACAGAGCAGACCCTGATCAGGGTCTGCTCTATTTGCAAAGGCATAGAAAGGCGTAATTATGGAGTAAAGGGTTAACTTAATTTTTACGATAGCGTGTGTATTCAGGTAGATGCAGCATATATTCAGATCTGTATTATGCCATAAGCAAACAGAGCAGACCCTGATCTGACGGCTCCTAAAGGAGCTGTCTGATCTGGGTCTACTCTGTTTGCAATGCGTGATAAGGTGTTTGTATGAAGGAAAGGGTTAAGGCAGGTGGTAGCTTAATGCAGGAGGAAAGTTATGCAAGAGCTCCCTTAGGAGATTTTTGTATTGCTTTCGCCTGGCTTTAACCCTTTCCGTCATGTAAACGCCCCTTTGTGCTTTTGTAAACAGAGTAGACCCAGATCAGACGGCTCCTGGAGGAACCGTTTCACCAGGGCCAGATCTGTTTGCTTATGAAATTAACCTTTAGCCTGCATGGGCGGATGAATGAATATCTATGCAAACAGTTTGGATCCAGATGAGACGCCGAGTAACTCGGCGTCTCATCAGGATCCAAACTGTTTGACATCCTGATTGCATTTTGGTAGACACATTGATTATAGCTTGCATTTTGAAAATGTAGTTAGTGAAAATTTCTGTAAAAATAATTTGCTCAGCAGGCTAAAGGTTAAAATAAATCTGCCTTTACAGTTTCTACCCGTTTACATGTGCCATTATAAAAATAGGTAATAAATATTCATGACATCATTATGTCTTACAGTCATGAATATTCAACAGAGAAAGGGTTAAGCAACCACCTGTTTTTATATGGCCAGTATAATTCTTTATGTAGTGGTCGCTAAAAGTAGATTCCACTGTATGTGAAAATAGATGAAAGCAAATTGATAACATAACAATAACTAATATATTCCCCTGTTGGTATGTCAAACAAATACTCGTTAATTGCATTCTTTTTGCTGAAAATAGAATGATGACTGTAAAATATGGTTGCTCTGCGTTATTAGTAGATAAAATGTTCCAGTCTGTTCCCGCTTTATGTGTTTTTCATAATCTGTTGATAATATAACTAATGAATTCCCTTCCCGTTTCTCGTTCTACATGTGTCTGTACCTATTATGAAAAACAGCCAAACCAATTCCATTGCGTATGAATAAAGAAACACTAAAACCAAAGAGAAAGACTGCTTCTAATTAAAGGCATGTGTATTTATTGCTGTATCTATGTATCATGTACACGTAACATATTATATATATATTTATATCTCTAGAGCAAAATGCTGAATTATACATACAAAGTATGGCAAAATGGTTTGACCAGTACATGGAACATATATGTACAGTAACACCTCTCGGAACCGGAATTCTAGTACAGAAGAATCTAGATACTTTTAGGTACATGTATATGGCTGCTTAATGCAGGGTGACAGTCATGCAGAAAGCTCCTACTGGAGCTTTCTGCATGACTTTCACCCTGCATTAAGCTGCTACATGTCTCCAATACCGATATTTGTACTAAGTTAAACATCCGGTTTAGAGGGGTTTTACTGTACTACTATAATAGATATTGCCCGCTGGACGTGATTTCATTTTAAATAAAAAGTAATTATGCAAAAGTATAAATTAGTAAAATATATTCACAGATGAGTATAGCTTCTAATTATAATTAGAAGTACTGAAGAAACTCTTTTCCTGAAATTTGAATCTGTGGAAGTTTATGATGTATTCCTTTCTTAACCCGTTACTCCATAAACACACTGCACCATGTGTGGACCAAATTCAGACGGCTCGTGTAAAAACTGTCTGAGCAGGGTCTGCTCTGTTTGCTTAACCCTTTCGGCGCCAAATTTCTAATTGTCGTCTGCAATGCAATGTTTGTTAAGTCATTCGGTAAAATAAGGAAATGAGATGAATAAAGCACAGATAATTTATAGAAGTAGAGTTTGAGACAAAAAGTGAAGTCCCTGATCAGACGCCGCCTTGAAAAGGCGGCGTCTGGTCTGGGACTGCACTATTTGTCGTGGCGCATTTATGCGACATCGGCGGTGAAATGGTTAGATTTGATTGTACAGTTTCTGTCATGACAAACTGTTTTCTAGTTCTATGTCATTACAAAAATATCTATTTTATATTCATGATTTAATTCTATCTTTCTTAAATATTCATGGAGTACAGGGTTCAGTAGCCCTTTCGGAACAAAGAACAAACCAGTTAAAATAAAACCCCTCTTAACCCTTCCCATTATGTAAGCGCATTTTGACGTATCTGCAAACAGTAGACCCAGATCAAACGGCTCCCATAGGAACCGTCTTATCAGGGTCTGCTCTGTTTGCTTATGGTTTACTATAGATCTGATTCTACAGCATCTGCTATGTTCATATGGCATTATAAAATTATTCATGACATCATTATTTCCTAGATGAATATTCATCAGGGAAAGGGTTAACCGAAATTAAACAAAGAAACAATCAAGTCTTTCAAGGCAGGATGTTGCTTAATGCAGGAGCTCCCCAAAGGAGCTTTCTGCATGACTTTCAACCTGCATTAAGCTGCCGATAGTCTTAAAGACCGGCATTGATACTAATTTGTTCGCCCGATTTAGAGGGGGTTTACTGTACAGTAAAACCTCTCTATAACGGCCACTTATTTACGTCAAGTATTTTGTGTTAAAGGCAGGCGGTTACTTTCACCTTGCTTTAAGCAGCCACCTGCCCTAAATACCAACTAATTAAGAAATTAAGACAATTTAGTGGTCGTTATGGAGGGGTTGTACTGTATTGCAATAACTGGGTAACGTTTTAAATAGAAATGATCAGTTTCAGGAAAAGAGAGTTCACACAGATGTATATTTTAGATATACATATATGAATCGCGCCATAGCGCCAATGGGATTATTAACTAGTTACTCCATAGATACATCTTATAATGCATTTGCAAACAGAGTAGACCCAGATCAGACAATCTCGTAGGAGCTGTCTGATTATAATCCGCTCTTTTTGCGTGTTGAATAATATAGATATGATTATCCCATTACCTCATAGGCTATTTTTAGATCCAATCACTTTGAATAAATCTACTGAAAAGGAGCATTAACTAGAGAAAAGGATTTTTTTTAAATTTTGTAGTTTGAAACCATTGTGATAAATAGAGCATTTGCTCCTATAGGAGCAAATGCTCTATTTATCACAATGGTTTCACAACGTAACTTTAACAGAGTCGTCAAAAGTCGTCAATATGAGAGAATGGGTTACAATGTATACAGATTCTATCATAGGCGAGTTTTCACGTGTCCACGTGCCAATATAATAAATCATCTAATTAATATCCGTGGTATTCATTATTTTTTACATAGATATTCATGGAGTAACAGGTTAAAGACAGTGTAGACCAAGATCAGCTATCACATAAAATACGCTGTATCGATCAGGATCTACACTGTTTGGAAGTTTCGACGATAAGATACATGTACTGACGACGCTGATGGGTGTCGATAAACCAGTTTTGAACCTGATCTGACACCGAGTTTTCAGTCCACTGGCTGGTCAGTGTCTAAAGTAGAACCTCTCTAAATGGACATGTTAATGAATATACAGTAGAACCCCTCTAATGCCACCACTTAATAAATAAACATAGTTGTCTTTATCAGCAGGTGGTTGCTTGATGCAGGACAAAAGTGATGCAGAAAGCTCCTCTAGGAGCTTTCTGCATTACTTTTGTCCTGTATTAAGCTACCACCTGCCTCTACCGTCCAGAATCATATCTTTTAGGTGGTCACATTAGAGGGGTTTTACTGTAATTGAATGCATTTAACCCGTTACTCAATGAATATTCATGTAAGAATTAATGACATCGCGCATAATCATTAGCTGAAATTTTATAATGTAGTCTTTTAAGGAATTGTTTTGCTCTTGACCAAAAACTGTAGATTCAGATCTATATCATATCAAAAACAAACAGAGTAGACCCTGGTTGTAAATGCGTAAAAGTGCGTTTATATGAAGGAAAGGGTTACGGGTGTGTGACTCCGTAAGCAATTTACTCCATCGATATACTTTGTAATGTCTTTGCAAAAAGACAAGACCCAAATCAGACGGCTCCTATAGGAGCTATCTAATCAGGATCTGTACTGTTTGCACATGATGTAATATAGTATTCTACAGTTTCTGCCACTGCAAAAACTGTTTGTGATATTATTAATATAATAATTTTAAAAATCCATCTACTCAATATTCCTGATGCCATTATATATTATTTGAATATTCATGGAATAAAGGGTTCCTGCAGAACGAATGTAATGGAAGCATGAAAGCTCCACAATTTTCGTCCTGCATTTAGCAACCACCTACCTACGACCTGGTCAAGTCTTTACCCAATACAGACGTCTTTTGACCATATTGATCCAGATCAGATGACTCGGGTAGGAGCCGTCAGATCCATGTGTGTTCTGTTTGCTTTGGAATTATATTGATCCGATTCAAAAGTTTCTGTCACGGTTAACATATCACATGACCATATGTCATTATAAAATATTAAATTCATCTAATGAATATTCATCAGGTAAAGGGGTTAGACCTTTTCTCCACAAATACACCTTCTAACACCGTTACAAACAGAGTAGACCAAGGTCAGACGTCTGCCTTCTTTAACAACCGTCTGATCAAGGTCTGCTCTGCTTGTTCATGGAATAGTATAGATCGGAGTCTATAGCTTCCGTCATGTTTCCTGTTCATATGCCGTTACAGAAAAGTTTTAGTGAGTTTCCATGATGCCAGTATTTCTTATATAAATCAGAGCTACAGATAAAGGTGCGTACCCAAATACTAAAATCGTCAATTCTCCACCAAACACTATACTGTGACCACTCTTTAGAATCGTCTCGAAGAGACGATTCTAAAGAGTGGTCACAGTATAGGGTTTGTTGGAGAAACAAAGGAGCTATTCTTGAAATATTTTTACATTTACGCGTCTTATCTTGACATCTGAAAATATTCATGGAGTAAAGGGTTACATGACCGTTGTAGAGAGGTTTCACTGTAAACTCTTTGCTCAGCATAAGGGTCACCTTTCATCCAGGCGCACCTGAAATTGCAAGTTCATAAAGCGGTAATCTTTTCTTCCATTAATGGATGTTTAGAGTCTATAGACGCTTTCGTGCCGTTTTCAATGCGATTCACGTGAAGTTCACTGTTGCTAGAAGCCCCGTTTTTGGACTTTTTTGGACTTCTGTATCCATAAAAGTCTCTGTTCTCACCACACCGGCACGACCGTGGAAACAAAATTCTCCTAAAGGCATTACGGAATTCGGAATTAAATATACTATATATAATAGGATTTAGACATGAGTTGAAGTAGCCCAACCATGTCAGTATTTGGAACCAAATTATCGGCGTGCATTTGCAGTACGCTTCTACAAGATTAAGAATGAAAAACGGAAGCCAACATAATAGAAACGTGCCCATAATGATCCCAAGGGTCACCGCCGCTTTGTGGTCACTGAGCCGTGACGAGTTCGAAGACCCTCTGTTCTGATCCTGCAAATTGTTGTGAACAAATGTACTTCTAATACTTTTCACTTGTGCTCGAGCGTACATGTATAGCTTGCAATACAGCGCAAGCATGACGATACAAGGAATATAAAAGCTTATAGTGGACGAGACAACTGCGTAAGATCCACTGATTTCTAAGATACAAACGTTCGGTGGCAGCTCGGCACTTTCGTCACTTTGATGCCAACCGGCATTTATTGGTATAAATGACAAAATAATTGATACGGTCCAAACACTTCCTATTGCTATGGCAACTTTTTTCCAGTTCATCCATCTTGCATACTGGAGCGGATCACGAATATGTATGTATCGATCCAGTGATATTACACAAAGATTTAAAATAGAAGCTGTTGAGCCCATAATATCCGAGGAGATCCAAATATTGCAATACACCGAGCCGAAAAGCCATTTGCCCGTAATGTCGTTCACCACGGCAAACGTCATTACCATTAGTGACATCCAGAGGTCGGCCACGGCTAGTGACACGATGAAGTAATTATTCAAACGTTTAAGGCGTCTGTCCGTGAACACAGCAATACACACAAGCACATTTCCAGACACCGCTAGAAATACGATGAGGCACAGCAAAGTGCCAATAATCACTTTCTTTGGGACGCTTTCTTCCTCTGTTTCCTCATCACCTGTTGATGACGAATTTGTTGCGTTTTCGACTGACGTCGAGGACGCCTGTAGCGTTGAACTGAGCACAATTGTGGATATTGTGCTGAGGACACCGCCTCCTCCAAGGACTGTGTAGTTAGTAAGCATGATCACCGGGTATCCAGTCTGCGTATCACACAAACTTTAAATGCACAACTTTATTCGTTTTAACTTCGTAATCGAAACTTCACTTACATTTCTAGTCACATCACGACTATCCTAACAGTGTCATCACAGAATTTAAATTTGACATTCCATTAACACACAACGCTAAAAATGGCTTTATGGTCGTGTTTAAAATCCAATGAGCGGAAAACTCGAAGCTTTAAAACTTAAATGGCACGCAACAATATCACTGTGGTTAAAACAAGGCCTTTTTCACACGTACAGAGCTGCTATCATTTTGTTCATATTCCGCACAATGCTTCTCCGTGTTAAAACATAATTTGTCCGGATCCCAGTTCTCATGTCATTTTAACAGAACCAAATAATGAATTGTTTCCCACCATATATCTAACCGGTGTATATATATATTCTCATCGTAAGGCTCTTATGTCAACAAATATATGCTCGCATTCATCGATCTTCTTTTACTTACGTTTGCCGCCAATCTACCGGTGCCCTCTCGATTCAATACGCTCTAATGCTGTTTAAACATTTATTTACTTATGTATAAGTAGACATTCTCTTAGCTTCTCGTTGAAGGAGATCGGTTTTCGAGGGCTTTGATTCTAATGATTTCTCAAGATGGCCTGACAGAATTTGATTTGTTTAATGATTTAGGATCATTCTGCCAACATTTCAGCCATTAGTATTTCTGACAAATATTTGAAAGTTTGACGGTATATCAGCAAATATGTAAATTAGACCGTTAGCAGTACCTATTACAAAAGGCGCTATAGGATAGGTCCTTCACAATAAACCTGACCCGTGCGATTTCTCCTTTCACTGACGACATTCAATCATCATTTCAACAAAGAAGTTCATATAATGACGATTTTAATGAGCTGGTTATGTTAATTGAACGAGTGCTCTCCTCTCATCAGGGGGTATCGGCAAAGAAACTTTGATGAGTTGTGCAGATATTTGTCGACAGATCATCTACTGGTGAAGCTGTAATCAGCTTATCCAATATGATAGTACAAAACACGGGTGCACGTGGCACAATTTACAAATAAATCCTTCAGATAATCCTCACTACCAAGATACGCGAATATTACACAGTGCCAATTCTACGACCCAGCTTTGCTACGGTTAACATCCATGCAGTATGTTTTACTGTTTTTTGTATCTGAATTCAAGTTCTAACAGGCGAGAAAAGCTGACATATCGACAAGTGTATGTCAATAGAGGGTTGATTGGAGCAGGCAAACAGTTGATGCTAGAAACTACCCAACTGTTTTCAACTAACGATCGTTTAGAACTGAACAGTCAATCCTAGTAATGTGTCACTTTAGTTTGGCATCACCATCAGCACTGTGAGAAAATGATTTATGCAAATAAACCGATCATCTCCATTTTTGCTTGAACTTGGGAAAACGACCATACAATCCTGCAATTTATATCTGTAATGTTGTCTGTCATAGCGTTCTATTAAAGTGATCGAATTACCAGTCTTTTCAAATTGCTTGTGTCATCATAACAACCATGATAATTCTTCCCTGCTAGCAGAGTTAATACAATAGAAGGTGATTAACGACGCCGGCGATAACAGAACCGATGTCGGCCGCAAAAGCCATCGCCTTTACAAATTGTCTTCATCTCCAGGGTAACCAGAGTTAATGGCATGGAAAATACCGTTATTCCTCGTGAGACAAATTGAGACTTTGAAATCAGTTAATGTCCGAATTCCGGTAGTCCCATAATCTACAGCCAGAACATTATTTGAAGTTTCGCATATATAATAAACCAAGTAACCACACCGAATGTAAACTAAATAACGACACGAAATGTTTACTTTTTCGTCTTGCCTTGATTTCACATTAATCTGTATTATCTGACTTCCTGTTTGTTCCGATGCAGTCCACAGCTTTATGAAATACTGAATCTACGCAGCATGGTTTAAACTAGGCGCATCTTTCTCTTTTTTGTCTTCGCCGTCGTCGAGGAAACTCTAACGATCATTTCTCGGGCTGGCACGGTAAGACACTAAACCTGTAAATAGAAAGGCAGTCCTGTTATGCAACAGAAAGTCATAACGCAGTGAGAAAAGCTGCACCTTACCAGTTCCGTATGTTTTAAAGCCATGCCCTGACAGTTTAACGGAGGCAAGGAATTAGTAATAATTACACTTTAACCCCCGGGCTGCTATAAAAATGATGTCTGCTTAAAGTATGATCGGCTGAATATCATTTTTACTTAATTTGAATATATAAAAATTTTGAAAAAATATTAACCAAGTGTCAAACAGCTTGGATCCTGATGAGACGCCGAGTTACTCCGCGTCTCATTTGAATCAAAGCTGTTTGAAAGCAACGGTCTCGTCGCGCTACATGCAGACCAAGGGTTATTATGCATCAGGCATATTCCACTCTTACTCCGCTGTGAAAAAAAAAATGTCTGCTCAAATTTGAATCTGGTGCAATTGGGACTATTTCCGAATCGACCTAACTTTTGAGAAAATATTGACCGCGTGTCAAACAGCTTGGATCCTGATGAGCCGCCATTTTGCTTGGCGTCTCATACGAATCCAAACTGTTTGTAAGTTCAAATCAAGTAGTGAATCCGGGGGAAAAGGCTTAATATCTATTTAAAAAAAATAGACATTTTATCTGCTTACCTCATAACATGCCGATGGCAAATTATGGGAAATCTTTTGCAATTAGTGTTGGATCCAGATGAGATGCCAATGATATCAATATGTTATTATGACCCATATTTGACTACAGAATTTTGACAGAAAAATAACACCGACTCTTCTTAATCTTAAGTCTTCCAATGCCAAATTTTGTCGTCTGCTACAATTTTCCATTTTTAGTTTTCTTCATTTTTGTTTAAAGAAACAGTCACAGTAACAAGCAGTTTGGATCCTGATGAGACGCCGAGTTACTCGGCGTCTCACCTGGATCCAAACTGTTTGCGTAGGTAATCACAGATGCGACATTGGCAGCGAAAGAGTTATTAACTATAGTCTGCAATAAATGTCGTCTGCTCCAGTTTTAACTTTTAATTATTTCTAAATATATATACTGTAAAACCTCTATATAAGGGCCACTAAATTACATCAAGCATTTTGTGTTAAAGGCAGGTGGCTGCTCAAAGCAATGTGAAAGTAAAACAGAACGCTCCTACAGGAGCGTACGTTTTACTTTCACATTGCTTTAAGCAGCCACCTGCCCTAAATACAAACTAATGAACACAATTCAGGGGCCGTTGTAGAGAGGTTTTACTGTATTCCTCAAAATAAGAATAGAATTTCAGACAGTTTGGAAACCTTAACTTGGTATCTGGTCTGGGTCAAAACAATTGCAATTCTGATCAGGACTTCACAATTGTTGGAAGATGTTTTTACAACAGCTATTAGCCATTCCATTAACCTCATTAATATTCATATACGATACAAATGCCATTATGAATATGTATTAATTGCAATTTCATAAATTAATGACGTTGTGAATAGGGTGATTGGAGCATGGCAAATACTGTGGAATCATATCTATATTATACAGTAAACCCTCCTTACAACGGAGGCGTTTGATTCCAGACATTTGCTGGTATAACGAGGATGCCGTTATAACGAGTTTAAATATGAAAGGAGTCATATGACCAGTTTTAAACTAGTACTAACAAGTGATCGCTTAATGCAGAACACGAAGTGCAAAAAGCTCCCAAAGGCAGCTTTTTGCACTTCTTGTGTTCTGCATTAAGCGTTCACCTGTCTTATTGGCATTGCGCCGATGTATTCAGTGGTTGTTTCAGAGACTTAACGGTAATTTTGTTTCAATGCATACTGCCGGTATACCGAGGGTGCCATTGTAACGAATACCGGTATAATGGGGATTCATTGTAGTATAAGCAAAGTGTCCAGACCCTGGTCAGAACTTGCCTATAGGACATTCTGGTCTGCATCTACGCTATTTGCAAAGGCTTAGAAAGGCATATTTATCAGGCAAACGATTAATAAAAATGTCCCTAGGTAACTCTGTTGCCGAAGAGCGGCTGAGGAGGCTCACTACTAAGGACGAATCTGTTATTACATTTGCAAACTGTTTGGATCCAGATGAGACGCCGAGTAACTCGGCGTCTCATCAGGATCCAAACTGCTTGACACACCACTTGCGTTTTAGCGAAAAAATAGAAGGAAAGTCCACTCTGATACTGAAAGCAAACAGTACTGTTTGAAGACGAATCTTATTTGATGCAATACAGTAATATTTGTATTATCGGTCTTCGTTAAAATCCTCCAAGATTCACAGTCAGCGCATATACCTTGTTAGTGTTAAGCCAGTTGAGGCCTTTTATGTCTATAAAAAGTGCTTTCTGCTTCACGTTTCCTAACTGATCACTTATAATGGCTTTTGCTCTGACGGAGAGACTATTTTCCATGACAGAAACTGTAGAATCAGATTTACCAAATTTCATATGCAGACAGAGCAGACCCTGAACTGACGGCTCCACCAAGAACAGTCTGATCTGGATATGCTCTGTTTGCAAAAGTTTAAAAGGAGTTTATATGAAGTAATGGGTTACTATATCAATCCGTATCAGGGCTATTCGAGACTGTACAGTAAAACCTCTCTATAACGGCCACTTAATTGTGTTAATTAGTTGGTATTTAGGACAGGTGGCTGCTTAAAGCAAGGTGAAAGTAAAACAGAACCCTCCCATAGGAGCGTTCTGTTTTACTTTCACCTTGCTTTAAGCAGCCACCTGCCTTTAACACAAAATACTTGATGTAATTTAGTGGTCGTTATAGAGAGGTTTTACTGTACCAGTAAAAACAACTTCATCTTAAGGAGCTCGAGAAACATACGTCGAGCCACTCGGCTATTCACCAGGATCCTCTGCAAACAGAGAAGACCTAGATCAGACGTCTCCTATAGGAGCCATCTGATCAGTGTCTTCACTGTTTGCTTATGGAATACTAACGCTCTGACTGTACAGTTTCTATTATGACAAAAAATCTATTGGTCATAGTGTCATTATAGTGATAATGATTGATTGATTCATTGTTTTGATTAACGCCCGTTTCTGCTCATTAGGGGCTAATTGGACGCCCCAGAGAGAGGGGAGTAGATACAGAGAAACCAGGGCGCGGTGCCCTACTCTTATTATCGACAGTTTCTTGTTTGTGTTATCGAACTATCGGGGTTTTTACTGTATATTTGAACCTGTATCAAGCGGTCATTTGTTTATTAGTCATAGGATTCTTAAAAAGCAGGTGGTTGCTTAATGCAGGACAAACGTAATGAAGAAAGTTCCTAAAGGAGCGTTCTGCATTACTTTACTTTTAACCTGCATTAAGCTACCACCTGCCTCACAGACATCTTTTTAATTGCCGCTTAACACATTACCCCCTATTGACGCATTTTTGCGCCTCTATAAAATTCACATTTTGAAACCATTGTGATGGCTTCAAGACTACACGATTCTAAAACTCTCCTTTTCTATAGTAAATGCTCCTTTTCAGTAGATTTATTCAAACAGGTTGGGTCTAAATATAGCCTAGGAGAGAATGAGTTAAGACAGGCTCTACTGTATACGTAAATAACATAAACCATTTCCATCTCAAGACCCTGCATAACTAGACCAAGTATTGGATATGGTAAGTTAGAATGTCTTTCGTCCATATTATCATCTTCAATGTCGGTTAGTGACAAATACTTGTGTATATTTGCTCAGCCAATAATCAAATATTGCCCAAACATTCATGCATGAAACGGTAAACACAGAACAAGACATTCCCCCACTCTGTCTGTTCCAATACTACACATGCTTAAACCCCTATTAGGCTGAAAAAATAATATCTGTTTAAATTCGCATCTGATCCATGAATATTCGTGTCAGACATAATGTATGTATATCAATGACCATAATATTAATAATACCACATGAAAAAGAAAACTGGTAAATCTGTAGAATGAGATCTAAGTAATTCCATAAGCAAAAAGAGTAGACCCTGGTTAGGGTCTACTCTGTTTGCAAAGGCTTAACCTTTTACTCCATAAATACGCATTCCCACGCCTTTGCAAACATAGTAGACCCAGATCAGACGGCTCCTGAAGGAGCCGTCTGATCAGGGTCTGCTCTGTTTGCTTATGATATGATAATGGATGTGTTTTTGTACTATGAGAACAATCTAATTAATAATTCATGATGTCATTATTCTTATATAAATATTCCTGGTCAGATGGCTCCTACAGTAGATGACTGGTCTGGATCTACTGTTTGCAAAAGCAGTTCAAGTGTCAATCAGTTTAGATCCTGGAGTCTAATTTGGATTTACACTGTAAATGGTAAATGCCGAGTTACTTGGCGTCTCATCTTGATCCAAACTGTTTGCATAAGTAATCAGAGATGCGACGTTGGCAGCGAAAGCGTTAAATGTTTTACAAACAGAAAAGACCCAGATCAGACGGCCCATGTATCATGTATCATGTGTATCAACATACAGTTAACCTCGATACTATGAAATTTTAGTAATGAAGACTTTATTTCTTTGTAGGCAGGTGGCTGCTTAATGCGGGATGAAAGTCATGCAGAAAGCTGAAATATTTTCACCATGCATTAAGCTGCCACGTGCGTTAAAGATTAGTAATGGTACGTATTTGAGTATACGTAGTATCGAGTTTTTACTGTAATAAATATTCATAATGTCATTATAATCTTACATGAATACGCAACAGGGACAGCTACCGCCTGCGTTTAAGGCCCAAGCGTGTATCTCTTGTTTCTTGTTGATAATCGCATTAGATATTTTTTGTGTCAAATTTGATAAATTCTGTACAATAGAACCTGTCTTAAGCGGCCATCAAAAAGAGGTCTAATTATGGGTCTTAAGGCAGCTGGTAGCTTAATGCAGGTCAAATGCATTAAGCATCTACCTGCCTTTTAATATTTCTATGTTCCATTAACAAATGGTCGCTTAGGACAAGTTTTACTGTAAATACCTTGCTCCTATCACATTGTACAGCTACAAATAGGCAACACTATTGCAACAGAAACAACAACAACCAACAACATCAACAACAGCTACATCCTAATGCATTTAGTATCTTTATAGCTCAAAACATTTCGTTGTGAATTTAAATTTTCACAGCGTGCCAAAAAATGAACGACTTGCATTAATAATTGTTATAAAGTTTTAAAATACAAGATTAGGACTGGTGATCAAAGCCAGGAGTATTTAGATTCCATTTGGATGATATGCCAATTACAAGTGCGTTAGTGTTGCTACTGTATTAACAACAGAAGCTGTTAAATGTGAAATATTTCCCCGGAGCAGTCTCATTTGTGAAGTAATTGAAAACGGATTTGTTTGGATAGCATGGCTTTGTAGCGAGGATATCGTAAAACAGTTTTATTTGACTGTTTTAAAATAAACGAAAGATGGGAAAGAGAAATATTGGGTGGGTGGATGCTTTGGTAACTTTGTATTTGTGTGATAAATGATGGACAGATCAGAACGAACCTGAGAGCGAGAGAGAGAGAGAGAGAGATACAGAGAGAGAGAGAGACATAGATACATAAATACATAGAGACAGAAACAGAGAATGACAGAGAGAGACACACACATAGATAGAGAGAGAGACACACACAGAGATACAGACAATGGGAGACAGAGACGGAGACAGAGACAGAGACTTTCTGTCTCTGTCTGTCTGTCTCTGTCTGTCCCTCTTGCTCTGTCTCTCTGTCTGTCTGTATCTCTCTGTCTGTCTGTGTGTGTCTCTCTCTCTGTTTCTCTCTCTCCCTGTCTTTCTCTCTCTAACTCTCTGTGTTTCTGTCTCTCTCTCTGACTGTCCCTCTGTCTCTGTCTGTCTCTTTATCTTTCCCTCTCTGTCTGTCTCTCTCTGTCTGTCTCTCCGTGTCCCTATCTCCGTCTCTCTGTCTGTCTGTCTCTAGCCCTTTCGCATTGTGTGTCTCTTTCTCTGTGTCTGTCTCACTCTGTCTGTCTGTGTCTCTTTGTCTGTGTGTCTCTCTCTGTTTGTCTCTCTAGCCCTTTCTCTCTGTGTCTGCCTCTCTCTGTCTCTCCCGCTTTGTCTGTCTCTCTTTCTCCCTATATCTTTCTGTCTGTCTGTGTCTGTCTGTCGGTTTGTGCCTATCTGTCTCTGTCTGTATGTCTCTGTCTGCCTGTCTCTCTCTGTCTCCATGTGTCTTCCTGTCTCTCTCTGTCTTTCTCTCAGTCTGTCTCGCTTTCTGTTTGTCTCTCACTCTCTGTATATGTATGTCTCTCTCTGTCTGTTTCTCTCTGCCTCTCTCTTTTTTTCTGCCTCACTGTCTGTTTCTCTCTCTGTCTATCTCTCAATCTGCCTCTCTCTCTCTCTCTCTCTCTCTCTCTGTCTGTCAGTCTCTCTGTCTGTATGTCTCTCTCGCGCTGTCTCGCTCTGTCTCTGTCTCTCTCTTTGTCTCCAATTCTGTCTCTGTGTATGTCTATCTGTGTGTTTGTCTCTCTCTGTCTCTATCTCTCTCTGTTTCCGTTTATCTCTTTCTCTCTTGGTCTCTCTCTGGGTCTCTCTGTCTCTTTCGCTCTGTTTCTGCCTGTCTCTCTGTCAGATCTATTTCTCTCTTGGTATCTCTCTGTTTCTCTGTCTCTGTCTGTCTCTCTGTCAGAGAGAGACAGAGAGACAGACAGAGAGACAGATAAAGAAAAGGACAAAGAGAGAGAGAGACATAGAGAAAGATTGAAACAGAGACAGAGAGAGACAGGGATATTCTGTCTGTCTCTCTTTCTCTGTCTGTCTGTCTGTCTGTCTCTGTCTGTGTGCGTTTATCTGTCATCTCTAGCACTCTGTTTCTGTCTATCTCTTTCTCTCTCTTTGTCTCTCTCTGTCTGTCTCTCACTGTCTCTCTGTAAGAGAAAGACAGACAGAGAGAGACAGAGATAGACAGACATAAAGAGAGACAAAGAGAGAGAAAGATTGAAAGAGGGAGAGAGAGAGACAGGGGAGAGACAAAGAGAGTCTCTGTCTCTGTGTCTCTCATTGTCTCTCTCTGTCTGTTTTTCTGTCTCTCTCTCTCTGTCTCTTTCTATCCATCTCTCTCTCTGTCTGTGTGCGTGTATCTCTCATCTCTATCTCTCTTTGTTTCTGTCTCTCTCTGTCTCTCTCACTCTGTCTCTGTCTGGCTCTCTGTCAGAGAGATAGACGTAAAGAGAGAGAGACAGAGAGTGAGACAGACAAAGAAAGAAAGAGAGACAGAGACAGATGGACCTGTCTCTGCCTCTATCTCTCTCCCTCTCTGTCTGTTTCTCTCTGTGTGTGCGTGTATCTCTCATCTCTATCTCTCTCTTTCTCACTCTCTGTCTCTCTGTGTGTCTGTCCCTGTCTGCCATTCACTCTGTATGTCTGGTCTTTCCTTTCTCTGTCTGTCTGTCTCTCTCTCTCTTTTTCTCTGTCCGTCTCTATCTCTCTGCCTCTCTTTGTGTCTCTGTCTGTTTCTCTCTGTCTCTGTATCTCTCTTTCGCTCTGTCTCTCTGTGTCTCTTTCTCTGAGAGAGAGAGAGGGACAGACAAAGACAGAGCGAGACAGGGAGAGAGACAGACAGACTCAGAGAGAGACCTAGAGAGAGATAGACAGAAACAGAGAGATAATGAGAGACACGCACACAGATTCTCTGTCTGTCTCTCTCTCTGTCTCTCTCTGTGTCTGTCTATCTCTGTCTGGCTCTCTCTGTCTCTGTTTCTCTGTCTGTCTCTCTCGCTGTCTCGCTCTGTCTCTGTCTGTCTCTTTGTCTTCAACTCTGTCTCTGTGTGTGTGTCTCTGTGTGTGTGTCTGTGTGTGTGTCTGTCTCTCTGTCTGTCTCTCTGTCTGTCTCTGTCTGTCTCATCTCTATCTCTCTCTGTTTCTGTTGATCTCTTTCTCTCTTGGCATCTCTGTCTCTCTCGCTCTGTCTCTCTGTCAGATCTATCTCTCTCTGTTTCTGTCTATCTCTTTCTCTCTCTTGGTCTCTCTCTGTTTCTCTGTCTCTGTCTGTCTCTCTGTCAGAGAGAGAGACAGACAGGGAGAGAGTCTGTCTGTGTGCGTTTATCTGTCATCTCTATCACTCTCTGTTTCTGTCTATCTCTTTCTCTCTCTTGATCTCTCTTTATGTCTCTGTCTCTGTCTCTCTGTAAGAGAAAGACAGACAGAGAGACATATAGACAGAGATAGACAGAGAGACAGACAGAGAGAAAGATTGAAAGAGACAGACAGAGACAGTGGGAGAGACAAAGAGAGTTTCTGTCTCTTTGTCTCTGTGTCTCTCTCCATCTGTCTCTCTCTGTCTGTTTTTCTGTCTCTGTCTGTCTGTCTCTCTCTCTCTCTCTCTGTGCGTGTATCTCTCATCTCTATCTCTCTTTGTTTCTGTCTCTCTTGGTCTCTCTCTGTCAGATAGAGAGACAGAGACCGGGAGAGAGACAAAGAGAGTCTCTGTCTCTATCTCTCTCTCTGTCTCTATCTCTGTCTGTCTCTATCTCTCTGTGTCTGTCTCTGCCTCTCTCTATTTCTCCCTCTCTGTCTGTCTCTGTCTCTCCCTCTCTCTCTGTTTCTAACTATCTCTCCCTGTCTGTCTGTCTCTGTAAGTCTGTCTCTGTATGTCTCTACCTCACTGTCTCTCTTTGTGTGTCTGTGACAGAGAGAAACAGACAGAGAGAGAGACAGTCTGTTTCTCTCTGTCTCTCTGTCTCTCTCTCGCTGTCTCGCTCTGTCTCTGAGAGAAAGAGACACATAAACAGAGATAGACAGAGTCTCTCTCTTTGTCTCTGACTCTGTCTCTGTGTGTGTCTCTGTGTCAAAGAGCTTTGTCTCTGTGTGTCTCTCTGTGTGTCTCTGTATGTCTGTCTATCTCTCTGTCTGTCTGTCTCTAACTGTTCGTGTATCTCTCATCTCTATCTCTTTCTCTCTTGGTCTCTCTGTGTCCCTGTCGCTGTGTCTCTGTCTGTCTGATTGAAAGAGAGAGAGAGAGAGAGAGAGAGAGAGACAGGGACAGAGCCAAAGAGAGTCTCTGTCTCGTTGTCTCTGTCTCCCTCTGTATCTCTCTGTCTGTCTCTCTCTCTCTCTGTATGTGTGCGTGAGACTGAGACAGAGACAGACAAAGATTGAATAAGAGAGAGACAGGGAGAGAGACAAAGAGATTCCCTGTCTCTTTGTCTCTGTCTCCGTGTCTCTCACTCCCTCTGTCTCTCGCTGTCTGTCTGTGCGTGTATCTCTCATCTCTATCTCTTTATCTCTTTCTGTCTTGGTCTCTCTCTCGCTCTGTCTCTCTGTCAGAGAAAGAGAGACATACAGAGAGAGAGAGAGAGAGAGAGAGAGAGAGAGAGAGAGAAAGACATAGAGGCAGACAGAGAGTAAGATTGAAAGAGACAGAGACAGGAAGAGATACAAAGAGAGTCTGTCTCTTTGTCTCTGTGTCTCTCTCTCCCCCTGTCTCTTTGTCTGTCTCTCTCTGTGTCTGTCTCTGGCCCTCTGCCTGACAGAGAGATATAGAGAAAAAGAGACAGAGACTCTGTCACTCTCCCTGTCTGTCTCTTTCTCTCTATCTGTCTCTCTCTGTGTCTGTCAGTCTGTGTGTGTGTTTTTGTCTCTCTCTCTCTCTCTCTCTCTCTCTCTGTCTATAGATTTATATAATTTATATATTTATATTTATATATTTATATCTCTCTCTGCGTATCTCTCTGTCTGTGTGTATGTCACTCTGTCTCTATCTCCCTGTGTGTGCGTGTCTCTCTCATCTGTTTCTCCCTCTCTCTCTCTGTCTGACTATCTCTGTCTGTCTATCGCTGTCTCTCTCTGTCTGTCTCTGTCTGTTTCTCTGTCTCTCTCTCTCGCTGTCTCTCTCTCTCTGACACACACAAACCCAAAGACAGGGAGAGAGAGACAGTCTCTCAGTCTCTCTGTCTCTGTGTGTGTCTCTCTCTCTCACTCTGTGTCTCTCGCTGTCTCTCTCTGTCTGTCTCTTTCTCTCTGTCTGTGTCTCTCTAATCTATCTCGTTCTCTCTCTGGGTCTCTCTCTCTCTCTCTGTCTCTCTCTCTCTCTGTCTCTCGCTGTCTCGCTCTGTCTCTCTCCGTCAGACAAAGAGAGAGACACAGAGAGACAATGAGACAGAAAGACAGAGAGAGAAACACACACAGACAGACAGACAGACAGAGAGACAGAGAGATAGATAGATAGAGAGACAGAGTGGGAGACAGAGTGACAGACAGACAGAGACACAGAGAGACAGAGAGACAGAATACCTACTGAATATTCATAGAAAAAATAATTAGAATGGAATGTGGAACATTGTAGCAATTTTAGAAAGTAAAGAAACAGATCTATTAAATTCCATGAGCAAACAGAGCAGTCTATAGGAGCCTTCTACTCTGTTTGCAAATGCGTGAAAACACGTTTATATGAAGGAAAGGATTAATTGTAGCCTTTAAAAGTTTAATTTGCTGAAGAAACATCAATGGTTTTGCGATCACGGATCCAACATTTAATTACAGTGCACCGATACTATTTCGAATGCAAAACCAAATAACACGAATATGCTAACTAGATATAAATCAAAAACAGATCCTGCATATAAAGTGTGTTTATATAGCAAGACAAACAATGATGAGCTAAATTTTAAGCCATTTAGATAACAATGACCCAAATAAAGGCTATGTAAATATTTGTCAACGGTGAAAGATTTTCACTTTTGATAGAGATCCTCGCAAATTTTAAGCGTCCTATTAAGTATATACAAGGGAAGTTTTTACTGCCTGCAAAACTTGCAGTCTGCTTAAAATGTCGATAACGACATCATGAATACATGTATGAATTAGATTAATTGTTATAATACCACATGTATACATTTTCGCAATGACAGAGACTGTAGAATACGATCTATATTATATCATAAGCAAACAAAGCAGACCCTGATCAGACGGCCCCTATAGGATCCATCTGATCTGGGACTACTCTGTTTGCAAATGCGTAAAAAAGCATTTCTGGAATAAAAGAGTTAACACACAATGCAGACGACACATCCTTTAGCTAATTCGACACTTTCTCGTCACTACGCGAGTTTTGTTCATTTATTGACAGAAGGTCTGGGTTTGAGTCCCAGGTTGGATTTCATTTTGTACTGCTGTTATTATACCCCCCTTTTGAAAAAATGGGGGTATATTGCTTTGCACATGTCGGTCGGTCGGTCGGTCGGTCGGTCTGTCGGTCGGTCGGTCGGTCGGTCGGTCGGTAGATCGATGGTTTCCGAACGATAACTAATAAACGACTTGGCCTAGAATCTTCAAACTTGCTGTGGTGGTTGGTCATGACAAGTAGATGACCCCTATTGTTTTTGAGGTCACTAGGTCAAAGGTCAAGGTCACCATGACCTAAAATGGTGAAATAGTTTCCGATCAATAACTGCTCAAGGGTTTGGCTTGGGATCTTCAAACTTGATGTGGTGGTTGGTCATGACCACTAGATGACCCCTATTGATTTTGAGGTCACTAGGTCAAAGGTCAAGGTCACCATGACCTTAAATGGTTAAATGGTTTCCGATCAATAACTGCTCAAGGGTTTAGCTTAGAATCTTCAAACTTGCTGTGGTAGTTGGTCATGACCACTGGATAACCCCTATTGATTTTGAGGTCACTAGGTCAAAGGTCAAGGTCACCATGACCTTAACTGGTAAAATGGTTTCTGATCAATAACTGCTCAAGGGTTTGGCTTAGGATCTTCAAATTTGCTTAGGTGGTTGGTCATGACAACTAGATTAGTCCTAATGTTTTTTAGGTCACTAGGTCAAAGGTCAAGGTCACCATGACCTTAAAGGGTGAAATGGTTTGCGATCAATAACTGCTCAAGGGTTTGGCCAAGGATCTTCAAATTTGCTGTGGTGGTTGGTAATGACCACTAGATGACCCTTATTGTTTTTTAGGTCACTAGGTCAAAGGTCAAGGTCACCATGCTCTTAACTGGTCAAATGGTTTCCGATCAATAACTGCTCAAGGGTTTGACTTAGGATCTTCAAATTTACTTAGGTGGTTGGTCATGACAACTAGATGAGCCCTAATGTTTTTTAGGTCACTAGGTCAAAGGTCAAGGTCACCATGACCTTAACTGGTGAAATGGTTTGCGATCAATAACTGCTCAAGGGTTTGGCTTAGGATCTTCAAACTTGCTGTGGTGGTTGCTCATGACCAATAGATAACCCCTATTATTTTTTAGGTCACTAGGTCAAAGGTCAAGGTCACCATGACCTTAACTTGTGAAATGGTTTGCGATAAATAACTGCTCAAGGGTTTGGCTTAGGATCTTCAAACTTGCTGTGGTGGTTGGTCATGACAACTAGATGACCCCAATTGATTTTGAGGTCACTAGGTCAAATGTCAAGGTCGTCATGACCTTAACTGATGAAATGGTTTCCAATTAATAACTGCTCAATGGTTTGGTTCGGGATCTTCAAACTTGCTGTGGTTGTTGGTCATGACCACTAGATGACCACTATAGTTGTTGAGGTAACTAGGTCAAAGGTCAAGGTCACCATGACCTTAATATGTGAAATGTTTTCAGATCAATAAATGATCAGTGGTTTGGCTTAGGATCTTCAAAGTTGCTGTGGTGATTAGTCATGACAGCTAGATGACCTCTATAGTTGAGGTCACTAGATCAAAGGTCAGGGGGTCTGGGGGGGGGTATACATGTTTTACAAACATCTCTTGTTTCATTTGTTATTGCTAAACGACCCCTAAAAGAAGATTATTATGGGTTTTCAAAACACGTGACTCTTTAGTGCATGGTAAAATATCAACTGAGGAACAAGTAGTCCGGTAACAGTAAAATTATTGATAATTTCACTGTTCAATACAGGGAGTTTATCAAGTGACAATCCATTGTTATATCCTAGTAAACCACTGGAAAGCATGAAATAATACAAAAATACACCCGGTCCGAAGGGAACATTCTGCATTATTTTAGTAGTGCATAAAAGTATCACCTGCAGTACATTTAACCCTTTCCCTTATGGATAATCATGTTAGAAATAATGATTGTATGAGTATCAATCAACCGATTTCTTTAACAGCATAATTAACCATTTCCTCCATAAATACGCCTTTTCTATGCCTCTGTAAAAAGTCACTTTGGAAATACCATTGTGATAAATAGAGCATTTGCGCCTTAGGAGCAAATGCTCTATTTATCACAATGGTTTCAACACTACACAATTCTAACAATTTCCTTTTCTCTAGTTAATGCTCCTTTTCGGTAGATTAATTCGAAGAGGTTGGATCTAAAAATAGCTTTTGGGGGAAAGCGTTAACAAGGAAATGTTTGACTACCATAAGCAAACAGAGCAGACCCTGATCAGTGGTATCATATATACAGTAGAACCCCTCTAATGCGACAACTTAAAGATTAAACATAGCTACCTTTATAAGCAGGTGGTTACTGAATGCAGGACGAAAGTTATACAGAAAGCTCCTATAGGAGCTTTCGGCATAACTTTCGTCCTGTATTAAGCTACCACCTGCCTCTGACATCCAGAGTTATGCCCCCTTTTTAGTGGTCGTAATACAGGGTCTTTTACTATATTATACCATAAGCAAACAGAGCAGACCCTGATTAGACGACTGCTATACAGGAGTAGATTCTGTTTGCAATGGCGTGAAAAAATCGTTTGTATGAAGGAAAGGGTTAATGCATAAAATAAATACTTCATTTCAGTAGTCACTTTACAGTGTCTCATTTCAGATCAAATGCCGTAGCATCATCAAAATTGCGTCGCCCACCCAGACTGGGAAGCTTGCAGACTCGGTGCAGCAACAATCTCTAGAGATTGTTTAAATGTCCAAATAAAACGTGTATAAACCATTGAACCCGAGAAAAAGAGTACACTGCCATCTGCAAACGATGTAGATCCAGATCAGAGCGATCTTAGAGAAGCCCTTCGATCAAGACCTGCACTGTTTGCCAAGCACAATCAACCAGCAAAGTCTTTCATACAGAATGGACACCCTTTGAATATTCAGCATCCAATGGGAATTCTTTACAATAGACCAGAGACAAGCAGAGCTTCAGATAAGATGCGTAAACTAAATCATTTTCAAGAATAACTCCTTTATTTCTCCGACAAACCCTATACTGTGACCACTCTTTAGAATCGTCACCAAACCCTATACTGTGACCACTCTTTAGAATCGTCTCAGTACATGTATAGGGTTTGGTGGAGAAATGACGATCTTGGTATTTGAGTATGCGCACGTATTTGGTGCTCTGGATAAGTATAAGTTAACCTATACATTAACCTATACATTAATCTTTAGCCTACTGAGCAAATTATTTTACAGACTTTTTCACCTACTAAATTTTCAAATTTCAAACTATAATGAATTTGTCTACCAAGATGCAATCAGGATGACAAACAGTTTGGATCCTGATGAGACGCCGAGTCACTCGGCGTCTCATCTGGATCCAAACTGTTTGCATAGATATTTACTCATCCGCCCATAGCAGGCTAAAGATTAACCTATACATTAACCTCTACAGTAACCTAGACACTAACCTGTACATTAACCTATACATTAACCTCTACAGTAACCTATACATTAACCTGTACATTAACCTATACATTAACCTGTACATTAACCTGTACATTAACCTATATATTAACCTCTACAGTAACCTATACATTAACCTGTACATTAACCTATACATTAACCTCTACAGTAACCTATATATTAACCTGTACATTAACCTCTACAGTAACCTCTACAGTAACCTATATAGTAACCTATACACTAACCTGTACATTAACCTATACATTAACCTCTACAGTAACCTATATATTAACCTGTACATTAACATATACATTACCCTGTACCCATTGTATGATGCAATAGTAACTACCTCCGACTCGGCCAAACTTAACACATTCATGTAAGGAATAATTACTGGAAGAATATCGATTAAGATATTTTACTGGCACATGAAAACGGGAATATTTTTGCCACAGTGAATAACTTTAGAATCATAACCGTATCATTGTATAAGCAAACAGAGAATGCCATGCAGGAGCCGTCTTAACTTGGTCTAGATTGTTTGCAAATGCGTATGAAAATGCGCATTCACGTATGGAGTAAAGGGTCAAACTCTTTCCTCATACAAACACCTGCCTTATTCACGTATTAGCAAAGAGACTGAGTAGGGGAAATAGGTTAACGATAACTATTGCCAGAGTGTCAAAGAGCTTGGATCAACTATTGACCGAGTGTCAAACAGTCATCCTGATGAGACATTCTTGTCGTCTCGTCTCGTTTCTTTTTGCAAATGCTAGTCATGTCATGGATAGCGGAATAAGAGTTAAACTGGTAGTGTTTGAAGGAAATGATAATAATAGAGGTTAAAACAGGTCAATAAGAGTGAGTAACAAAAATAAATACAGTAAAACCTCTCTATAACGGCCACTAAATTACATCAAGTATTTTGTGTTAAAGGCAGGTGGCTGCTTAAAGCAAGGTGAAAGTAAAACAGAACGCTCCTATAGGAGCGTTCTGTTTTACTTTCACCTTGCTTTAAACAGCCATCTGTCCTAAATATCAACTTATTAACACAATTCATTTATCCCATGGTTTCGAGACGTGTGTATTACAATAGCGTAGAAAAGCGTATTTGTGGAGGAAAGGGTTAAAAGACTTATAACGGCTTCAAACTTAGCGCTCTCTTTACGTCGGTTTTTACTGTATTTTGATTTTTCCTCCAGTGACCTGGTTGAGGTAAGTGTCCTTGATATTTATGTGTTATAAAAACACTTATGCAGTGTAAACTCTACCAGTTTGTTCTTTCACTTCTTTGTACTGATTTGTTGATAGTAGGTATCAGAGTGGTTCAAATTATTTTACACTAAATCAAACTTTCTCTCCACTCTGAAAGTATTGAAATCTTTGAACGCTAATGTCGGAACAGTGAGTACCGATATATGCAAACAGATTGGATCCAAATGAGACGCCGCATAATGCGGCGTCTCATCAGGATCCAAACTGTTTGACACTTTGACCATATTTTTGCAAAGACGTGACAGAAGTTTCATTTTAAAAATTGAAGCAGACGGCAATTGTTGCAGACGAAACATTACTTAGCGCGCAAAGAGTTAAGAATACCTGGGCACACCGAACTGCCAATTATTCGGACTGACAAGAATACACTGACCTCCTTGACTAAGGCTGACGCATTAATTAATATTGCTAAAGTAACTAATTTCGTATTGCGATAACTGATTAAAACGTAGATACTCTTTCGTGTGGAGGAATGATTGACAGCAATTTAAATGTAACTGTCAGTGTTACGTTTGACAGGTTCAAAATGTTTAACTATAAAATTGATACTGTGTAACCATTTTATTAAGGAGATTAACCGCTATCCCTGACATGACCTACATTTAGCCTACAAACAGCTTGGATCTAGATGAGACGCTGCGTAACTCGGCATGTAATCAGGATCCAAGCTTTTTTGGCATTCGGTCAATAGCTCGTCAAAAGCTTGATCGAATAGAGCGTAGTTAAAACTTTAATAGGTCATTTGAGCAAACCTTTTTTTCACAGCAGAGTAAAGGTCAGTAGTAATATCGTAAAAGGTCAAATAAGTGGACGTGTCATATTTAATACTGAAAGCCAAAATATATTGATCCTTTGATTTCCTAAATCTATCATATAAACACCTTTTCACGCCTCTGCAAACAGAGTAGATTCAGATCAGACGGCTCCTGTATAGGATATAGGATAACCTCAGTTTGCTTAGGGTATTATATATAGATATGATAATACAATTTCTGCCATAGACAAAAACTCCTTAGCTCATGAAGTGTTAGTCTTGCATAAAACGTGCTGCTGTAGTCCCGATTAATTATATGCATGTTCTCGAGCCCACTCGCTTTTGCGAGTAACTGAGACTCCTAAATCAACTAAAAAGCTAGATAGGTTAGATGCATGTAATAAGTATATACTCACAGTTCTAAATCTATGTCCTTCAGGCTTTAAATACTAACTTACAACTATTGTCGGTAGATCTACTCTCCCTGAAATGTTTTAAGAACTTCATTGGACACACTGACGCCATTGTTTCTAAATTTTGAACATGTTAAGTTTTGTACAGTAGAGCCTGTCATAAGTGGCCATCCATTTCTTGAACTTATGAGTCTTAACCCTTCGCTTGCTATTCACGTCAATATACGTACCTGTAAATAGTGAAGACCCAGATGAGACAGATCCTGCAGGAGCTGTCTCGTCAGGGTCTGCACTATTTACAAGTTGATTGTGCAACCAGTGCACTCCACAGCAGTGATTGCACAGCGAAATACTTGTACACAGTGAAGATATGTGTAATTATACAACAGGGCATGGGTAAAGAAGGAGAAATGTATTTTAAAATTCAGCAAGAGAAGAGTTAAAGGCCGATTGTTACTTAATGCAGGGCAACGATAGGGGCCTTTATAGGAGCGTTCTGCATTTATTTGCTCTGCCTGTTTTGATGGTTGCTTATAACCCATTCCCTCCTACAGACGCCTGTTGACGCCTCTTTAAAAGTCACCTTTTTCTAGCATTTTGGGACAACGTTCTATTTATCTCAATGGTTTCAAACGTACCCAATTCTAAAAGAACCCTCTCCTCTACTAAATACTCCTTTTCGGTAGATCTAGAGGTTGGATCTAAAAATAGTCTAAGATAGTCGTATTCTTCTGCACATATTCTTTCAACGACTATCCGGTGTGTTCAGCATAAAGGAGCTATGTTTAATGCGGTTAAATAATCACGAAAGGTAATAAACACTTATATACATTATATAAAAGAAAGTCTTTAACATGTGGACATTGAAAATATACTTGTAATTTAACGCTTTACTCCATAAATGCGCATTTCTACCTATGCCGTTGCAACGGAGGTCCTGAACAGATGCCCCCTGTAGGAACAGTCTGGGTCCATGCTTATAAAACTTTTAGTTGAGTCTGAGAACGTTCTAAAGCATTTGATTGGTCAGATTTGAGCCTTTGGCTCAAATCTGACCAATCAAAAGCTTGAGAACTCAAATCTGACCAATCAAAAGCTTGAGAACGAAACTCAGACTCAACTAAAAGCTTTATAAGCATGGACCCATATATGGATCTGCCCTGTTTGCTTATGATACATGTACATGTATAATATACTTCTACAGTTTCTGCAATGGAAAAAAAATATTGTGCCCATGTGCTATTGTAACAGTTAATCTAATAAATATTTATAATGTCATTATTTCTTACATGAATATTCACGGAGTTAAGGGCAGAGCAACAGATAAAGATGCGTACATGATACTAAAATCATTTGCTGAGTTTGGGGGAGAAATAAAGTTATTCTTGACAATGTTTTTATTTACGCATCTAATCTGGACCTCTGAAAGGATTAACGATTAATTTGCGAGTTCTCCATAAATTATCACTCCATAAACCTTCGGCATATGAAGATCTCTTCAGACTATTACAGTACAATCCCTCTAATGTTATAACCAAAAAAGAAGTCTAATTCTGGGTCTTAAGACAGGTAAAGATTTAACCCATTCCCTCATATTAACGCCTTTTGACGCATCTGCAAATATCACCTGTAGAAACCATTGTGATAAATACAGTGCTCCCCCCCCCCTACAACGGCCCTCTCAATAACGATTCCCTCCTTACAACAACGCATGTCACTGTTTCCGAAACAACAAGGCTCCAGAAACAACTTTTTTCCATCGTATTTTCTTTATGCCTCCATCAAACCATAGGTTGTGACCACTCTTTAGAATCGTCACTTTGTGACGATTCTAAAGAGTGGTCACAACATAGGGTGTGACGATTCTGTCGTTGTAGAGAGGGAGCACTGTACAGCATTTGCTCCTATAGGAGCAAATGCACTATTAATCACAAATGTTTCAAACTACAAAATTCTAAACGCTGCTCTTTAAGACTGCTATGTTCAATAAGGTATATGATCAGGATCCAAACAATTTGCTACCATAAGTAACCTTTTACATACAGAAAAGAAGAATACCAAGTGATGAAATGAAGCAGACGACACAGTTTGCAGACGACAATGTGAATAATGTACGAGAGTGTTAGATGGGGTCGAGTGTTTTAACCCTTTCCTTCATATAAACTCCTTTTCACGCATTTGCAAATACAGTAGACCCAGATCAGATGACTCCCATGACTGTTTGCTTATGGTCCAATATAGACCTAATTCTACATTTTCTGCCTAAGCCGTAATGTCTTGTGTTCTTATGCCATTAGAAATAACACTCAAATTAATATTCTTGGTTTCATCATTTCTTACATGAATATTCAAGAAGGAAAGGATTAACCCTTTCCTTCATAAATACGCCTTTCCACGCCTCTGTAAAAGTCACTATATGAAACCATTGTGATAAATAGAGCATTTGCTCCTATAGGAGCAAATGCTCTATTTATTACAATGGTTTCGAATTACAAAATTCTAAAACTTTCCTTTTCTCTAGTTAGTGCTCCTTTTCGGTAGATTTATTCAAAGAGGCTGGGTCTAAAAATAGCCTATAGAGGAAAGGGTTAAAATAATATACGTTGTACGTGAATTTTGTAATAATTTGAAAACATTTTGGATTTATAAATTGCACAAGACGAGAATAACTCCATCGTCTCATCAAGGTCTAAATTCTTTTCCATTCTTGTTACGATTCGTAAAACAATACGAAACTTAATTTGAATATAACTACACTTTTCGCTAACAATAAAAGAAAATGTGTTCATGGGACACGGATGCCCCCGCCATTTTTTTCCAAACTGCATTAAACTTTATTGACTTAAGGTTTGCATCGCGTCGTGCAGATTTATTTCTATCAATTAGTATGATCTCTATTAAAAAATTCAGTTTCTCCATACTAATGTTCTGTGTCAAATATCAGGAAACTGGCCTGTTTCTCAGGAAGCTGGCATCTGCGAAACGCAAGCGACACAATAATTTACTATTGACTAAACAATCACCAAAATCACTAAAATTCTGAAAACAGGACGAAGATGCGGGCAAACAGGAAGTAGATGCCTAACAGGCACAGTACAACTCACAGGAAGTAGATGAACGACAGACCTGAAAAGGGGAGGCACAGTGCAACTCACTATGATTATGCTTCAGACTAAATATCAAATCACTCCAGCTTACACAAACGAAGAAATTTTTCACGAAATGTTTTGTCATTAAACAGTCACAAAAATTCAATAAAAGTGTCGGCAAACAGGACGTAGTGGAACGACAGACCTGAAAAATAGGAGACACGGTAGAACTCACTATGATAATGCTTCAGACCAAATATCAAATCATTCCAGCTTACACAAGTCGAGAACTCCTTGACGAAAATTTCTGACTTACGTACGTACGGACGGACAAGGGTAAAACTCAATGCCCCCGTCGCCTAAAAGTTGGCGCTTGTGCAAACTACAAGAATCACATTATTGTCTTGTTCATTTGCAGATCTACATAACAAACACCTTGGTTTAAACATAGGCCAGACTCCGATTAAATAAGCAAGACATACCGAGAATTCACGACATACATGTATGCTTACACATTGCGAGTGGCTGATTGATTATATACATGTAGATGGAAATAAACAGAAAAATAAAAATCACAATTTGAACATCACGTATTTATTTTTGAACAGCTGTCATTTGACTGAATTGATAAGCAACATTTGAGACAATGCAATTTTCAGGGAAATGACAGACGATTTTAAGTGCAATTGAGGGTTATCCGGCTTTGTCGAGGTAGTCTGTAGCGCAAAAAGACAGCTATGTTTTGGAGTTCAGGTTTAGAAACAGCGGTCCAGATAAGATGCGTAAATAAAAACATTTTCAAGAATAGCTTCTTTATTTCTCCACCAAACCCTGTGTTGTGACCACTCTTTAGTTTCGATTGACGAACATATAAGTAGAATATTGGGAGCTATTTTTGTTAGCTTTCTTTGAAATCAGACATCATGATATATGTAACTTAATGGCAGTATGGGACGTGTGGGAACGATTATACCGTGTTTTATCGTCGTTACATGCATACATCCCCCTACAGAAAGAAAAAAGGACATTAACACTATTCACACTCATCCTGTGCAAATGCAATCTAAAAATCAAGTCTGGACGGACTAAGCAAAACAGTATAGATGAATAATGTTCAAACCTTATCCATTCATTCACGACTTGACTCGCAATTTACAAACAGCTTGGATCCAGATGAGACGCCGAGTAACTCCGCGTCTCATCAGAATCCAAGCTGATTGTCACTCGGTCAATAGTTTGTCAAAAGCTTGTTCAAACCGGAAGTAGTCCATTTTGACCCAGATCTTTATTTGAGCAGACATTTGTTTTATTACAGCGATGTAAGGGTTAAATTCCGTTTTACAAATGGCATCTGAAAGGTGTCATATTGTCCTCATTGATTGAATGCCTCGCTCGGCGACATGTTTTCTTTGCCAGTCTCGTGATTTATCGCCACTGATCCTTTAAGCTGAGAACCTGAAAGTAAGTGTCTAGACCTGGGTATAATGTGTGCCTACTTTTACTCTCGTTTTGTTTTAAATATTCATACTGTGACGGGTAAAATAACTAGATCAAACGATCACGTGACAAGCAGGTCTATTTCTGGATCAAGATGAAACGTTTCCAGTATGCACGTACAGTAGAAGGGAAATTGAAGGAAGAATTCGCATGCGATCTGAATAGATGTTTACAAATTGATTAAATATCCATCAATGTCTGTGTAAATGCAGTCTGGTATTTCCTTTGTAAGACTAGTTTTTCAAATTGAAATTTGTCGGAACGTTATATTCTGTTCATTTTTGGTATAAATCATTCAACACCAAAAGTTGAACACATATTCATATTTCAACAGTATCTCAATATTCAGCCGATTGCTGAATATAGCTAAATCCTTAGAAAATCGCCGACTTTTTAAGAGACGAAGAGATTTTTACGGAAATAAACGGACACGTTCGATCAAGCTTCGATTGACTTCGGATCGATTTGTAAATTTAAACGCTATGCACATTAATGTGTTAAAAACAATAACTAATACGTGACAAACCACGAAAGAGAAGGTCTATTGTATAATGTACATTGTCATGAGTATGTCCGGTATGCATACCGTACGATATATTCCGGTAAATGGCGGATGTGTTTCCGTTGTTTTCCGTAGCATTCAAATTTCACATTCTTACGATAAATAATATTTCCTTAGTTGGCCATTCGCATTAGATTAGTTTCAAGTCACATAGAGTCCGACTCTGAACTGTTACGCAATTTAAAAGAAACATGAACAGAATACATATCTAAATTTCCATTATGCTATTCCAACAATTCAAATGATAAAAAATAACCTATGTTTTAAAGATTTTGTTATTGTTATATTAACAGAAGTACCAAACCCTGCCATGAGTTCTATCACCGGACTCGGCCGATCTGGGCCCACGTTGTCTACATAGGCGTGGCGATCTGGGCCCACGTTGTCTACATAGGCGCGGCAATGCGTTTCTATGGCTTTGCGTTTGACATAGCTATTGCCAATGGATGACAAACCACAAAGGTAACAAAGCATGAAAGGTTGCTTATAGTGTCACTAGTGGGGGACTTGGGGAGAGGGTCATAATAGACAATTATGGATCTGTGAGAGACGTTTTACTCCAAAGAGCAATGCACAGGACACAGAAGATGTTTTTTCTAGTAACAGGTTTTCGATTTCAGTACTAATTATGACGATAGCATTCGGACGAACGATAAATCCCGAGAAACGATAAATGTCATAATAACGACATACACATTGACAGTGATGTATTTCTATTACTAAGCATCCGGTAAAAAAAGAGAGAATGATAGTAACTGTGTTCTAATAATAAATATAACATGAAATGAGATCCTTGTCCAATTTGGTTCCATTTATACTTTTGTTATACAGTGACCCCTCATTATCCCGGAATTCGTTACAATGGCACCTTCGGTAAACCGGCAGTATGCATTGAAACAAAATTACCGTTAAGTCTTTGAAACAACCACTGAATAAACAGGTGCAATGCCCAAAAAATAAGACAGGTGATCGCTTAATGCAGAACACAAGTGCAAAAGCTCCCAAAGGGACATATGCTTCCTTTCATATTTAAACTCGTTATACGGCAACCTCTTTAAACCAGCAAAATGTCTGGAAACAAACGCCTCCGTGGTAAGGACGGCTCCGGGGTTGCCACAAATAAGAGGAAACAAAATTCCCTGACATAATTTTAAAATTCCCTGACATGTTACATTGCGCCATTTGGTCTTTCTGCCATATTTTCAATTCCCCCTGACATTTCACAAAATTCCCTAACAATTCCCAGACCATGAAAAACTTTAAATTTCCCTGACTTTTCACTGACGCGTGACAACCCTGGGTTCACTGTACAACATGGCAAGATAAGTAAGAACACCGCTACATGTAACCCGAACACTCAAATACGTATACTTTATCCTACTGAAAACATACGCCTGCCAAAACATTGATCTGTTGTATTTTTACTTACATCTTATTCGTACAATCGTTTGAGAAACTGTTGACCGAGTGTCAAACAGCTTGGATCCTAATTTACATGTACTCGGCGTCTCATCTGGACCCAAGCTGTTTGCCAAAACGAGTCAGGTCGCGCTTAGCATGATTAGGGTTAATGATGGTGTTAGCTTATTTTAAATCGTGCAGAAAAGTTCATATAGGAGCTTAATTCAGGGTGAAACTCGTGCAGAAAGTTCCCCTATGAGCTTAATTCATGGTGAAACTCGCACAGAAAGCTCCTATTTGCGCTTTCTGCACGACATTCACACTGCATTAAGCCGCTATCTGCAAAATTATTTTCACAGTTTTTCTTTGACATTGAAAGCATCAATTCAACAACTGTGTTGGATGATTATTTATTTAGGTTAGGAATGCTTTTATATCCGAGTCTAGCGTTGTCTGCGTTTTGTCTAGAGATGTAACAACATTGACGCACAAATGCCAGTTCGGTTTTAATTATCACTCACAATTTGTAGTGTGCATTATATCCCCCCCTCTTAACTGGACTTTTAAGAAATAAGAACATGAATCTTGTTAGGCAGGGGCTGCTGAATGCAGAGTGAACGTCGTGCAGAAAGCTCCTTTGGAAGCTTTCTGTATCATGCATTTAACACTGCATTAACCCATTACTTCATAGGCTATTTCTAGACCCAACCTCTTTGAATAAATCTACCGAAAAGGAGCATTAACTAGAGGAAAGGAACATTTTAGAATTTTGTAGTTTGAAACCATTGCGATAAATAGAGCATTTGCTCCTATAGGAGCAAATGCTCTATTTATCACAATGGTTTCACAAAGTGACTTTTACAGGGTCGTCAAAAGTCGTCAATATAAGGGAATGGGTTAAGCTGTCACTTATATTGAAGACTAGCAGTGATGCTAATTTGAAAGTCCAGTTTAGAGAGGTTTTAAAACTAATGAAAGTGTTATGAAAATAAATATTAAAAGCTTTTGATTTACTGTATAATATATCATATAGTAGAATAGCCAATTCTATATTATGTGAAAATGAAAAATAAAATAGATTAAAACTACACAGCTGGTAGCTTAATGAAGGGGAAAATAATGCACAAAGCTCCCCTCGATGCTTTACGCATGCATTTCGTCCTGCATTAAGCTGCATGTACATCCTGTCCTTAATACCTAGAAATATGCATGGCAGAGCTACAGATAAAGATGCGTACTCAATTACTAAATTCGTCATTTCTCCATCAAACCCTATAATGTGACCACTTTTTCGAATATCGTCTCTTCGAGACGATTCTAAAGAGTGTTCACAACATAGGGTTTGGTGGAGAAATAAAGAAATATTCTTGAAAATGTTTTAATTTACTACGAATCTTAACTGGGACTCTGGATATGGTTTTGTTGGTCGCATTGGAAAGCTTTACTGCACTTGTATTTAGTATGTATAGTAAAATCTCTCTATAACGACCACTAAAACTGTCAACACGGAAAAATAGTCAGTCATTGAATTGATAGATAAGTGTAGTCTATACTGTGCGGCACGTCACACCCCTGAATTGTGTTTGTACTTAGTTCGCACTTGCTCCTTGGGTTAATTCTAGCACAATCATGGCCATTTCCACATTCCTTATCCCCTTGTCTAGGGGGCATTACATAGTCCTGGTGCAAAACAGTAAATGTCTCGCATGTTTCTAGTCTCACTCTCACTGTATTAATGTTGTCTACTTCTTTGTAAACACACATCAGATTTACTCGAATTAAGAGAAACCTTTGTACAAGTGTCAAACAAGTTGGATCTAGATTAGGAGTAGAGTAACTCTGATCTGAATCCAGACTGGTCGCAAATGCATGTGATGAGGAGATCCCCATGAAAAGGTTATAATGCACTTTACATGTGATATACATTATCGATAATTAATCAGGAGTGCACGTTGTGGTTTCCACCTAAGGAATTAAGAATTTCATTATCAAAAGAAAACTACAAGTTCGCCTGTACATGAGATCTATTAATAAGCAACCAGTGTTAATTAACCCTTATACCCACATCCAGGACCTGGTTCACATTTGCAAACAGCTTGGATCCAGATGAGACGCCGAGTAATTCGGCGTCTCATCAGGATCCAAGCTGTTTGACACTCGGTTGACAGTTTCTCAAATTTTTAATCGAATTAGAAGTCATCAGTATTACAACAGATCCAAATTTTAGGAGACATTATTTTTTTCATAGCAACGTAAGGTCTAACACCACCACTTTTCATTGCATCACCTGTAGGTTTAAGACCACCACTTTACACCGTATCACCTGTACAGTCACGGTGACCCGTACTCGCCATACTTTAGCATGCTGTGGGCAGTTTTACGATTGCAATGACAAATAGATTGAAACTGAATAACCAGATGTCTCATCAGTATCCAAACTGTTTTCAACCATTACCTCATAGGCTATTTTTAGATACAACCTCTTTGAATAAATCTACCGAAAATGAACATTAACTAGAGAAAAGGAAAATTTTAGAATTTTGTAGTTTGAAACCATTGTGATAAATAGAGCATTTGCTCATATAGTGGTTTCACAAAGTGACTTTTACAGAGTCGTCAAAAGTCGTCAATATAAGGGAAAGAGTTAAACCTTTCCCCCTTCTATATTTATTCAAAAGTTCAATAGTTACTGAATGTTTATGGATAAAATAGTTTTAATGACATACAGAAGGTGGAACATTGTAGTCAGTTTAGAAAGTAAAGAAACAGATCTTTCAAATTCCACAAGCAAACAGAGCAGACCTTGAGGAGCTTTCTGCATTACTTTTGCCCTGCATTATACAGCTACCTGCTTTATAAGACTCGACGTGTGCTCAGTAAATGAATCGTCGCTTAAGACAGGTTCTATTGTACATGTGTTCCAAAGACGAAGCTAGCCATTTTTGAACAGCAGAAAACTACTGGGGACATTACCGCTCTACTCCATATACATGTATACCCCTTTTTGTGCCTTTGCAAATAGAGTAGACCCAGATCAGACGGATCTTGAATGAGTTGTCTGATCAGGGTCTGCTCGGTTTCCTTATGATATAATATAGAAACAATTCTACAGTTTCTGCCGTGGCCAACATTTCCCATGTTTATGTGATATTATACATGTAACAAATATTCTAATTAATATTCATGACGTCATTTTTTCTTACATGAATATTCATGAGGTACAGGGTTTAAGGTAAAATACGTTTACATTATATACCAATGGGGATTGACTGAGAGCAAATAAACAGTACATGTATCAGATTAACAATTTTCCTGTCCCATATTTATTCGAAATGTCAATACCTATTGAATATTCGTGGCCACATTAGTTAAAATTGACTAAAATTTCATATTGAAGGTGGAACATTGTGGCCACTTTATAAAGTAAAGGAGCAGAACTATCAAAGTCCATTAGCAAACAGTGTATACCCTGATACCCCTAGAGGAGCCGTCTGATCTGGGTGTACTCTGTGAAAAAAAGCTCAAATTCGGCTCTGGTACAATTTTGACTACTTTCGATTCCAAACTGTAAATAAAATATTGTCTGGGTGTCAAAAAGCTGGGGTGTCTCATCTGGATCCAAGCTGTTTGACAGTCTGTGTGTAAGGTAGAGAATAGTATGATAAATATTTAAAATATAGATTCCAGAAATGACACATATATATATATATATATAAGCACACAAGCATAAAGCGTATCTTTTCACAAAAAAAGCCCTTTAATGTCGAGCGTAGACAGGGGAGCTACTAGTACCAACTTTTAACGACTTTTGGTCTGTCGCGGCCGTGGATCGAACCCACGACCTTCCGTACCCCAGGCGCACGCTTTACCACTGAGCCACGCGGCCGGTGTACGGGAGAGGGATAATCCGTGCATATGTAAACCATACAATCACGAGCGTGTCCATGCATAGTTGCTAAACCCGTGCAGTGCCGATGATAAAATAATATACATGATATACATGTATATGCTTATTACTTGTCTGTATAACCACAGGTAACTCCGGAACAAATACATGGTTTGTGACGCGTTTTACCTCTATGGGTGGACTGGTCCTAAAGGTCACAGCTCACGGGTCAAAATCGAACTAAAGCTTATGGATTTGTTTTTGCCTTTTTTGTATTCGATGTTTGAGAAACAAAGGTACACCTGTGTCCATATTCATTAACCCTTTACCTAATTAATATTCATGAAAGAAATAATTACATTATGAATACTTGTTAGATTAGTTTTTATGATGGAAAATGCACTGTAGAGTTAGATATATTGTAAGGTTGAAAGCAAACAGAGCAGACCCTGATCAGACGGCTCATATAGGAGTCATCTGATATGGGCCCAGTCTGTTTGAAAATGCGTGAAAAAGGCATTTATAGGAAGTAAAGGGTTAACATTTTGCGTCTAAATTTGAGATTCAGAAACCCAAACTGCAATTTAAAGTATTGTTGTAAGTTTGCAATTTCTTACAAAAAACATATTGCTCTTAAATTTGCAAATGAACCCAGTTGTTTAGAAAAATGATATAAATATTAGTGAACTTAAATAGCAGTTTCTGAGACAGACATGTCTACAGACTCAAACTGATAGGGAATGCATTGCACAAAGATGTATTCCCCCAGAAGACCCACCGAGATGTACTAGCAGAAATGCTAAGTACTCCACAAATACGCCTTTTAATGCCTTTGCAGACATAGTAGACCCAGATCAAGGTCTGCTTTGTTTGCTTATGGAACCATGAAGATCTGATTATACCGTTTTGACCTGTATCTATGCACTCATTATATATATTAACCCTTTCCCTCATACAAACGTGTTTTCACGCATTTGCAAACAGAGTAGACCCAGATCACACGGCTCCTAGAGGAGCCGTCTTATCAGGGTCTGCTCTGTTTGCTAATAGAATCTGATAGATATGCTTCTTTGCTTTCTAAAATATCTACAATGTTCCACCTTCCATATTTCTTTATAACTAATTTGTCCATGAATATTCAGTAGGTATTGAAATTTGGAATAAATATAGAACAGGGAAAGGGTTAAGCTAATTAATATTCATACATGTATTATTTGTTACATAATTATTGAGTAAAGAGTTAACCGTTTCTTATATAAACGCATTTTCGCAGCAACTGCATCAGATCTATATTTATGCAGAGGGGTATTGATTTGTACAGCGGGTTAACGGTTGAATTAAATTAATCCTTTACTCAGTAAATACGCCTTTTTCTACCTTTGCCAGCTGGGTAGACCCAGACCAGATAGGAGCCGTCTGATCAGACCCTGTTTGCTTATGAATTATGATATAATATAGATCTGATTCTAGAGTTTCTGCTCTAGCAAAATGTTCACGTGTTAATATGCCATTTTAAAAAATGATTTAATTAATTATGTCTCCCCCATTTATGGGGAGATATATTGTTTTTGCCAGAGTTGTCTGTCTGTCCGTCCGTCCGTCTGTCCGTCTGTCCGTCACAAACTTGTGTCGCGCGTATCTCTGAAACCAGTTGGGCTAGAGTCACCAAACTTCACAGGAATGTTCACCAGCATGAGTTGTTGTGCACCTTGGGTTTTTGAATTGTCTCCCCCTGATAATTTTGGAGTTATTGCCCCTGATGACTTAAAATTAGAAAAACTTTGTGTCGCGCGTATCTCTGAAACCGCTGGTACTAGAGTCACCAAACTTCACAGGAATGTTTACCAGCATGAGTTGTTGTGCACCTATGGTTTTTGAATTGTCTCCCCCTGATATTTCTTGAGTTATTGCCCCTGATATGAATACTTAAATTTATACAAACTTTGTGTCGCGCGTATCTCTGAAACCAGTAGGGCTAGAGTCACCAAACTTCACAGGATTGTTCACAAGCATGAGTTGTTTTGCTCTTGGGTTTTTTGAATTGTCTCCCCTGTTAACTTTGGAGTTACTGCCCCTGATGACTTAAAATTAGACAAACTTTACTTAGTGTCGTGCATATCTTTGAAACCACTAGGGCTAGAGTCACCAAACTTCACAGGAATGTTGACCAGCATGAGTTGTTGTACAACTGGGATTTTTGAATTGTCTTCCCTTGATAACTTTGGAGTTATTGCCCCTGATATGATTACTTAAGATTAGAGAAACTTTGTGTCATGCATATCTGTAAAACCACTAGGGCTAGAGTCACCAAACTTCACAGGAATGTTCACCAGCATGAGTTGTTGTGCACCTGGTTTTTTTTTTAAATGTCTCCCCCTGATAATTCTTGAGTTACTGCCCCTGATATGTTAATTTAAAATTAGAGAAACTTTGTGCTGCATGTATCTCTGAAACCAGTAGGGCTAGTGTCACCAAACTTCACAGGAATGTTCACTAGCATGAGTTGTTGTGCATCTGGGATTATTAATTGTCTCCCCCTGATAACTTTGGAGTTACTGCCCCTTATGACTTAAATAAGAGAAACTTTACTTTGTGTCACATGTATCTCTGAAACCACTAGTACTAGAGTCACCAAACTTCACAAGAATGTTGACTAGCATACATGTGTTTTTGTGTACCTGGGGCTTTTGAATTGTCTCCCCCTGACAATGTTGGAGTTATTGCCCCTGATGACTTAAACATTAGACCCTGATAAGTTTGGAGTTACAGACGTTACGTCTTGTGTATTGGAAAGAGGATGGGAGGGGGAGACATCTGTTTTTGTGACAAAAACAAACCTCTAGTGTTATTTATTAATAACGCCATCATTCTTTCATCAATATTCATTAAATAAAAGGTTGAAAAGTAAGCCCTCATTTTAGATTTCCCATCTGCATAACAGTCTCTCAAGATTGCAAGTACCTGAAGTCTGACCAAATGTAAGTCAATTTCTTATCAGTAAATTATTTATAGACTGATATTCACCGACAAGAGTGAATCGTGAACAAACTTAAATTAATTATTTTAAACCGTCGCAGTTTCCAAATTAGATTTGAAGACCGGTAAATTTATTCATTGTCATACAAAGATATCTTTACATTGCTATGGAAACATGTCAGTTCAAGAATTTACTACCATCATTTTATGCGTAATTCTTATTTTAAGATAACATGAGATGTGACGTCACGTAAACAGTAGTGATCCTGGTCTGATCACGAAATTAGTCAGCGACAGAGCTAGATCCAAGCTGTTTGCACCTGTATGTCATGTCATATTACGTAAGAGAAGGATCACCCCTTCACGCGCTATACACAACCTCACTCGTATTTGCAAACAGTTTGGATCCAGATGAGATGCCGAATAATTCTTATCAGAATCCAGGCTGTATGATACAATGTCAATAATTTCTCAAAAGCTTGCTAGAATTGGAAGTAGTTAAAATTTCCGTAGATTCGTATTTAACCCTTTCCGTCTTCATATAAACGCGTTTTCGCGCATCTGCAAACAGAGAAGGCCAAGATCAGTGTCTGCTCTGTTTGCTAATGGAATTTGAAAAATATGTTTTGTTACTTTCTAAAATGGCTACAATGTTCCACCTTCCATACTTCACTATAACTATTTTGCCCATGAATATTCGGTAGGTACTGAAATTTGGAATAAACATAGAGAACAGGGAAAGGGTTATGAGATCCTATTTTTTCACAGCGTGGTAAGAATTAAATACATGACACTGAATACATATGAGCTTAGGATGTCGAACGTACACGCCGACAGTAGTGCACAGTGACTGTGTCAGGTCATGCAGATCTACTGTTAGAACCTTGACTGATAATACATTGCATATATTATCTCTTTTATCGTCAATGTAGCATAAATGCACCACGACAAATAGTGCAGTCCCAGATCAGACACAGCCTTTTCAAGGCTGCGTCTGATCAGGGACTTCACTTTTTGTCTCAGTCTCTAGTTCTATATATGTGGTTTATTCTTTGAAATTTATATTTGTTGATATTATTTTCTTAATTTACCGAATTGTTTTAGCAAAACTGGGTTGCAGACGACGATTAGAAAATTGGCGCCAAAAGGGTTAATCTTTATATCTGAGGTATTTCGTTGGTACCGAAAAGTTAGCCATATTGTCAGGAATAAAATTCCTGCCAATTTAGTAAATCCATTCTCATTTTAGACACCCGGTATGTATTAACTCGAATCCGCGACCTTCCAGTCCTGAGACAGATTTTCGATCAAAACTCACAATCTTTAGCGTGATGAGTCGTTCTATATTATGTTTTTGTGGGATGTGGTCCAAGATTCCGGATCAAATTAAAATTACCAAAATGTTTTGTATCACAATACGTGTACAGCTGAAATTCGATATCTCGAACCTCAAGGGACCATACAAATTACTTCGAGATAATAGAAGTTCGAGTTATCCGATTTCTAATTTGGAAACTTTCTCAAGTTCACAGCTTAATGCAGATCTAAGATAATGCTGAAAGCTCCTTTTGGAACTTTCATCATTATTTTAGACATGCATTAAGCTCTCACATGCGTTTCTAGATATGTGCAGTGATGCCTTTTAGAACAATTCTGTATTGCAAAGTTTCAATAGTTGCTTTAGTGAGGCTTTACTGCAGTACACGTAGACTGCATTTATCCTTTTCCTGATGAATATTCATGAAGGAAATAATAACGTCATAAATATTAATAAGATTTTTTTTTATAATGAACACATGACATTTTGACTCAGGAAGAAGCTGTTGAATCAGATCTATATTACACCATAAACAAACAGAGTAGACCCTGATCAAACGGCTCCTATAGGATTCCGTCTGATCTGGGTCTACTCTGTTTGCTGATGCGTCAAAATGATCTTACATAAGGGAAAGGGTTATACGACATATTTCCACTTCATTTTAATGTTACAAAGAACACTTGCCCTACTTAGTATAAGCAGGCGACAAAAAACGCAGACGAAAAACTTGCAGACGACAGCTATCAGTCTTCCAAGGGACATAGATCCTATGTTTATATACTACATGATTGCTATAGGGACGCTAACCCTTACAGCGCTGAGTTTTCAAATGGGCTATTCCAAAATTCAAACAGGTCAAGCTTATGTTGAATATTTAGGGATTTGTTTCTTAAAGAAAAATGTCACGTAACAAACAGTGCAGATCCTGATGAGAGGGCTCCTCTTGGAGCCCTCTCATCTGGGTCTACATTGTTTGCAAATAACATTAGTGACTTCTCCCCCCCCCCCCCCCCCACTCCAAGGGTTATATTGTTTATTAAGTAATTATTTCTATGAGAAAGTATATGATAGTCTTCTGTAATATTTTGGATCGAACATTCGGTATGCCATTAGGGCCTTAATCCCATAAGCCAATGGGCAACTATTAGACACCAACATCATTGCCTATTTTCACATCTGAAAGGCGTACGTTCTGCTCTTTCTTTACATAAACTCTATCAGAGAAACAAACAGTCTGGATCCTGATGAGACGCCGAGTTACTTATGTAATCACAAATTCGTCACCAGAGCTTGATGGGTTCGCTGTTTGGCAATCAGAGCTTTCTTCAAACGCAACACGCGTATAAACAACAATAAAACAAAACCACTGGCATTTAAGATGTTGGCAAATTGCATTGACAGTTGGCTCCACGTGCTTCAGGTAAAATAACAAACATTATTAGTTGTATTTATTGACAAACATAACATCTTTAGACTTGACATTGACAGGAATGTAAAAGCAATAACATTTATCTAAATCCTAGGAATGATTTTGGCATTTTATGCTAATGTCTGGTACAGGTGTGGGGCTATTTGAGGCTTCCCCCGGTGATATCATCTAGGATTCTAGAAAGCATTAGCTGTTCTGTAAAACACACTAATGACACTTTATCTGTGCAATCAAAGGAATGACGACTGTTATGAGAAGTTGCATCAACTACATGTACAGTAAACTCTGTCGCTACTGCAACTACATTCTTTATTAACATAGGAGGCCATAAATGCATGTGGTTGATTAACCCTTTCCCTCATATAAAAGTGTTTTCACGCATTTGCAAACAGAGAAGACCTAGATCAGACGGCTCCAATAGGAGCCGTCTGATCAGGGTCTGCTCTGTTCGCTAATGGAATTTGATAGATCTGTTCCTTTACTTTCTATAATGGCTATAATGGTCTACCTTTCCTCATTTCATTATAGCTATTTTGTCCATGAATATTGAGTAGGTATTGGAATTTGAAATAAACACAGAACAGGCAAAGTGTTAAAGCTGGGCAAAAGTAATACAGAAAGCTCATATAGGAGCTTACTGCATAACTTCTGTCCTGCATTAAGCTATCAAATGATTAAAAAAGCCAGAATTATACTTAATTTGAGTGGTCGTATTAGCGAGACGTTACTGTCTGATCTGACTATAGGTGGTTTGTGAGAACGTAAAAAGCTTATATTTAAACGAATAACTCGATGCCTAATAAGAAACCACCTGTCGGAATATTTGGGGTATTTTATCTATGCGTTCCTTAAACTTCGTAATTTGCGACTCGTTAACACAGGAATTTTGGCCAAGGCAAAAACGGTACAGTCAGATCTATATTATTTCATAAGCAAACAGAGCAGACCCTGATCAGACGGCTCCTATAGAAAGGCGACTCCCAGATACGTCTGATCTTGGTCTATCTTGTTTGAAAAGATGTTAAGGGGTATTCATGGAGTAAATGGTTAGTTATTTTTACGATTTTATATCACTGACAAGGTTGAAATAATAACATATTTTTATTGTATGCGATTTTCTAATGAAGGACTCTATCGCATATATATCGCAACATCAGTATTACCAAATATCTGATCTTGTTTGTTTGTTTGTGTTGATTAACGTCCGTTTCTGCTCACTATGGGCTAACTGAACGTCCCAGAGAGAGGGGAGAGGATACAGAGAAATCCGAGCGCGATGCCCTACTCTTATTATGTCTCCCCCCATATTTATATGGGGGAGACATATTGTTTTCGTGAGAGTTGTCTGTCTGTCCGTCTGTCCGTCTGTCTGTCACACTTTTTGTCCGGACGATAACTTCAATATGCCTGATGCCAGTTGATTGAAACTTCATATATAGAAAGAGCATAATGAGAGGAAGTGTCATGCACAAGGTCCATAACTCTGGCTTCACTAATATTGGAGTTATTGCCCTTTGTAAATAAAATCACACTTTTTTGTCCGGACGATAACTCCTATATGGCTCATGCCATTGGATTGAAACTTAATATATGGAAAGATCATGACGAGAGGAAGTGTCATGCACAAGGTCCATAACTCTGGCTTCACTAATATTGGAGTTATTGCCCTTTGTAAAAAATATCATAATTTTTTGTCCGGACAATAACTTCAATATGCCTGATGCCAGTTGATTGAAACTTCATATATGGAAAGAGCATAATGAGAGGAAGTGTCATGCACAAGGTCCATAACTCTGGCTTCACTAATATTGGAGTTATTGCCCTTTGTAAAAAATATCATAATTTTTTGTCCGGACAATAACTTCAATATGCCTGATGCCATTGGATTGAAACTTCATATATAGAAAGATCATAACGAGAGGAAGTGTCATGCACAAGGTCCATAACTCTGGCTTCACTAATATAGGAGTTATTGCCCTTTGTAAAAAAAATCACACTTTTTTGTCCGGACGATAACTTCTATATGGCTCATGCCATTGGATTGAAACTTCATATATGGAAAGATCATAACGAGAGGAAGTGTCATGCACAAGGTCCATAACTCTGGCTTCACTAATATTGGAGTTATTGCCCTTTGTAAAATAAAATCACACTTTTTTGTCCGGACGATAACTTCTATATGGCTCATGCCATTGGATTGAAACTTCATATATGGAAAGATCATAACGAGAGGAAGTGTCATGCACAAGGTCCATAACTCTGGCTTCACTAATATTGGAGTTATTGCCCTTTGTAAAAACAATCACAATTTTTTGTCCAGATGATTACTCCTATGTGACACATGCCATTGGAGTGAAACTTCATACATGGAACGATCATAATAAGAGAAAGTGTCATGCATAAGATCCTTAACTCGAGCTTCAATAAATTTAGAGTTATTGCCCCTTGTACATTTATTTAATTCTTTCTTGTCCGGACGATAACTCCTACATGGCTCTTGCCATCGTATTGAAACTTCATACATGGAAAGAGCATGATGAGAGAAAGTGTCATGAACAAGGGCCATAATTCTGGCTTCAATACTTTTGGAGTTATTGCCCTTTGTTACATTTTTTAGCCGATCAATAACTCCTGTTCGACTGATGCTATTGGAATGACATTTTATTTTTGGAAAGAGCATGATGAAAGTAAGTGTCATGCACAAGGGCCATAAATCTGGTATCAGTATTTTTGGAGTTATTAGCTGTTATCATTTTCTTCTTGAAAAATGTAGTGTGGAAAACGCATAATGAGGGGAAGTATCATTCATCAAGACCATAACATTTTTAGTGATTTCCCTTTACATATTGTTTTTATTAGAGGGGAGACATCCGTTTTTTTTGACAAAAACCTCTAGTTATCGACTGAGTTTCTCTGGTTCTTTTAGATGCCCAGTGTAAAGCACTGATACATCGGACCTCGGTTTATAGTCTCGTCCGAAGGACTTGGTCCGGCGGGGTCTAGATCGAGCGTCAGACAATTCTAATAAATATCCCTTTAGTGTGTCTTCGTTGACTGTTTCAACACTATGATTACATATGAGCGATGGGTACATGTACCACAGCGTCTTCTCTGGATCCATACTGTCAAACACTCTGACAATGTTTTTGAAAGTAAAGTAAAGAAATGCCCTTTTTTGAAAGTCATTGCCAACGACAGTTTCGCAGATGGAAGTTGCGTAATATTAAAAACTAATTACGATACTCACACCCGAAACTCTTCCTGCTCAAGATTATCTTTGCAAGTGCCGATTGTCCTGTCACTTCTTTTCAGATACGAAACCACTCTACAGAAATACCATCAATAGCGACCACCAGAATAGGGTATACCTATGTGTATTAACCCTTCTCTTGCTGAATTTTAAAATACATTTCTCCTTCTTTACCCATGCCCTGTTGTATAATTACATATATATTCACTGTGTATACGTATTTCGCTGTGCAATCACTGCTGTGGAGTGCACTGGTTGCACAATCAACTTGTAAATAGTGCAGACCCTGATGAGACAGCTCCTGCAGGAGCTGTCTCATCTGGGTCTTCACTATTTACAGGTAGCTATATTGACGTGAATAGCAAGCGAAGGGTTAATGGTATGTGGTAGCTTAACCCTTTTTCTGTATTACAACTTTCAATAACTACTGACTATTTATGGACAAAATAACTATAACAAAGAATGGAAAGAGGAACATTGTAGATATTTTAGCAAATACAGAAACATTTCTATCAAATTCCATTAGCAAATAGAGCAGATCCTGATCAGAGGGCTCCTATAGCAGCCTTCTGATCTGGGTCTATTCTGTTTGAGACAAATGCGCGAAAAGACGTTTACATTACAGGACGGAAGTTATACGGTCTGTAACAATTATGTCCGTATCACCATTTACATCATAGAAACCCCCTTTTCACGCATTTGCAAACACAGTAGACCTAGATCGTACCGCTCCTGTAGATTATCGAATAAATATAGACCCGATTCCGTATAGCCAAAACGTCCTGAGCTCGTACATTAGTCGTCTGGTCTAGGGGTCATCTCTGTTTGCGAAAGCCTTAAAAGCGTCTTTATTGAGTAATGGGTTAACCCTTTCGGCGTCAAATTTCTAATTGTCGTCTGCAATCGAAGTTTTTTTTTAAATCATTCAGAAAAATAAGGAAATGAGATAAATAAATGCAGATTTCAAAGGAATAACGCACATATATAGAAATATAAATTGAGACAAAAAGTGAAGTCCCTGCTCAGACGCCGACTAGAAAAGACGGCGTCTGATCTGGGACTGCACTATTTGCCAAGGTGCATTAATGCGACATTGGCGGTACATTTGTAAAAGGGTCAATGTGATCAGTGTTCACTCCTCTTCGTTATAAAAATGATTGGAACAAGATCATTGGATTTACAGTGGCAAATATTAGATTTACAGCTGGAAACTGTCATTCATCCTATCCTACCTAACTATTTTGAATTAACAGTCTGATACTAAATACTACTCTAACAAACTTTATTCGCTTTTAGGAGAAGAATCAATCGCATTTGACGGGGAAAATATAGTTGCGTATACAATGTAGGATGCCAGGGTTCGTCGTAAACCCGGAAGTTTATATGAATTCAATGTGAAATCAATGGGTCTACTCTGTTTGTAAATGCATTGCAATTTAGCTCTGTCAATGCAAGGGGTTAACCCATATATTACAGTATCAGAGCTATAGATAAGGTGCGCACATCAAACCATTTTCTTTATTTCTGCACCAAACCCTATACCATGACCACTCTTTAGAATCGTCTCTTCGAGACGATTCTAAAGAGTGACCACCGTATAGGGTTTGGTGCAGAAATGACGATTTTAGTATTTGGGTATGTACATATACATGTATCTTTATCTGTAGTTCTGTAAATAATACTGTAATTTCTATTTCTGCGCAAACTCTAAACTGGAACAATTTTACTGACCTTCGATTCGTTCAATGGTTAGCTGTTGTAAGGTAGCACTCAGTAGAATAAAGGCGACTAATAACATCAAATAGATAAGGGAAAGGACAGAAGACAACTTGAACTACAGAATCACCGCTCCAAAGTGACCACCACGTAATTTCTTAACGCATTAATCTTAAAAAAGCAGGTGGTTGATTAACCCTTTCGCTGCCAACATTTGTCGTCTGCAAACTTTATCGTCTGCTGCACCTTTTAGTTTTCATTTTTTTCTTTGATTTTGTTTCATAAAATAGTCACAATAACAAACAGTTTGGATCCTGATGAGACGCCGAGTTACTCGGAACCAAATGACAGATGCGACAATGACATTGAAAGCGTTAATGCAGGACATTTCTGCATAACGTTTGCCCTGCATTAAGCCCCCACCTGTATTAGATTTAAACCAGACTAAGACTCCTTTTGGTTGGTTGTTTCAGAGAGGCTAGACTGTACACCACCAAGCGTCACCGTTCGGTGATGTCAATGCCAAACAGAGTAGAAGATTCAGATGGGATGCCGAGTGTATCATAGCAACCTGTTCCAAACACTTAGATACAAACAGTTCAACGACTTGATTGTGGTTTCCCGGGTTCGATCCCCCACCAGACCAAGTCTTTCGGACGAGACTATAAACCGAGGCCCGATGTATCAGTGCTTTACACTGGGCATCTAAAAGAACCAGAGAAACTCAGTCGATAATAAGAGTAGGGCATCGCGTCCGGACTTCTCTGTAACCCCCCTCTCTCTCTCTCTCTCTCTCTCTCTCTCTCTCTCTCTCTCTCTCTCTCAGTGAGCAGAAACGGACGTTAATCAACACACAAACAAACAAACCAACGAAATACAAGAAGAGTTAGCAACGGGAACAAATTATATTTACTGCCAATGACACTATGGCCAGCATGCTGAAAATTAACACTTTTTGCGCTATCCACGACTTGAGTCGAAATTTGCAAACAGTTTGGATCCTGATGAAACGACGAGTTACTCGGCGTCTTATCTGGATCAAAGTTGTTTAAGAATGCGAATCAGATCGATCGCTGATAGCGGGTTAAAGGTGCATTTTATCGGTATAAATGCACACGAATTGAGGTATATATTCCTCCAGCTGTATGACTCTTGGATTTCCCGTATCTCGTTAGACACGACGTGACTCGCATTGGCAAATAGTTTGGATCCAGATGAGACGCCGAGTAACTCGGCGTCTCATCAGGATCCAAACTGTTTGAGACTCGGCTAATAGTTTCTGAAGGATAAGCGGAAAATCGGAAATAGTCAAAATTGCACCAGATCCAAATTTGAGCAGACATTTTTTTTCACAGCGGAATAAAGGTTGATATAAAACGTGAAAAGATGTTCAATAGCATCGTCTCATCAGGTTTCTAGGATTGATGGCCTGCTGTCTAGACTTTTCAAACCAAATTCCAAACCATTTTCTAAAATATCATCGTATTTATTGAGTAAAGAGTCTCAATCTTAATTTACGACTTCTTCGAATGACAGACATTTATTGAAAGGCTCTCCCGAACGTTAAAATTCCAAATTATACAATTGACGTAATTGGCCGAGAACTTTCCAAGGTTTCTAAATTCTATTAGAGTGTCTCTGTGCATTCGTTAAACAAGCCCTTAGCACGTCGCTACAGTACATTCAACCGTTGAAGCAGTTTGAATTCAAATGCGACGGATAGCAAGTCTTCGTTACATCAAGATCAAATGGTTGACGCTCTATGCGTTATGGAAGGACGTGAATAGAAAATCTTCTTTGTGAATGAGGCATGTGGCTACCTATTAAGATATAACCATTTCTCTCAGTCAGATGATGGTGATACAATTTTTGTAAAGACTAATCGAGTTTAAACAGAGAACTTTAGAGATGCTCAACCTCTTAAATCTGAAAAACAGATTACACCGAATAGGACAAGCTGATCCCCAAGTAACGACATCTACAAATCTTGCAAAATGTATTAACAATTACAGGTCTGACATAACATGCTCTCTTCCAATTTAGTATACGAGACGGACAATTCTGGAGTGCTAACTAATAACAGTTTTGCAGATGCTAACGTCCTCATATCTCCACCAAACCCATCATTGTGACTACTCATTAGAATCGTCTCAAAGAGATGATACTAATGAGTACAATAAAATTCCGATAATGAGTACGATAACCTCCGATAGAACTAACATTTAAACAAACACCAATATCGGTCTTTATGTCAGGTGGCAGCTTAACCGTTTCCCTTATGTAAGCGCATTTTGACGCATCTGCAAACAGAGTAGATCCAGATCAGACGGCTCCAATAGGAACCGTCTGATCAGGGTCTGCTCTGTTAGTTTATGGTGTAATATAGATCTGATTTTACAGCTTCTGTCTGAGGCAAAATGTCCTATGTTCATATGCCATTATAAAAAATAATCTTCATTAATCTTTATGACGTCATTATTTCTTACATGGATATTCAACAGGGAAAGGGGGGTTAATGCAGGTTGAACGTCAAGCAGAAAGCTCATTTATCACATAATCTGCCTTGTAGGAGTGCCGTAACTGAGTGCAGTAAATCGCGGAAATGCACTAGTGCATTTTTATGCAAATTAGCAACCTTTAGCCAATCGTAGCGCTCATTTAAGCGTTAGCCAATCGTAGCGCTCCATGTGGACCGTCCATTGTATTTCTACGCTGTTTGTAAGGAATAGCCGACACAGCCGTCATCTATGTAGCCTGTTTTATTTTCTATGGCGTTTTAAGGCTTATGTGATAAAAAGAAACTTACATTCGTGTTCATTACACATTGTTTTCATGTAACTCGTTTACTATTATGAAATATGACAAAAAACAATGTGTAATGAACACTCATGCAAGATCCTCTATATAGAAGCTTTCTGCAGGACTTTCACCCTGCATTAAAGTGCCACCTGCATAAAAAGCATCAAATCTTCATTACTAAAATTACGAAGTATTGAGTATTTACTGTATATACAACAATAGTTTTAATGGAGAAATGAAGAAATTTCTTATTGCAAAATGTTTGGCGTATTCCTTTTTCTTGAACCCTAAAAATGGATACTATTCAGAGCTTCAGACAGTGGAAGCATTGTAGATGGTTTACATTGTAGCCCATATTGTCCACCAAAATTCGATGTGACTATTCATTAGAATCGTCACAGATATAAGTGCTGCAAATTGTTTGACTTATTTCTCTTACCTTGAGATGTACAAAGCAATACCTTTAACCATTTCCTCCATAAGATATTTTTAGACCCAACCTCTTTGAATGAATCTACCGAAAAGGAGCATTTAACTACAGCCAAGGAAAATATTAGAATTGTGTAGTTTTGAAACCATTGTGATAAATAGAGCATTTGCTCCTAATGAGCAAATGCTCTATTTATCGCAATGGTTTCAAAGAGTGACTATTACAGAGGCGTAGAAAGGCGTATTTATGGAGGAAAGGGTTTAAGCAATACTAGAACTACCACTAAAGGTGATGAATACCCCACTAGCACATTTGACACAGAGAAGGGGGTTATGGAAATAAAGCTCCCGACCGCTAAATTTTCATTTGTTAAATTACGAAAAGGGAGATCATTCATTCATGCACGAGGCGAAAAACCAAAACCTTTATCACAGGTGCAGAACTTCAGATGGTGTTCAACAGTACTCATATTCAATAAAGCGTAACGAAATTCAAACTTGATCTGTTACTCATTATAATAAAGACACATACCACATATCACTTCAATATATGTAAAGGTTTAGAAAAAAAACTCCGGAAAACTCCAGATTTTGAGAAAAATAACAAAGGGCAATAACTCCAAAAATACTGAAGACAGAGTAACAAACCTTGTGCACTGCACTTGCGGTCAATGTGATCTATCTGTATATGAAGTTTGAAGTCAATAACTTTTATACTTTGGATGTTATGATCCGGACAAGCCGGACGGACGAACGGACGGACGGACGAACAACCGGGCGGACATGGTGACTCCAGTATACCCCCACCCCCCAAAAAACAAAACAAAAACCAAACAAAAACAAGAGATGTTTGTAAAACATGTATACCCCCAGACCCCCTGACCTTTGATCTAGTGACCCCAACTATAGAGGTCATCAAGTGATCATGACTAATCAACACAGCAACATTGAAGATCCTAAGCCAAACCCTTGAGCAGTTATTGGTCGGAAACCATTTCACAAGTTAAGCTCACGGTGACCTTGACCTTTGACCTAGTGACCTCAACAACTATAGGGGTCATCTAGTGGTCACGACCAACCACCACAGCAAGATTGAAGATCCAGAACCAAACCATTGAGCAGTTATTAATCGGAAACCATTTCATCAGTTTAGGTCATGGTGACCTTGACCTTTGATCTAGTGACCTCAAAAACAATAGGGATCATCTAGTTGTCATGACCAACCACCACAGCAAGTTTGAAGATCCAAAGCTAAACCCTTGAGCAGTTATTGATTGGAAACCATTTCACCATTTACGGTCATGGTGACCTTGACCTGTGACCTAGTGACCTCAAAAACAATAGGCGTCATGTAGTTGTCATGACCAACCACCACGGCAAGTTTGAAGATCCTAAGCCAAACCCTTGAGCAGTGATTGATTGGAAACCATTTCACCAGTTAAGGTCATGGTGACCTTGACCTTTGACCTTGTGACCTTAAAACCAAAAGGGGCCATCTAGTGGTCATGACCAACCGCCACAGCAAGTTTGAAGATCCTAAGGCAAATCCTTGAGCAATTATTGATCGGAAACCATTTAACCATTTAAGGTCATGGTGACCTTGACCTTTGACATAGTGACCTCAAAAATAATAGGGGTCATCTAGTTGTCATGATCAACCACCACAGCAAGTTTGAAGATCCCAAGCCAAACGCTTGAGCAGTTATTGATCGGAAACTATTTCACCAGTTAAGGTCATTGTGACCTTGACCTTTGACCTAGTGACCTCAAAAACAATAGGGGTCATCTAGTTGTCATGACCAACCACCACAGCAAGTTTGAATATTCTATGCCAAGTCGTTTATTAGTTATCATTCGGAAACCATCGATCTACCGACCGACCGACCGACCAACCGACATGTGCAAAGCAATATACCCACATTTTTTCAAAAGGGGGGTATAAAAAAACAACAACAAAAGCTTCGTTTGTTGGGGTATAATAAAACATAACACATTCTTACTTTATTAAGGCTTGTGCGTTATGCATCGCCTTTTTTCACAATTTGCACGTCGAATGTATTTCACAAGACTTGATTTAAGAGTGCGAATTAAATCTTGAAGGGATTTATCTAACATTCGCCAAATTTCATTGTAGTGTTCCCGTCGATTCTCTTAAACCCTTAACTCCATACATACGCCTTTCAAATCTTAACGCCTTTGCAAACAGAGTAAACCCATATCAGATGGCTCTTGTCTGATCAGGGTCACCCTTGTTTGCTTATAAAACAATAAAGCCCTGGGTCCATATTCATAAAACTCCCTAGGAGTATTTTAACCTTGGAACAACTTAAGGAGAACTTCCTGTCTACATCTATGTATTGAGAAGATTTAAATTCATTGGCTCTAAGAATAATTTGCTTAACTATATAGTTTATATTAAGCTTTATTTCTCTTAAATGATTTCACTTATATTGATTTTATAAGATTAAGGAGTATTAATGAACTTTTATTCGTGACTACGGGCCCTGATTCTACAATTTGCTGCTATGGCAACGTATTCTTGTGTTCATATGACATTATAAAAACTAATCTAAAGAATAGTCATAATGTCATGCTTTCTTAACCCATTACCTCGTAGGCTATTTTAGATCCAACCTCTTTGAATAAATCTACCGAAAGGGAGCATTAACTAGAGAAAAGGAAGATTTTAGAATATTGTAGTTTGAAACCATTGTGATAAATAGAGCATTTGCTCCTATAGGAGCAAATGCTCTATTTATCACAATGGTTTCAAGAAGTGACTTTTGCCGAAGTGTCAAAAGGCGTCAATATGAGGGAATGGGTTAAATGAATATTCACGAGGTCAATGGTTATAGCGAAAATAAAACGTCTCGCGTGTAACAAACAACAAACCCAGATGACAAGGTTTGATTACTAAATTCTCATCTGTGATTCAGCCAAACTGTAGTTATTAAATCTGATACAACTTGTATGATACAAAAGGCGTAAAGATTTGCTTTATTTCGTTTCTGGCAGAACATTGTGGTTAAGTGTTTTCTACTTTAAACCAAACAATCAACACATCTGCTATCACATATTTAACAAATATGGCTCTCTTTTATCGTTAATGCGGAATTTGGCATAGAGCCAAATCATTATAATTTAGTTGCTTTTGTGAGTTTCTCTCATAATACAAATAAAAAGGAAATAATTTGGGAGTTTCATGCAACTGATAATGCAATACGCATGTGTGCAGGGGTCCAGATAAGATGCGTAAATTAAAACTGGCTTAATAATAACTTTCTTTATTTCTCCACCAAACCCTATGTTGTGACCACTCTTTAGATTCGTCTCTTAGAGGCGATTCTACATGTACATGTATAAAGTGACCGCGTCTCTTGGGGACGATTCTAAAGAGTGGTTGTGTCTCTTGGGGACGATTCTAAAGAGTGGTTGTGTCTCTTGGGGACGATTCTTAAGAGTGGTTGTGTCTCTTGGAGACGATTCTAAATATGGGGACGATTCTAAAGAGTGGTTGTGTCTCTTGGGGACGATTCTAAAGAGTGGTCGCGGCTCTTGGAGACGATTCTAAAGAGTGATCGCGTCTCTTGGGGGCAATTCTAAAGAGTGGTTGTGTCTCTTGGGGACGATTCTAAAGAGCGGTCGCAACACAGGAATTTGGTGGAGAAAGGACAATTTAAGCATTTGAATACGAACCTTTATCTGCTGTTCTGCATGTGTGGCCTTTATTTAAGAGTTGTATGAGAACTGCAAAAGAGAATATAAAGACTGGTCAATACCTTAACCATTTCCTTCATGAATATCATTGTAAGGAATGATATTAAAATCATGAATATTTATCAGCTATTTTTTTTTATAACGTCAAATGAACACATGATACTTTGGCCATGGAAGAAACTGTAAAATCAAATCTATATAATTTAATAGGTAAATGGGCCCTGGTCATACGGCTTCGCCATGGCAGCAGCTGTCTAGTTTGGATCTACTCTGCTTGCAAAGGCGAGAAAATGTGTCTCTATAACCTTTCCCTTATGTAAGCGCATTTTCGCGCATCTGCAAACAGAGTAGACCCAGATCAGACGGCTCCTACAGAAGCCGTCTGATCAGGGTCTGCTCTGTTTGCTTATGGTGTAATATAGATATGATTCTACAGCTTCTGTCTGAGCCGGAATGTCCTGTGTTCATGTGCCATTATAAAAATTAATCTTATTAGTATTCATGACGTCATTATTTCTCACATGAATATACAACAGGGAATGGATAACCGAAGGGTTAAACATAGTACATATAGGAATACACAGAGCAATATATGATCCGACCATGCATGACTTCTCCGAAAGAACTATAGAATGGCGATTCGAATATCAATACATTAAAGTCTCACTTATATGACCACTCAAAAGAAGAAGAATTCTGATTTTTTTTAAAAACAGATGGTAGCTTAATGCAGGACAAAAGTTATACAGAAAGCTCCCATGGGAGCTTTCTGTATTACTTTTGCCATGCATTAAGAAACCACCTGCTTTTACAGACTCCTAGTTTACATTTGTAACCCTTTCCTCCATAAATACGGCCTTTCTACGCATTTGCAAACAGAGCAGACCCGGATTAGAATGTTCCTATAGGATATCGATAGCACCTATAGGAGTTGTCTGATCAGGGTCTACTCTGTTTGCTCATGAATAATATAGATCCGTTTTTGTCATGGCCAAACGCTTTTAAAAATATGACTAATATTCATGATGTCATTATATTTGTTGATTACAGGTGTAATAAAATATGTGATCGAGTAAGCGAGACTTTTACTGTATGTTAGTAATTCCAGAAGAACATAAAAAACAGATTTACTACAGAGTAAATAGGATTCTAACAAAACATTGTTGGATACTAACTTAACTCATTTAACCCTTTCCCTCATATAAACGTGTTTTCACGCATTTACAAACAGAGCAGACCCAGATCAGACGGCTCCTAGAGGAGCCGTCAGATCAGGGTCTGCCCTGTTTGCTACTGAAATTTGAAAGATCTGTTTCTTTACTTTCTAAAATAGCTACAATATTACACCTTCTATATGTCGTCGTAACTATTTTTCAATGAATATTCAGTAGGTATTGAACTTTTGAATAAACGTAGAACAGGGAAAGGGTTAAACTCTATGCTGTAAACCTTGACGCAGAAAATAGACATTTACTTAGGTAAAAGTACAAACAGTCTGATGCATATTATTGAAAGGGATGTAACTCCAGTAAATCAAACATTTTGTTTGCTAAGAGTATGTTAATTTATTTACCCATTCCCTCTTATACTATTTTAATACCCAACCTCTTTAAAGAAATCTACCTAAAAGGAGCATTTACTAGTGGAATTAAATTTTAAGATTTGTGTAGTTTTAAAACCATTGCAATAAAAGAGCATTTTCAAATGTGGAGCAAATGCTCTATTTGTCACAATGATTTCAAAACATGACTTTTACAGAGGCGTCAACAGGGGTCAGTAGGAGGGAATAGGCTATCAGTTATCATTTCATTGTGAAACTCTTCACCCGTATTTCGAGAGCTGGCTCGCATTAACAAAACAGACGATCCAGATGAGACGCCGAGTAACTCGGCGTCTCATCATGATCAAATCATTTTGACACTCGATCAAAGGTTTCTCGAACGCTTGATCGAATTTGAAGTAGTCACAAATCACAAATTGCAACAGAGCCAAATATGGGCATTCATTATGTTTTCACAGCACGGTAAGGATTATTACCATAAAAAAGAAAATTGTAAAATCGTATCAAAGTACAGTTGAACTTCGATATCTCGAACTCGGATAACTCGAACTTCGGGATAACTCGAACTAAACGTTCAGTCCTTCCAAAATGTGCAGTACAAAATTGCAATAAAATGTATTACTACGCATATCTAAAAACAAGTTTGACAGCTTAATGCAGTCCTAAAGTAATGATGAAAGCTCCTATAGGAGCTTTCAGCATTACTTTAGACCTGCATTAAACTGTGAACTTAAGAAAATGTCCAGATCAGAAATTGGATAACTCGAACTTCTGTTATCTCGAACTAATTCATATGGTCCCTTGAAGTTCTTTTGACCTGCATTAAGCTCCCACCTGCCTTGTAGACCCATACTTAGACCTCTTTTTGACGACCGCTGAAGACAGGTTCTACTTTACACCTTTTGAAATGACCGCATAACATACTTCTGTAGCGAGTCTCCAATAACGCCTACATTATGCACAAAACGTGTCTGCACTTCGAAAGTAAAACAAACATTACCTTACCCTTTATCTGATACATGTAGAGATGCGTTTTAATTTGCAAACTGTGTAGATCCAGATCAGGCGGTTCCAAAAGGACATAATATAGATCTGATTCCACAGTTTCTGTCATGGTCAGACATTTCCACGTTAGTGATGCAATTCTAAAATTAATCAAATTAATAATCAAACAGTTATTATTTCTTATATGAGTAAATTAATGATATATCTGAGTAAGACATCCTGGAGGTGAACGATGCGGTCACTATATACCTTTTACAGTCGCGTACAGGTGAACTATACAGGTGCCTTATGCCCACTTTAACATGTCTGGTCTTTAGTGTGCGATTTTGAGATTATTCTTTGCAAATACAGTGAAACCCCGCTCATGCGATCACTTAATAAACGGTCACTGGCATCGTTTAAAGCAGGTGGTTGCTTAATGCAGGACGAAAGTTATGCATAAAGCTCTTATAGGAGCTTTCTGCATAACTTTCGTCCAGCATTAAGCTACCACCTGCATTTGCCACCAATAATTATGCCCTTTTTTGGTGGTCGCATTAGAGGGGTTTTACTGTAGTTTGGATTTCGACAGAAGATAATCTCTTAGACTAAGATCCTTAAGGATCAAAGACGTTTGGTTGCCTTTGTAAGATTGAAAACAAATAAGTGTCAGAGAGGCAGTGCTCTTTTGATAAATGTGAACACTAACCTATTGTTGGCTTATACTGCACACCATGCAACAGTCAACCCTTCTCATGCTTAACAAAATAACGTCCGTCCAATCTCGAATTTACCGACCTTTTCATTGACTTTCGATTCTATAAACCTTTTAATAAATAATTAATCGAGTATCAAAATGTTTTGATCCTGATCAGATGCCAAGTCAATCGGCGTCTGATATGGACCTAGGCTGTTTGCAAATACAGTAAAATCTCGATTATTCGAACACTAAAATACGTATCATTATCGATTATTCGAACACTAAAATACGTATCATTATCGATCTTTTAAGACAGGTGGCAGCATAATGCAGGGTGAAAGTCATACAGTAAGCTCCTCTAGGAGCTTTCTGCATCATATTCACCCAGCATTAAGCAGCCACCTTCCAAAAAGGGTATAAATTCTTCTATACTAAAAGTTCGAACAATCGAGGCTTTACTGTATACCAGTCAAGACGCGCTACTACGCATATTAAGAGTTAGGCTATTAATATATAAAGTTAGCTCCTTCGAGATAATGAGGGCCAGGTTTTATACCTATTCAACTCTCGTTAACACTTACATTGCAGTGAAAAAAAAATATGTATGCTCAAACACTGATCTGAAAATTTTTACTTACTTATGTTGGCCGAATGTCAAACAGCGTGGATCCAGATGAGACGCCGAGTAACTCATCTGGATCCAATCTGTTTGCAAAGACCAGCCATGTCGCGTTTAGCATGATTATGATTAAGACGGGAAATGGGTTTTTGGTTAACAGCCAGGCTTTTGATTTCTTTTCACCCAAATAGCAAAATGTCTCGGATTCTAAATCCGTCGCACAAATCATCGGTATAATGCAATAGTACTTTGGGAAGTACTTTTCACGCCTTTGATATTGCTAGTAATTACCAATCTTGCATTCTTACATAATAAACGTTTGGTAAGTCCTTTGTTTTAGTATGACACACAATCGACAAATGTCATCGACGGTAATGATCTCAGTTTCACTTAAACCTTACATCGCTGTGCAAAAAAATAATGTCTGCTTAAATTTGAAGGCTGATGCCACCTAGTCTGTTTACAGTTAGATCAAGTTTTTAATGGAATTTGATAGATCTGTTTCATTACTTTCTAAAATGGCTACAATGCTCCACCTTCCATATTTAATTTAACTATTTTGTTGATGAATATTCAGTTAACTATTTTGTTAATGAATATTCAGTAGGTATTGAAATTTGGAATAAACTTAGAACAGGGAAAGGGTTAACCTTTCGCTTGCTATTCACGTCAATATACCTAACTGTAAATAGTGAAGACCCAGATGAGACAGCTCCTGCAGGAGCTGTCTCATCAGGGTCTGCACTATTTACAAGTTTATTGTGCAACCAATGCACTCCACAGCAGTGATTGCACAGCGAAATACTTGCACACAGTGAAGCTATATGTAATTATACAACAGGGCATGGGTAAAGAAGGAGAAATGTGTTTTAAAATTCAGCAAGAGAAGGGTTATGCTAATAAATGATCGCCTATATGTAAGACAGGTTTTACTGTGCTTGGGACGAAATGCTCCATGCAAATATTACTGTAGTGTGAAACTGAGAAGCGTAATTAACACTTTCACTGTTCTATTTTTATTTCACATTTGAATACCTATTGAATAATTATGGACAAAATAGTAATAGTGGAAGATGGAACATTGTACATGTAGCCATTTTAGAACGTAAAGAAAAAGATCTTTCAAATTTTATTAGCAAATAGTGCAGACCCTGCTCATATGGAAGATGGAACATTGTAACCATTTTAGAATGTAAAGAAAAAGATCTTTCAAATTCTATTAGCAAAAAGAGCAGATCCTGATCTGGATCTACTTTGTTTGCAAAGACGTGAAGACACGTTTATATGAAGGAAAGGGTTAATACTTCCTATCTTTCAATACTATTTGTTTATCTTTCATACGGCGTAAATCTTGATCAGATACTTTGCCACAAACTTCTGAAATGGGTATGTACTGTTTTGAAGGCAATAAAATTATTTTCTCTAAGAGCGTCTGATACATACAATTGACAATATATATTTGAAATACTTGTACCCCTGTCAATGGCTACAGTCTAGTCTAGACCGATTATTTGAAATAACGGCAATAATTCGTTGTTATGCAGACAATGACAAAAACCCGTTCAATTCTTCACGGACATGCGGTTCACAATTTTACGTGACTCGAAAGGTTTACGCATTCTAATTCAATAGAAAAGACAAGCGACACACACTATTAGCATTCATGCACTCACGCATTCCACATGTTCTACTATATCGAAATATATCCATTTAACGCTTTATTACATGAATATTCATACAACAAATAAAGACATCATTAATATTAATCAGATCAATTGTTATAACAGCACAAGGATACATAAAGTGATGACCATAGCAGAAACTGTATAAATCTATATTATAGCATAAAGCAAACAGAGCAGACCCTGATCAGACGGCTCCAACAGGAGCCGTCTAATCTGGGTCTACTCTGTTTGCAAATATGTACCTAAAAGAGAAGCTGTTTCAGGCTTTTATAAACAGAGCAGATCCAGATCAGACGGCCCCTGTATCAGCTGCCCGAACAGGCTCTGCTCTCTTTGATCACGCAATTAGGGCATACATAGATCTGAGTCTATAGTTTCTGCACTTGCCAACCCCTTATATGCTCATATACTATTCTAAATAAGTCGGCTAATAAATATTTAAGACGTCATTATTTCTTCCATGATCATTCATGGGGTAAAGGTTTAAAACCATACATCAGACTATCTTTATGATCGTCTAAACCCAACAGCCACTGGAGTAATACTTTATTAACATTTGTACATTTATGCCGAAACTATAACCTTTAACCAGCTTTCCACAACTTGAATCGCATTTGAAAACAGCTTGGATCATCCAGATGAAACATCGAGTTACTCGGTATCTCATCAGATTCCAAGCTGTTTGACACCCGATCAATAGTTTCTACAAGCACCAGATCACAAAATGCTACCCTTATACAGTAAAACCCCGCTAATGCGACCACATAATTATGTAGAATTATGGGCGCTAGATGCAGGTTGTAGCTTAATGCAGGACAAAAGTAATGCAGAAAGCTCCTAGGAGCTTTCTGCATTACTTTTGTCCTGCATTAAGCAACCACCTTCTTATAAAGACACCCATGTTAATTCATTAAGTGGTCGCATGAGCGAGACTTTACTGTATATGTACATGTATATTAAAGCGGGATTAGAGTTAATGCTTACATATACAGGTTTTATCATACAGATATTGATCTACAATCAAATACAAATTTTCTAGGACAAAGCGCTATATTCCTGTCTTGTATATTACAATAAACGTCAAAATAGAAACATGTTGTGTGACAGATATATTTTCCAGAATGGGCAAGAAGGAAATGGGTAAATGATGATTTAAACAAATGGATATAATATGAGGTCACAGCGTAGATGTTGGAAGAACATTGTCGTTACATAGTAGGCATACATGGCGGTTGACATATATCTAATATATATATTATCTGAAGCCTGAGCAAACAGAGTAGACCAAGATCAGACGGTTCCTGTAGGAGCCGTCTGATCATGGTCTGCTCTGTTTGCTGATGATATTGATACAATGTATCATATACATGTATAACTGGTTATTCAGTTTTTGTCATGTTTAAAGTCCATTTTCATAACGCCATTTAAACAGTTCAGCCAACTTATCTTCACGATGACATTATTTCTTACATGACTATTAAATGGGTAAACGGTAAACCAATTTATTCCATAGATTCACATTTTTAAGCCCTTTCAAACAGAATGGACACAGATCAGACGGCCCCCGTTAGAGTCGTCCGATCAGGGTCCTCTGTTTTTGCTTATGATACCAGTGCCAGTTTTGCTTATGATACCAGTGCCATTTCTGCTTATGATACCAGTGTCAGTTCCTTTTGCAAATGCAATACTATACACTAGAATCTGTCTTAAGCAGCCAGGTCTAATCATGGCTCTGTAAGTGCATTACGTTTGACCTGGCCCCGAGGTAATCAAACTTTTTGCTGGAGTCTGAGATCATTCTGCTCAGAATCTGGCCAATCAGATACTTGAGAATGATCTCAGACTCAGACTCAGAGGTTTTATAACATTGGACCCTGAACTAAGCAAATATAGTAAAACTCTCCTAATGTGACCACCTAATGAGGAGACATGGTTGTGCTTAAGGCAGGACGAAAGTAATGCAGAAAGCTCCTTCAAGAGCTTTCTGCATTACTTTCGTCCCACATAAAGCTACCACCTGCCTCTAAGACTAATAATTATACTTCATTTTGACGGTCGCATTAGAGGTTTTTTACTGTACCTGCTTTTTGAGACATCTACAGTAAAACCTCTCTATAACGACCTCCTAATTACATCAAGTATTTTGTGTTAAAGACAGGTGGCAGCTTAAAACAAGTTGAACAGCCGCCTGTCCTAAATACCAAATAATTTACAAAAATATTTAACTCTTTCCCTGTTCTATGTTTATTCCAAACTACAATATCTACTGAACTTTCACAGGAAAAAAATAGTAACAACTCATGTAGGAGCCTTCTGATCAGCGTCTGCTCATATGGTTAATCTTAAGAAAATATGCAATTCGTTATTTTCTTTCTGGGTTTCATAATAATTTCAGAATAATCAACGTTTATGACTATATATGGACCCGTATTCATAAAACTCCTTAGGAGAAACGTAAAAAATCATAAGTTTCTTAATAATGTCAGAATAATCATCGTTTATGGCTACATGTATACAGTAAACCCCCTCTAAACCGGAATTGTAGTAGAGAAAAATTTAGATACTTTTAGGCAGGAGGCTGCTTATTGCAGGGTGAAAGTCATGCAGAAAGCTCCTAGAGGATTCACCATGCATTAAGCTGCCACCTGTCTCCAAGGCCGATATTAATACAGAATTCTAGTAGAGAAAACATTAGATACTTTTAGGCAGGAGGCTGCTTATTGCAGGGTGAAATTCATGCAGAAAGCTCCTAGAGGATTCACCATGCATTAAGCTGCCACCTGTCTCCAAGGCCGATATTTATACAGAATTCTAGTAGAGAAAAAATTAGATACTTTTAGGCAGGTGGCTGCTTATTGCAGGGTGAAAGTCATGCACAAAGCTCCTAGAGGAGCCTTCTGCATAACTTTCATCCTGCATTAAGCTGAAACTTGTCTCCAAGACCGATATTTATACATAATTCTAGTAGAGAAGAATTTTTAGATACTTTTAGGCAGGTGACTGCTTATTGCAGGGGGGAATTCATGCACAAAGTTCACAGAGGAGCTTTTTGCATGACTTTCACCCTGCATTAAGCTGCCACCTGACTCCAAGACCGATATTTATACAGAAATTAACGTCCTGTTTATAGGGATTCTACTGTAGATGTACCCGTTTTTATAAAGCTCGTAAAGAAAAACGTACAATTCATAAGTTTCTTGAATATTCTTTAATATTTTAAAAATCAATATTAGAAATAATTTTTAAAAGAAATAAAAACTTTCTATGAAATATATATCAAACCAAAAATTCTAAGAGTCATTCGATGAAAATTTACTTTATAAGTCAAGCTATAGATGCAGACAGAAACTTTCTCCTGCAGTTGTTCACTGGGTAACTATTCCTAAGGAGCTTAATGAACATGGGCCTAGAGCTGTCTACAGACAAAGCGCGTATGTAGATAAAAATCATTCCCATTTTCAATATTTCTCCGAGACGATTCTAATGAGTAGCAGCACGATAGGGTTTGGATCACAGGGGTCTGTACCGCTTCATGGGAGGCTATGGGGGTTGGATCACAGGGGTCTGTACCGCTTCATGGGGGACTATATGTTCTATACAGTTTATTGTATAGCATTAAAGAGGTTTTACAGTAAAATGGCCGCATTAAAACAGGTTCTATTGTAGATCTGATGGTATGACCAAACATTTCTGCATTCATATATCATTTTATATAAAAAACAAAGCCAATCATTTAGTTCATATTCTTGGGTATAAGACAAAGCTATAATAGCACGAGTATTGGATCGCATTAACCTAAATACACACCACATTTAAGATATAATATACATTTGCACCACTTCCCCATTTCCGTTTGGTCAAGGACACTATTCAACCGCATTGAATAATATATCCCTAGACCATACTGGTTATTATATCTTAACACGCTTGCAGGAAATTTGTCATTACTGAAGTCAACAGGTTGGAAGCAGATGAAAGACCAAAAAACTGGTCTTATTTAATAGGGTCTAAATGGTTCGGCAGGTAGAAGTTACCAAAAACATATTATTTTGGGAATAAAAGTAGACGATATTTTTTCATCTGTCTGGCGACAGTTACTTAACTAGTAAATAGAAATAAGATAACCATTTACCGGCTAAGCGCGACCTAATTAGTGCTTGCAAACAGCTTGGATCCAGATGAGACGCCGAGTAACTCGGCGTCTCATCAGGATCCAAGCCGTTTGACACTCGGTCTACAAATTCTAAACTACTTGAACGAATCCAAAGTAATTCAAAATTGTAAAACAGATCGGAGATCAAGCTGACCTTATTGTTGCAACAGGTAAAGGGTTGTAGGAACTGGACTAGGAATGAGAGAGCAAGTGAACTGCCCGCGGGTTATCTACGATAATAAGCACGAATCATGGCGAAGAAGACAATGCTCTCATGGTACAACTGTATTAACGTAACAGAGTAGCAAAAAATAGCCCTTCAAACAGTAAGGTTTTTGTTGTGTCTGTAAAAAATGTCAAATACTATAATTTTAAAACGTACACATTTTCTTTTATTTACTTTAAAATGCTATCTGAATTTCGAGAGGCGTGGGTCCTGATATAAAATGTTGTGTTACTGTGTTACACGGCTTCTTGTCTGGATCTAAACTGTCCGCAAGTGTCGTCACAAATTGGTCCATGATGTTGAACGAATTTAAGACGACAATAGAATCACGCAAAAGCAACAACACAACTTATTATTGTAATACTTAGGAGTGCAGTTGGTTGCTTAATGAGGGACAAAAGTAATGCGGGAAGCTATAGGAGATTTCCGCATAGCTTATATCCTGCAATAAGCTACAATTTATTTCAAACATTCAGAATAAGACTTCTTTCCAGATATCACAATAGAGAGACTTTACTACACTTCAAAATAATAATGTGCCATTCTGCAAATCAACTTATCTAAACTTCGTCACATTGACTTTTCATCAGCCCTTTCACCGCCAATGTCGCATAAATACACCACGACAAATAGTGCACTCCCAGATGAGACGCCGCCTTTTTAAGGTGGCGTCTGATCAAGGACTTCACTTTTTGTCTCACTCTATTTCAATATCTATGCTTTATTCCTTTGAAATTTGCATTCATTTATTGTATTTCCTTATTTTTGAGAATGATTCAACAAAATTAGATTGCAAACGAAAATTAGAAATTTTGCACCGAAAGGGTTAGGGTATATACAAACTAATTGCCTTTATACCGGTAACATTTATTGTCTGATGGAAGATGCCGAAGAAATACATGTAACTGAAATCTGAAGTCAACCCACTATCCCATGCACTGATACGCATTTTAAGGCGTTTGCAAACAGAGTGGACCCATGTCAGATGGTTCCTAAAGAAGATGTCTCATCCAGTTCTGCTGTATGATTATGAAATTCTACAGTTTCTATCATGACAAACATGCATATTCACGGTCACCTTGATCTGTTTTAAGTTTGGAATAGTCAATTTGAAATTCAGCGTTAACGTCGGGTATACGGGGAAGTACATGCATATTAACCCTTTACTCCATAAATACGCCTTTCTACACCTTCGCAAAAAGAGTAGACCCAGATCAGACGGCTCCGTCTGATCAGGATCTGCTTTGTTTGCTTATGGAATAATATACATGTAAATCTGATTCTAGAGTTTCTTCTTTGGTAACATTTACATGTGCTAATATACCATTTGAATAATTGATCTAATTAATATTCACGGTGTCATTATTCCTCACATAAATATCAACCCATTCCCTCAAATGCCATTTTTAGATACAACCTCTTTGAATAAATCTACTGAAAAGGAGCATTATCTAGAGAAAAGGAAATTTTTAGAATTGTGTAGTTTTGAAACTATTGTGATAAAGAGAGCATTTGCTCCTATGGAGCAAATGCTCTATTTATCACAATGGTTTCAAAAAGTGATTTTTACAGAGACATCAAAAGGCGTCAATATGAAGGGAATGGGTCAATGGAGTAACATGCTAAGACTGATCAGCTAGGGACATTCGACAAGTCACAGTAGATCGATTACGATTACATGCAAGATAGGAAATTAATCAGTATCTTATTCACAAAATGCGTGAGTGACCAAATCAAACCACTAGTTGCTTTCTGTATGGGGTCGTCTTGGATTACATGCACTTAACATCAATACATATGTAGCTATTTATGTACAGTAAACTTAAGCCACAAATCTCTTTTAATCCAAGTTTCAGAATAGCCCCTGCAACGTGCAATGCGATTATAATGCACGGTTCCAGCTACGGGCTCTACTTACCTGTATTTGGACGACTAAGTAAGCCAGTGATATAAGTAAATCCCACTAACGTCTCACAGTAGGTGGTAGCTTAACCCTTTCCCTCACATAAACGCAATTTCATGCATTTGCAAACAGATTAGACCCAGATCAGACGGCTCCTAGAGGAGCCGTATGATCAGGGTCCGTTTTGATTACACTTAACATCAATACATCTGTAGCTATTTCTGTACAGTAAACTTAGTCAAAAATGTATTTTAATCAAAGTTTTAGAACAGCCGCTGCAACTTGCAATGCGATTATAATGTACAGTACCAGCTACGGGCGGACTCTACTTATCTATAGATGGACGACTAAGTAAGCCAGAAATATAAGTAAACCCCACTAATGCCATCATAAAAAATAATTATGTCTTATTAAAGGTCTTACAGGCAGGTGGTTCCTTAACACTTTCCCTCATATAAACGTCTTTTCATGCATTTGCAAACAGAGAAGACCCCGATCATACGGTCCCTATAGGAGCCGTCTGATCAGGGTCTGCTCTGTTTGCCTATGGTGTAATATAGATCTGATTCTACAGCTTCTGTCGGAGCCAAAATGTCCAGTGTTCATATGCCATTATAGAAAATAATCTTATTAATATTCATGACGTCAATATTTCCTACATGAATATTCATCAGGGAAAGGGTTAAATGGGTTTTCACTGTATACTAAACATAATCTGCTCCAACCCTAACGATGTTTCACATATTCGTGAAAGTCTCAGGAGCATTAAACTGATTGTTCGATATTTCGAAACATTGACTCACTCGATATTTCGTAACATATCGATCACGATTACGATTACCAGCGAGACAATGTGGAATTAATTAGCTACTTACTCACAGCATGAGTGACGTTTCTAGCAAGTCCCCTATAGTAGAATGCAGTAGAACCTGTCTTAAGCGACCTGATATTGATTAGACACAGGAATCTTAAATAGCAAGTGTTTACTTAACGCAGGACAAAATTAACGCAGAAAGCTCCTATATGATCTTTCTTCATTACTTTTGACCTGCATTAAGCTTAATGGAGGACAAAAGTAACGCAGAAACCTGCCTTACATGCCCATAATTAAACCTCTTTTTGATGGTCGCTTAAGACAGGTTCTACTATATGTCTGAACCCTTATCAGACAGAAAAGTGTCTGCTCTTTATTTGCTGAATATCAATTTTACTTAAATCCATTTTGATCAAGCCTTTAAGGAACTAATGAGCGAGTGTCAAAGTGCTTATATTCTGTTGAGACGCAAAGCTACTTGGCGTCTCATCTGGGTCCAAGCTGTTTGCAAAAACCAGCCAAGACGCGCTGTTTCTGGGTCTTTAAGGCATGTTGCAGCTTAACCCTTCCCTTGCTGAATTTTAAAATTCATTTCTCCTTCTTTACCCATGCCCTGTTGCATAATTACATATATATGTACAAGTATTTCGCTGTGCAATCACTGCTGTGGAGTGCACTGGTTGCACAATCAACTTGTAAATAGTGCAGACCCTGATGAGACAGCTCCTGCAGGAGCTGTCTCATCTGGGTCTTCACTATTTACAGGTAGGTATATTGACGTGAATAGCAAGCGAAGGGTTAATGTAGGGCACCAAAAAACAATTTATTATTATTATTTGTTTGCCCTAATTTAATAATTTCAACGCTGATTTATCAAAGTGGAATAGCCCATTACTGTTAAACGAAAGATAACATTCAATATATAAGTCCGGTTTCTACATGGCAAACATTGCATACCCTGATTAGAGACTCCCCCAGGAGCTATCTGGTCCGCGTCTATACTGTTTGCAAATGATAGTTCGTCCGTTTCCCGCTTTCAAATGGCCAAACAACCAAATGCGTTTTAAGACACATGCTAAATGAATAATTGGTCGTTTAACACGGGGTCTACTGTACATCTTCATTAGACTGCACTGTTCATAATGACAATACACAAGCTTAATTAAGTACACCTTCTACACTTTTCAACTCCCTCCATGCCATTTATAGGCGTTTTATGAACACCAAAAATTGGACCAAGTGGCACAATGTACTGCGCTGACCGTAGGTAGAACCCACTGAAAACAAACAAATACATGTATGTGTTTTACACATGCATATGACTAGCAAGATTGTTGAGTGGTGTTACCTTATCAACCGTTCTGAAATAAATCTGGAAACCGAGACCTGACTCACATTTGCAAACAACTTGAATCCAGATGTGACGCCGAGTAACTCGGCGTCTCATCAGGATCCAAGCTGTTTGACACTCGGTCAAGATTTTCGAAAAAAGCTTGATCGAACTGATTGAATCACAGGTAGTGAATTTGTATACCAGATCCAAAACTGAGAAGGCAATATTTTTTCACAGCCTGGGAAGATAATGCAGGTGAATTTATAAACAAACACCTTTGACACAGATGAGACGCTTAAGAAGTAATTCGGTATTTCATCAATACGATTTCCATTATGGTGATATTACCTTCAGAAAAAAGTAAGCGAATGTAAAACACCTTTAAAAATGCTGCAAATAGAAATTAAAGTTGACATTATTATCGCACCCTTTATACAAATTACTTCGATTTAACAGAAGTTCGAGTCTGGACAATTTCTCAAATTGAGAAATCGGATGACTCGCACTTCTGCTATCTCGAAGAAATTTGTATGGTCTCTTGAAGTTCGAGATATTGAAGTTCAAGTGAATTTGACTCGTACAGTAAGACCTCTCTATAACGACCACTAAACGTGTTAATTAGTTGGTATTTATGACAGGTGGCTGCTTAAAGCAAGGTGAAAGTAAAACAGAACGCTCATATAGCAGCGTTCTGTTTTACTTTCACCTTGCTTTAAGCAGCCACCTTCCTTTAACACAAAATACTTGATGTGATAAAGTGGCCGTTATAGAGAGGTTTGACTCATATATTTATTAACACGTTTATGTTATCTAAGGAAAACTCGTCCAGATTTTACTTTGGAACAATCCATTTTTCATAAGGAGGGGCACAACAAACAAACTATTTACTGGAATATGCCATTGTCATTGATGGGTTCAGTAAAGAGGAGCCCCCCCCCCACCCTGATCAAGGTCGACACTGTTTGTGTATGTGCTTTTTAAGGGGCACTGCAAGAAAGGGTTAAGCAACACCGACAAAACATCAATGTCATTGTACTGTAAAACCCCTCTAATGCGACCACCTAAAAGAGGTATAATTCTGGCAGGTGGTAGCTTAATGCAGGACAAATGTAATGCAGAAAGCTCCTAGATGAACTTTTCTGCATTACTTTCTTTTCCTGCATTAAGCAATCGCCTGCTTATAACGACACCCATGTTTATTCACTTATTGGTCGCATTAGATGGCTTTTAATGTATAGTATTGGTAGCATGGCAAACAGTGCAGTCCCTTTCAGAGAGCTCTTAAATAATCCATCTGAGCTATGTCTACAGAGTGTAAGTGACCCATATATTTATTTCCGCAAATGGAAAGGACCATGATGACATGTATCACTCACCTGAGACAACACGTATGCCGTTTGTGTTTATATGAGTATATTTCCATTATTTGAAATATACTAAGAAGCTCACCGCTTGTCAGCCATGTGCTATTCAGGAATTTGCAAATGATCATATAAGGAATGTTCCTACATGTACAACCCTATAACCTATACAGTCATATACAAACATTCAGTTTCATCCGTTATGGCCATGTTTTTATCAACAATAAAGGCTAGACAAGTTTTAGTAAATATTCACCTAAGGGACATCTCTGCAAAATTTTATTGAAATCCAGTCAGTTGCTTCAGACAATAATATTTATGTAGATTTCTACCATAGTCATTCAAGGAATGTTTGGTCACATAAACAAAGTTCCTGCAACATAATATTATAACCCGTTCAGTACCTTGAAAACGGTTCTATAATATCATATGGAAACAGTTTGGATCCAGATGAGACGCCGAGTAACTCAGTGTCTCATCAGGATCCAAACTGTTTGATACTATTTATTGTTTGTTTTTTATAAAGAAACTGAACAAGCGCTTACTAGCAGAATTGTGTCTAGTAGACGACAAAACTGACACTGAAAGATCTGCCCAGTTGTTTCAGAGAGACAACTTATTTTAAACTGTATATATATTCTAGCAGACATAAGGAAAACAAACATTCTGAAAGTATTCCTTTTGCAATAGAGTGTCCCCTACCGGCTGACTATAAACTATATAAATGTGATTTGTTTCGAAATAAGGAATAAATTGATATTATTTTAGACATCAATATATAAAACCTTTTATAACGTGCAATGTTTCAATACATGTAAAACGTAATTAAAAATAAAAACGTTCCTGCTTGAAAAATGTAGGAGGAGTTGTTTGGACAAAGCACAAAACAAAAAACGATTAAGTTCTCATTATAATAAAAGTACATACTAAAAATATCACTTCAATATTTGACGGGGGTTAGAAAAAAGGTCCGGAAAAACTAAACTTTCCTGAAATATTCTACGCCCAACTGCTGTAATTCCGTGAATTCAAACTTGATCATAAAGCTATATACCAAGTATCACTTAAAGATTTGCGAGTGTTTAGCAAAAAACTGAAGCTGATGGACTGACGGTAGTCCCCTTCGGCGTTGCCGTAAGGGTACATGTACTAACAAACCCCGTCCCAGACTGGTCAATGTTGGAGGAGTGTCACATAAGCGTCAATTCTGTCATATTGCATTGAAATATTCCAAGTGGTTTCAAATGAGAAGCTATTGAAATTTTTGTCTATAGCCATATAAAGAAAGTTAGTCACGCATTTGGCGGACATGCATTTTGACAAATCAAAATGTCCTGAACAATTGTGGTAGAGGACCACCAAAAGAATATTCCTGCACAAATATTATGAAATCCTCCCAGTGAGTTAATCGAAGAAGATCTTTCAAACTTCTACTACATTGTACATGTATCAGGGGTGTAACATCAATCTAAAAGGTGGACACATTATTAAGGTCAAAATTGTACAAAAATCAAAGGCTTAGTGGGGTAGACTTTGATAAATGTTCTGTCTTGTCATGTAGTCGGACGACGGATGGTGGGCGCTCGCAATAACTAACCATGAGCATGTACTCAGGTGAGTCAATAGCCTAGGCTACTATGGCTGTATCATGGAGTAATCTACAAGTGGATTTCCAATTCTGATAATACATATTCACAGTCATGTTATTAGAGAACAGTGACCTTTTATTACTAAAGCGTTGTAAACAGAGGTTAATGTGCCTAGTATATGTATAAAACAACCTGACCTGGTGAACTGGGTGGACCAAGTGTTTGAGTAGTAGTACTTCTAAGTACTTACATACTGTACAGTGTGACACTATCGCAGCCATATCAAAGCGGGCATTCACCTTAACTATTTCCATATTTACCGTTTATTAAAGATTTTACCAGCTCATTAATATTCAAGGAGAGAATCAATAAAATGAAATATGGAAAGGGGATTTTTCCCCATCAGGATGGAGACTTTAAAACCAGATTTATAAACTTTCACAAGCAAACAGAGCAGACCCTGATCAGACGGATCCTATAGGAGCCGTCTGATCTGCGTCTGTTCTGTTTGCATATGCGTGAAAATGGAACTATTCTGGCAACGACCTGGCTGCAAGGAGTCACATACGCATTAGAAAGAACTGTTTTGTTGTAAATGCATTTACGCGCCGCGTTGCCGTACACGACAGTATATGAATTCTCCTTATCCATTTCTTCAAAGAATATTTATGTAAGAAAAATGACGTCATGAATGTTAGTTCAATTTATGTGTTATAGTAGCACATGGACACATGAATGTTTGGTCATGGTAGAAACTGTAGAATCATACCTTTATTATATCAGAAGCAAACAGAGCAGACCCTGGTCAGACGGCTCCTATAGGAGCCGTCTGATCTGGGTCTACGCTGTTTGCAGAGGTGTAGAAAGGCGTATTCATGGAGTAAAGGGTTAATTCATTATATTTTAAGAAACAAGTCCAATTCTTTCAGTCAACGTGTTAAAGACCTTTGCAAACCAAGTAGTCCCAGATCAGACAGCTCCAGCAGCTGATCATGGTCTGCTTTGTTTTTTCATGAAATCCCACAGTTTCTGCTATGGTACAAAATACCCTATTTCATTATATCATTTTAAACATTCAGTTAATTAATGTGCATGGTGTCATTATTTCTTGCATAAATAGTCCTGAACATAAGAATAAAACATAAGCTCGGGAGTTGAAACCCCTGTCTGCGAATATGCCCGTGTGTCAACGTCGTGAAACACTTGATGAATTCAAGTATAAGGAATAACGCAATATCTCATACAGGTTATTACGATGTGACAAGACACAGCTGTCATATGCGCCTTTATGAACATTACTTCATCCTGTTTCTAATTACGAGGCAAATGTTTATAACAATTCAGCTACTGTATGTGTTCATCACATATTTGTGTTTGTGTTTATCGCATATGTTCAACGTTTAGATTTTTGATTAATTATTGTCTATACAATAAATATACCACAACATTAATTTCTTGTTGGCAAATATATTGGCATACAGTATAACTCATCCTTAAGCGACTATTCATTTATTGCACATAGGAGCGTAAAAAAGCAAATTATTGCTTAATGCAGGGCAATCCTATTAGGAGCTTTCTGCATTACTTTTGACCTGCATTAAGCTATCACCTGCCTCACATACCCATGATTAGATGTATTTTTGATGACCGCTTAATACAGGTTCCACTGCACGTTGTTTGATAATTCTATTTTAACTTGCCAGTAATAAAACTACTGTAACAACATCTTAAGAGATCACTTTATGAGTACACACGGATGTCCCATTCCCTCATATTGACGCATTTTGACGCCTCTGTTAAACAATTACATCATAGGCTATTTTTAGACACAATTTGTTTTTAATAAATCTACCGAAAAGGAGCATTAACTAGAGAAAAGGAAAACTGTAGAATTTTGTAGCTTGAAACCAGTTATAAATAGAGCATTTGCTCATGTGGGAGCAAATGCTCTATTTATCACAATGATTTCAAAAAGTGACTTGTACAGAGTCGTCAATATGAGGGAATGGGTTAAAGTCACATTTTGAAATCATTGTAATATATAGTATCAAAATAGTTTTAAAAATACAGGATTCTAAAACTTACATTTTTCCTAGTAAATGCTTCTTTTCAGTAAACTCATTCAACGAGATTTGGTCTAAAATAGCCTATGACGGAATGAGTTACAGCAGGTGACTGCTTAGAGCTGGACGAAAGTAATGCAGAAAACTCATGCTACATGTACGTTTTACGACACCCAAATATCACCTCTTCTCTAGTTTATGCAGATGAATATTTAAATGTTGCACCATGTATATAACTTTAAATTAGACTGACACATTATCAAATAGTGTAGATCTTGATCAAGCAGCTCATTCTGGAGCTGTTTGATCTGGGTTTGGAATATTTGCAGAAGTTTGTTTGCCTGAATATTTATGGCATGTGGGGTACGTTGAATCAAAGATGTGGCAAAGGTCCAAAAAGATAACTCCTTCAGCACGTGTAAATAGTGTTCGTGATAATCTTGCATACCGAACAAAGCATGTAACTATTTATTACTTTGATTCTGATATTTGGTGAATATAAAGTACAATATTTAATGTAGAACTTTACTGTCTCTTAACAATCTGATTTGGAAACAGTCAAATGTAGCGAATACAGACCTACGTTTCTTCTTCAGGGTTTTGCTGTACGAAGAGATTCTTAATATATTCAAGAAAAGGAAGTTGAGATGACGCTGTCATGTCTGCCGCTCAACAGGTCAGGCCTTGCCAAGACAATTTTACGGGGAATAATTAATGGAACAAGAAGGAAATGAAGACAAAGCAAGAGACGCGAAGACAACATCAATGAGTTTGAGTTTTGCAACATCTCAGAGAGCAGTGACAGACAGGACAAAATGGAAATAGAGTGTCATGAAGTCAGCCAAAATGCCCCCCACGACTAGGTTACCGGAACAGTGAAGTGAATAATGATCCTTTTTTGAAACAAAGATATAAAATGGATACAGACACACGTTTCTTCTTCAGGTGTTTGTTGCACGTTTGTTCGTACACATATATCGTGTCGCAGCAATTTAAAAACAAACATGGCAACATACATTATCACCTCGCCAATGCGAATATTCAAACAAGTGCCATTATCTGCCTTTAAGACAGATAGTCGCTTAATGCAGGGTGAAGGTCACGCTGAAAGCTCCACAAGGACTGTCACCCTCCATGAAGCAGTTGCCTGCCTAAAAGGACATCAGTTGACATTTTGGTAGCAATTTGAATGAGTGAGGTTTGAGTGTATATTGATTGAAAGACAGCTGCAACTTTTGTATTATAAAACGTTCTTGTTCTTCATCTATAAATGCACCAAACATGTCTTAAACACAAACTATATCTCAATATATGTCCAGCTCAGAAAGAGAAAATAATAAATTAACCCATTTGCGCTCAGCATCCCATAAAACATAGGCAAACAGTGTGGGCCATTGAAAAATGGGTGGATTTCAAAATAAGATACGGACGGGTTTTCCATAAATATTGGAACAAATGGATTAATATATAATTATGATATTAAGATCATTTTGTGCATTGAAACTAACCAAACCACAACAATATCACCACGAATACAAACGACGGGTTTTACATACATCTACTGTGAGCAGAGGTACAGATAAGATGCGTAAGTTAAAATATTTTCACGAATAACTCCATTAATTTTCCATCAAACCCTCTTCGAGACGATTCTAAAGAGTGGTAACAACATAGGGTATGGTGAAGAAATAACGAATTTAGTATTTGAGTACGCACCCTTATCTGTTGGTCTGTGTGAGTAAATAGAACTACAGTAATGTGAACACATAATTCATGACACGAAGGCGCCTGTACAACCCAGTAGTTGCTTCAGGCAAAAGTAAAAACAACATTCTGCATATTTTGTTGCTCCTATTGAGCAAAGGCTATATTTATCACAATGGTTCCAAAATGTGACTTTTACGGACACGCCAAACTGCGTCACTAGGAGGGAATGTGCAGGACACAAGTGATGGGGAAAGCTCCCATAGGAGTTTTTGCATTACTTTTTTTATCCTTTGTTAAGCAACCTCTTGTAATTCAAGGCGCCATTTTTTCGTAAAGTGGTTGCTTTAGAAGGGCGCCACTGCAGTCTGGATAGTAAGTGCTGCTTTCAAGAATTATTAACCAGTAGTGACGCGGCTGTATGGCATATTCCCGTGTTAAACTGAATTTAATTTCATTATCATATAATGTTCAGTGATGTCCAATACGAAAACATTCATTATCTATAAATCAATGAATAATTTAAACTAACTTTAATCAAATATATACTGTAAAAGAAGAGGGCAATTGTGGCTTTATATAGTTCGACCCAGTCTACAGGCCATTTAGGTTATTTTGTAAACATGACCCATTGTCCAACAATTTTCTAATAACATTATCAATACTCTTACAATACCCTAGCAGTGCTTTCAGCGAATCTTTTTTATTATTTCATTCTAGCTATGTAAGAAAAACTGTCCCTATACCCGACGGCCCTTGTTTTACAAATTAGAACTGCTTGAGTAATTTTCGTAAAAGGCAGCCAAGGGAACATTCTTGCAAAATCATATTGAAATCAGTGTAGTCGTGTCAAAGAAGATTTTTTCATTATGGTACAAAAGCAGTATGAAGTAAAGTGACTCTCTCCTGTCTGCCAGGTGTATATATAATCACAGCAGCTTGAACAAGTATATCAAAGAATGATCTATGATAAAATACCTACAAAATTATATTAAAATACATGTATGGCATATTTTTTCAAAGGTGAAAACTTCCGAATGTTTTACTACAGCCATATGTTGAAGTCGAGCCCCGCTACTAGCGGCAATGTTTTTGACAAATTATAACTACTTGAACAACGTCAGTAATTGCTCACCGAAGGCCATGGAATGAATATTTCTACAAAACTAAATTGAAATCATGGAGTTCGTTTTAGAGAAGAATGCTACAGTATCACTATACATGTAGCCGTGACTGGAAAACTAGCCAACTTTTGCGGAAATGTGTTTGGACGAATCAAATCAAATTGACTACTGTACCCTAAGGGACCTTCCCGTTAAATTACATCGGAATCCAGCGTGTGGTTTCTGAGAAGGTCCACTACTCGTATATTCCTTAAGTAACTTTACATCAACTGGACACAGGGATATTAAAACGAAGGTGGTTGCTTAAACCCTTTCCCTGTTCTGTATTTATTGATTATTCCAAATTCCAATACCTGCTGAAATTAATGGAAAAATAGTTAAAACGAAAAACGGAAGGTGAAACATTGTAACCATTTTAGAAAGTAAAGAAACACATCTCTAGGAGCAGTCTGATCTTGGTCTACCCCGTTTGCGAATCCGTGAAAACACGTTTCTATGAGGGAAAGGGTTAATAAAGGGCAAAAATAATTTTAAAAAAACCTAACACCTGCCTTAAAGGCATAGAATGAGACGTTGTTTTAGTATTTGATTAAGACAGGGTATACTGCATTTCCCAACCGACCTCGCTGTAAAAATATAAAATCTGATCAAATTGGAATTTTATGCAAGGTTCAATACTATCGAATAATTCAAGCTTTTAAGAAACAGCTGACCGAGTGTCAAACAACACTCGGAACACCTCAGCTATTTTTATCGAAATAGACCTATATTCGGAACCCTGACGGAATACGATTGACGAGCCTATATTCCGAACCATGACGGAACACGGCGAGTAGTTACGATTTTGTCAAGCAACTTGGATCCACCCAATAATATGGAACGCCATTCCTCCATGCTAATTGCTAAATACAAAATGCGAAATGCTTTTTGCCAATTGTGTAAATTGCTAGGGATTGTTCCAAATTATGGGTGTAAATGACAAATGCGAAATGTTTATTGCTAAATGCATGTTTGCACTACTAGCATTGAACAGCGCCATTTTTAAAGTGACTGTATATTTGCTAAATTCATGCTTATTTACATTAAACCTTATTGCACTACTAAAATAAAAATGGCACTGTTCAATGCTAGTAGTGCAAACATGCATTTAGCAATAAGCATTTCGCATTTGTCATTTGCATCCATCATTTGGAACATTCCGGTTCTTTCCCTACCAATATACACAATCGGCAAAAAGCATTTCGCATTTAGCCAATAGCAGGGCAGAATGGCGTTCCATACAATTACGAGGTATTTGCAAATGCGAGTCAGGTCGCTGATAGCGGGATGAGGGTTTACGTATGTTTATTATATATTTCAATACCTACTGAATATTCATAGATGGAATAGTTATAATGAAGAATGGAAGGTTGAACACTGAAGCCGTTTTAGAATTAAAGAAACGGATCTATCAAATTCCATTAGCAAACAGAGCAGGCCCTGATCAGACGGCTCCTATAGGAGCCGTCTGATCTGGGTCTTCTGTGTTTGCACATGCGTAAAAACACGTTTATATGAGTGAAAAGGTTAAATCATTGCCTATCGGTAAGGTCTTGCATTGCAAATATCTTCTATACATACGAAGCCCTATCACAGATTATATTTGTTCGTAAATTATAGTGTGACGGTGCACTTAGCAAATGAAACTGCAATGATTGAATGTTTGCTAGTTGTTTCAGGACTAAAAAGATGCAGCTATTTTCTATTCGAATTTAAATGCAGTAAAACCCCTCTAATGCGACCAGCAAAAAAGGGCATAATTCACAGTGGCATAGGCAGATGACAGCTTAATGCAGGAGCTTTCTGCATAAATTTCGTCCTGCATTAAGCAACCACCTGCTTATAAAGACAGCCATGTTTATTCATTAAGTGGTCGCATTAGAGGGGTTTTACTGTAGCCTTTTTGCGCCATTTTGTTTTCGAGATATCGTAAACAAACAACAGGTTCTAAATGTCGAAAACAAGCGTGAGATAAAAGATCTAAACGCCTTAAGATGGGCAATTATTGGCATTTTATCACACTAAAATAACCCATCCCTCAATATTGAGCAATAAACAGATAATGACAATCGTAATACAATTTCAGTGTAGGGAGGTCATAGAAATGCAGTATTTTGCATCCATTGATCAGAAAATAAGAGTTATATGTAAGACATTAACACAAATACTCACTAATTACAGTAAAAACCTCTCTATAATGGCCACTAAATTACACCAAGTAGTTTGTGTTAAAGGCAGGTTGATGTTTAAAGCAAGGTTAAAGTAAAACAGAACGCTCCTGTAGGAGCGTTCTGTTTTACTTTCACATAGCTTTAAACAGCCACCTTCCCTAAATACCAACTAATTAACACAATTTAGTGACCGTTATATCAGATCGGTAAAATTCTTATAATATATAACGTACACAATTCTAAAAACATAGAGCGTTGTAAGGAAGAAATCGTAATCCTTTACTAAATATACATACATAATTATATACGTCTTTGCAAACACAGTACATGTAGAACTAGACCAGACGGTCCCAAGAGGAACCGTCAGATCAGACTACAATGTATACATGTAGTATGCTCCGTTTGTTTATGAAATAATAAAGATCTACTATCGTCCGCATTTTCCGTGTTCATATGACATGTACAAACAACTCATCAAGATATATTTAATTCATGTACATACATGTATATACGTCTTTGCAATTACATAATGTAGTAGAATTAGACCAGACAGGAACCCTCAGATCAGGGTATGCTCTGTTTGTTTATGGAATAACACATACTTGATTATACATCATCTGCTATCGTCCATGTTCATATGCCATTAAAAAAACTCTTCTAATATAATTATATACGTACATTAAGCGGAGCAAAAGATAAAGATGCGTACCCAAATATTAAAATCGCCATTTCTCCATCAAACCCTATGTTGTGACCACTCTTTAGAATCGTCTCTTCGAGACGATTCTAAAGAGAGGTCACAACATAGCGTTTGGTGGAGAAATAAAGAAGTTATTCTTGAAAATGTTTTAATTTACGCATTTTATCTGGAACCTCTGATTTTAGTTCTTCTTATATGAATATTCAAGACGTAAAGAGTTAAAGCAAATGGACATATCACTACTTCGCCATTTCTCATTCATGCATAAACTCAGAGAATAACAATGCAATTAATTTCAGATCAACAGCTGTCTGGACGAGCTCAAAGTATATCCCGACCCGAAAATATGTCCGGACTGCGTATGTAAAACCTATTACGTTACTTCCAAATAAACCCTTGCTTAGATTTCCACTAATACCGGAAGACACCAAGATTCCGATAATTAATTTCGTACGAAAGACGATAGCTTAGTTACATCCGTTCCACTATAACCATCCAGACAGCGATGATGTTGTGGGTATTTTTTTCTTAATCGCTTTTGAATGTACAGTCAAAATCCTCTAAACCAGACTTCCAGATTGGTATCAATATCGGTCTTTAAGACAGGTAACAGCTTAATGCAGGATGAAATTCATGCAGAAAGCTCCAAAAGGAGTGCATGAATTTCAACCTGTATTAAGCAGTCAACTGCCTAAAAAGAATGATATGGATATTTATTTGGACGGCCGGTATGGAGGAGTACTACTGTATATTATCTGTGGCTTAACCAATCTTATTATATAATAGATTATTGCAGGGCGACGACCGTACATCAGACAGAATGAATTGTCATAATGTCTAAGTCGTAGGTAGCGGTGTCGAACTAATTTTCTGGTTTATGTAATTATTAGTGATCATACCGGACACTGTTACACTGATAAAAAAGCTCGTACTTTCAAAACATTTTCCAGAATTCGGATTTTTTCCCAATATGTTATACATGCCGCTATATAATGCTACTTCATTATATCGTTAACTTGCAACTCTAACGGCTTGGTATTAATATTAACCCTATTGCATTCTATAAAAAAAATAGTTACCGCTTAATTCATTTCACTTCCGATTTGATCTATCAAAGCTACTGATACAGGTGCGTGCACTAATACCAACATCGTCATTTCTACACCAAACCCTATACTGTGACCACTCTTTAGAATAGTCTCTTCTATTGACTGTTAAACAGCTTAGATCCTAGCAGGGAAGGGGTTACACATCCCCACTATTCTCAATCATCCCAACCGTCTTGTTCTGCATTGTTCACAATGTACCGACTGGTTTTTATCTTCTCATAGTACGACTCAATTATCTACGACAAAAGGAAAGTTCCTTCACAAGTACGACATCCATCGCTACTCTAACAGAATTTCCATACAATCAAATTATAAATATCAACGTCCTTTTCGTTAAAAAGAAAACATGGTTAATTGGAGATTAATCTTTAAATCACTTGTGCTGTAATTTCCTCGTAATTTAAATCATTTAGTTTACTGGATTCGTTCCGAAAGTTATTTAATGGAAAACTCCCTCATTTTTGACTCACTTGTACACAATGGAGATGGTAATATTGTGACACTGATTTGTGATTACAATTCAAATTGCAGTTATTATAATTTACAAACGACACCTAGTGTAAAACATTGATACACAGTAAAACCCCTGTAAACCGGACGTTCAATTTGGTATAACTATCAGTCTTGGAGACGGGCGGCAGCTTAATGCAAGGGCGAAAGCCATGCAGAAAGCTCCTATAGGAGCTTTCTGCATGACTTTCACCCTGCATTAAGCAGCCACCTGCCTAAAAGTATTTAAATTCTTCCCTGCTAGAATTCCAGTTTAGAGGGCTTTGACTGTCCTTTTCTTTTTTCAAATAGCGGATGACATAACAATATTAAGTAAGCGCATTAAGCACTTTTGAACGCACATATCCTGTGTGAAAAGAGCGCTATATAAATGTGGTATAATAATAATAATAATAATTATAATAATAATATATAAATGTTTTACCCTTCCCCCGCTGACAGCTACTTGTCTCACATTTTTAAACAGCTTAGATCCAGGTGGTATGCCGAAAGACAGCCGTTTCTCAAATGCTCAAAACCTGTTACCAAACCTCTCACCAAACTCGCTTCATTGACCCTTTCATTCATATAAACGTGTTTTCATGCATTTGCAAACAGTAGACCCAGATCAAACGGTTCCTATAGTAGCCGTCTGATTAGTGTCTGCTCTTTTTGCTTACGGAATTGGAAATATCTGTTTCTTTACTTTCTAAAGAGGCTACAATGTTCCACCTTTCATATTTCATCATTACTATTTTGTTCATGAATATTGAGTAGGTATTGACATTTGAAATAAACACAGAACAGGGAAAGGGTTAAAGTGCAAATTGAAACGTCACTGAATCAAAAGGCACTAGGTTCATTCTCGTTATTGAAGCGTGCTTATAATGTATGTATAATAAATGCAGTAAAACCTCTCTATAACGGCCACTAAATTGTGTTAATTGGTTGGTATTTAGGGCAGGTGGATGCTTAAAGCAAGGTGAAAGTAAAAAAGAACGCTCCTATAGGAGCGCTCTATTTTACTTTTATCTTGCTTTTAGCGGTCACCTGCCTTTTACACAAAATGCTTGATGTAATTTAGTGGCCGTTATAGAGAGGTTTTACTGTACGTTGAAAAATAATATTGAAATTAGAAATAATGATTTCACAGCAACGCTGTAGAACACAAGAATTTACAAACAAGTATATACCAAAATTATTGTATTGTACCCAATTACCCGATACATATATTGTGTAAATCATATACATTATGTACGAAACAATCCTATTTTGCACGTGCACTTTGAACTAAGACGGAATAATTTCTACAATAGTTCTTTTCCCCAAGGAAGTGATACTGAGTACAGGATGAGATATTGATCTTTTAAGATTATATTTGACCTTGCGATAATTTCCCTGTTGGATAATGCAAGAACATATATCTATTCTGCTGTGATCAGTAAAGAAATATATGGTTTAGCTGTTTTTCGCGATGTCTTGTCGTGAACGGACGTTTACACCTTTGGCGCCAAAATTGTCGTCTGCAAATAATGTCGTCTGCATTCAGTTTCTTCTCCAAAACGTAAATGCTGTGTTAAACAGTTTGTATCCTGATGAGACACAGTCTGGGTCCAAACTGTATGCAATGGTTATTTTGCAAAGGTTAATTGCAGCAAGCCTATTGCAGCAATCCCTGTTAATCGCTGTCCGGTGATTTCAGTGGTGAAGAGACAAACGTTAGTTAATATCACCTTACAGTAGAACTCGTCTTAAGTGATCATTAAAAAGATGTCTAATAATGCATCTATAAGGCAGATGGTAGCTTAATATAGATCAAAACAATGCAGAAAGCAACTCCTATAGCTCTAATATTGAGCTATCATCTGCTTTGTTAAGGTTCTTTTGTTTAATCCATATATGGTCGCTTAACCCATTCCCATTTGTGAAACCATCGTGATAAATACAGAACAGAACAGAACAGAACATATATTTATTGATTTGTACATCAGTACATCATCATTCATACACATGTTAATACATATAATATTCAAATATAATGTATAACAATGAAAAAACAATACTTTATTACATTATACCATGTCACATTATATTTTTTCACGTGATTCTTTATTTTGATTTACTTCATATGTCTATTATTCCGAGGATGAAACAGTTATTATATATTATGACTAAGCGTAAAACGCAATGAAAATGCATTTTTCAAATATTTTGCCAGGTTTAAAATAGTTTTCACATCATCTGCTTGTAACAATGTAATAAACTTCATCATACTTGGCCTGTTAATAAAATAGCTGCTGATATATATTTTCCTTATCTCGGCAAAACATGGACATTTAATAACAAAGTGGAATTCGTCCTCGATATCATTCTGTCTACAGTAAATACAATACCTTTCATTTCTTGGTAATCTATTTCTTGAATATCTACCAGTTTGTATGTGTAATGTGCATAAGCAAATGCTCTATTTATAACAATGGTTTCAAACTACAAAATTCTAAAAGTTTCCTTTCCTCTAGTTAATGCTCCTTTTAGATAGATTTTTTCTAAAAGGCTGTATCTAAAATAGCCTATGAGGGAATGGGTTAAGATAGGCTCTACATAAATAGTCCTTTATTTATATTTTCTACATAAATGGTCCTTTATTTATATTTTCAAATGTTTCAGTTTATTAACCATTTTAATAGACGAAACGGGTCACATTTACAACCATTGTAGACCGAGATCAGAGGACTCCTAGATGAACATCAGGGTATAATACACATCATCATTTAAAATCATCTAGCCAATGTAAGCATTGTCATTCAAAATCATCCAGCCAGCCATTGTAAGCATTGTCTTTCAAAATCATCTAGCCAATGTAAGCCTTTCACACTGAATGAACTCACTAGTTAAACGCAGATTTGTCATTTCTCTAACAAGGTTCAACATACAAAGGGTTAACCTTTTACACCATGAATATTCATTCAAGAAATAATAATTTTAATAAATCATATTAATTAAAGTATCTTTATAATGGTTTTATTTTATAAGGTTGGTACATTCAAAAAAATTCAACAATGGTCCCTTTATTTCTCTACCAAACCCCATACTGTGACCACTCTTTAGAATCGTCTCGAAGAGACGATTCTAAAGAGTGGTCACAGTATAGGGTTTGGTGGAGAAATGGCGATTTTAGTATTTGGGTACGCACCGTTATCTGTAGCTCTGCAGTATTTAACTCTACATCTCAGTTAAGTTGACGGGATACACAGGGTTAACTGTTAAGTGCAAACCTAGTAAGAATAATGTATAGCTTAAAATATCGTTGCATCAATAACGTTCCATTCATATTTAATGGACCTGGGGCGTTGAACTGGTCATAATGGTGCAAGTCGGATATTTTTAGGGGCAATAATACACCGCAAAGGTGATGATACAACGTAAATTAGCGATAGCTAGTTAAATGACCCCTTTGTGTTTGTTTCTGCCAAATATAGCCTTAAGTGAATGTGTAAGGGGTGCATTAACCATTTACTCCATAAATACGCCTTTCTACGCTTTTGCAAACAGAGTAGACCCAGACCAGACGGTTCCCATAGGTTCCCTATGGGAACCGTCTGGTTGATCGGGGTCTGCTCTGTTTGCTTACGGAATCATATAGATTATGATTCTACAGTTTCTACTATAGCCAAAACTTCCTGTGTCAATTTGTCGTTATCAAAATTAATCTAATCAAATTTCATGACGTCATTATTTCTTTGATATATATGCATGGAGTAAAGCTTTAATATACGCCTTTCTATGACTTTGCAAACATAGAAGACCCAGATCAGACGGCTCCTATAGGAGCCGTCTAATCAGGGTCTGCTCTGTTTGCTTATGAAATAATATAGGAATGCACGTTAATCGCGATTGCTTGTACATGTAGTTGCAAACAAATTGAATCCAGATGAGACGCCGGCTGACGCCGACTAACTCGACGTCTCATCAGTATTCAAGCTGTTTGACACTCCATCGATAGAATATCAAAAATTGATCGTAGTCCAAACGGCACCAGATCTAAATTTGAGCGGATACTGTATTTTAAATAATTTAAACAGATGATAGGTTAACCCTTTCCTCCATAAATACGCCTTTCTACACCTCTGTAAAAGCCACTTCTTGAAACCATTGTGATAAATAGAGCATTTGCTCCCCAGGAGCAAATGCTCTATTTATCACAATGGTTTCAGAACAACACAATTCTAAACTTTTCCTTTTCTCTAGTTAATGCTCCTTTTTTGGTAGATTTATTCAAAGAGGTTGGATCTAAAAATAGCCTATGAGGGAATGGGTTAAACCTTTCCTTCATATAAACGCATTTCCGCGATTTTGTAAACAGAGTAGACAGAAATCAGACAGCTCCTGTAAAAGCCGTCTGATCATGGTCTGCTCAGTTTATTTGAAAATTAGTATAGATCTGCTTCTGCAGTTTCTGCAAGGTCAAAAAATCCCTTGCCTATGCTCAATTCGAATATTTATGTCCATGAATATTCATGAGGTGATGGACTGTTTAATAGATATTGTTCAGGGAAAGGGATAACAATGAGGTACGACACGAAACAACGCACTTTTATGTATTGCAACTACTGTGGGAGTTATAGACTTGCAGCCACTTCATAAACACGGTGTCTAGCATAACCTTACACTTTTACATAATTATGCAACCACTTAACCTGCTGAAAACATATACAGTAAAACCTCTCTGGTGCGACAACCTAATGACCCAAAATGGTTGTCTTCATAAGCAGGTGGTTGCTTAATGCAGGCAAAAAGTAATGCAGAAAGCTCTAGGAGCTTTCTGCATTACTTGTGTCCTGTATTAAGCTACCACCTACCTCTACCACCCAGAATTATACCTCGTATAGGTGGTCGCATTAGCGGGGTTTTACTGTATGCTTGCTTAAACTTTAATCTGCTACAGTATTAGTTATCGTCGATTGGTTAAAAGTGTTGAGAAACTATTGACTAAGTGGAACATATCTTTGATCTTGGTCAGACGTAGAATCTCTCGGTGTCTCATCTGGATCCAAGCTGTTTTAAAAATGCATGTCAAGTTGCGCTTAGCAACGGAATGTTTAATCTGATCTACAGATAAAGGTGCGTACCCAAATACAGTTAAACCTCTCTATAACGGCCACTAAATTGTGTTAATTAGTTGGTATTTAGGGCAGGTGACTGCTTAAAGCAAGATGAAAGTAAAACAGAATGCTCCTATAGGACCGTTCTGTTTTACTTTCATCTTGCTTTAATAGGAGCGTTCTGATTTAGTTTCATCTGGCTGTAAGCAGTCACCTGCCTACAACACAAACTACTTGATGTAATTTGGTGACCGTTATAGAGAGGTTTTACTGTACGAAAATCGTCATTTCTCCACCAAACCGTATACTGTGAGCACAGTATACGGTTTGGCGGAGAAATAAAGGAGCTATAATTGAAAATGTTTAAATTAATACATCTTATCTGGACCTCTATTTACAGCAATAAAGCTTGCAATAATACAGTCTGTACATATAAAATTCACTGAAAAATAAGGAGATATAAGCTTGCTTAAACTCTTTCCCTGTTTAATGTTTATTTCAAATGTCGATACCTACTAAATATTCATCGACTAAATAGTAATAACGAAATATTGAAGATGGAAAAGTGTAGCCGATTTTAGAAAGTAAATAAACAGATCTTTCAAATTCAACTAGCAAACAGAACAGACCCTGATATATTGCATATAAAACTTCAATGAAAAACTGGAAGAAATAAACTTACTTTAAGCTACCGTTTAACATAAAACAGCAATGAAAGTGAAAAACTGGGAGAAATAAACTGGTTTTTAAGATAACATTGCATATAAACCCCATTGAAAAACGGAGAAATAGCGTTGTTTTTAAGGTATTATATAAAAGCTCGATGATCTTATTTCAGGACAATAACTGCGAACACATAAAACCTAAATGAATATAGCATATAATATAGCATTGCATATAATACCTCCATGAGACAATGGGAGAAATCAATTTGCAGTAAGATATTATTGCATATAATACCTCAATGAAACAAATGGCAGAAATAAACTTGTAGATCTATATAATGGATGTGATTGTAAATATGGAATATATGCTATGAAATTATGGAGCAGATGGTTTATGACTGAACACATGTATGTGGTGCAAATTAAAAGTTTTTCTTTACTCGGTTTTACTATATGTTTTAAAAACAAAGTGAAATCATAATGCGTCTATATGTTTCATATTTATGTATTTTATTAAAGAAGAAGTCCCTACAACGAACGCATATTTTCAATAATATCATAAAATTTGATATTTGTTATGCTAAATCATTATTATGAAGATTGTCAATTTGAACTTATACCGAAAAATACCCATGTGATGCAAAATTATCATAAGCAAATAGAGCAGACCCTGATCAGACGGCTCCTTTTGAATCCGTCTGATCTGGATCTACTCTGTTTGCAAAGGCGTAGAAAAGGTGTATTTATGGAGTAAAGGGTTCAAAAACATTGCTTGTACTACCAGGTATAAAGCTTCTCTTACGTGAAGAAGATTTAACCAATCTGACTCAAGCCAGTAGCTTGATGAATTAAACTAATATGCAATGATACGGCCAAGTCGTTCGAAAAAGAGGTGTCTGGCATTTGACAAATGCGAAGTAGATCCGAATTAAAGCACCGGGATTATGTAGATATTAAGATGTCTTCCCAATATATCTAATCAGGTAGATTCCGTCCTTTTCTGGCGATGTCATTTAATGAGAGTTTTATCTTAGATTCAATAGAAAAAACAACATACAGTTGAACTTCGATAACTACAAGGGACGATACAAATTATTTCGACATAAGGAAGGTTCGAGTTATTAAATTTATCATCTGACCAATATCTCAAGTTCACATCTTAATGCATGTCTAAAGTAATGTTGAAAGCTCCTGCAGGAGCTTTCAGCATTACTTTCAACCTACATTAAGCTGTCACATGTGTTTCTAGATATGTCTAGTGATACATTTTTAGAACAATTCTGTATTGTTAGTTTTGGAAGGGCCGAACTTTAGTTCGAGTTATCCCGAAGTTCGAATTATCCGAGTTTGAGATATCGAAGTTCAGCTGTATTAAACAAAATGTGCAAATATCTAGATGTTACATATGGCCGGACGACTGGATAAGCTCTGCGACGGTACTAGCATAAACAGCACGACAGGGTATAAGGAAAATATTGAACAATATTCACCCTTCTCTCCACATAAACACCATTTCACGCCTTTGAAAACAGAGAAGACACAGATCAAACGGCTCCTGTAGGAGCAGTCTGATGAGGGTCTGCTCTGTTTGCTTACCGCATTATAATAGATATGCCTCTATTGTTTCTACCAATACGAAAGCCGCACGTGTACATGTTCCATGATAAAAAATCAGCTAATAAATATGCATGGTGTCAATGTTTCGTATGTGTGTATTCAACAGGGAAAGGGTTTACGCCATATATACGTGTATGTGTCTATTAACCCCGATTCTACCGTAAATATTGTTTGCTCAACCTTTTTTGCTTTTGCATTGTTTATTTAACCATTTCCTTTAATATAAACGCGTTTTCGCGCATTTGCAAACAGAGCAGACCCAGATCAGACCGCTCCTACAGGAGCGGTCTGATCAGGGTCTGCTCTGTTTGCTTATGATATAATATAGACCTGATTCTACGGTTTGTACCAATACCAAAATATCTTGCATACATAATAAATAAATTATACTATTATAAAACACGAATACCGAACCCAATAATGACACCATCAATATTAATTTGATTATTTTTTTTATAATAGCACATTAACAGAGGGCGTTTTGCCCATATAAGAAACTGAAGAATCGTCTGTATCATTTCATAAGCAAACAGAGCAGATTCTGATCAGATCAGACGACTTCTACAGGACCCGTCTCATCTGGGTCTACTCTGTTTGCAAAGGCGCCGAAATGTGTATTTATGGAGCAAAGGAGGGGTTAAAGAGACATACATGTACGCTTTGACAAAGACTTGTAACTTACATCTGCAGTTGAACTTCGATATCTCGAACTCGGATAACTCGAGGTAAAAGTTCGGTTCTTCCAAAAATTACAATACAGAATTGTTCTAAAATGTTTCACTACGCATATCTAGAAGCACATGTGACAGCTTAATGCAGGTCTAAAGTAATGCTGAAAGCTTCTTCGGGAGCTTTCAGCATTACTTTAAATCTGCATTAAGCAGTGAAAATGAGATATTTTCCAAATTAGAAATCGAATGACTCGAACTTCTTTTTATCTCGAAGTGATTTATATGGTTCCTTGATGCTCGAGATGTAGAAGTTCAGCTGTATGTAGGCTAATTAAGTTCGGTCATGAGCAAAAACAATTGCTACAATCAATTTTATTTTCCCACCATTTGTTGATTCTCATCTGAAACCAAGTGATTACAATAAAATGTTTTTCCCCAGTGCCATTTGTATATGCAACAATTCACCGTATGTATGTACTACTGACGGATGCCAGTGCCAACTGTGGATAATGTTTTAAATATAATGGCTAAATATATAACCTTTCAGTACAACTAGCTTTACGATTTAATATCCACAGTAGTAAGATTGAAATGTAAATGGGCGCATTGCTATACAGTAGAGCCTCGTATCAAAAGAGGTTAAATTATTGGTCTGTAAAGCAGGCGGTAGCTTAATGCAGGTCAAAAGTAATGCAGAAAGCTCCTGTAGGAGCTTTATGCATTACTTTTGTCCTGCATTAAGCAATCGCCTGCTTTTAAGACTCCTATTTTCAATAAATCAATAGCCGCTTAGGATCGGTTCTACTGTTTAAATATCCGTCCTATATGTATTAAAAACTGTAGTTTGCGATAGACACACAATAAAAAAGTCTGTCTATTTCAGTTATGGAGAGTCGTTCAGATGAATCAAACCACGATGAAATTCCCAATTCCTTCTTTTGAATTTTGTAACCTAGAAAATAACTACGGACTCCGATAGATCTGCTTATCTAGTATAGCAAATTCAATTCAATCTGAAAGACAACTTCTGCACTAGCTCGACATTAGATGTTCTGTTTGTAGAGGTGTTGTAACAAATTAGAGTTTAAAGCGGATTTAATATAAGATAATGTAACGACCAGAGTTTTCTCAGGAGGCAATAAACACAAGCCGTAGTAGTACATGTATCTATCAGTTATAATTCCAAAATCACAGTATGACATTCTGACTAACTCGTACAACTGGAGTAGTAAAGGCTTATATAGTGATGGCTTGTCCATATAATCCACTATAGTCCTAAAAAGTCCTTGTAAGCCAAGTCCATATATTCCATGTAGTCCATATGGAATACTCCAACGGATTAAAGTCCTGTGCTCGTTACAATAATATAATTTAAAAAAAACTGCCACACTGAAAACTTGATATCGGCTTAAGACATTTGAACAACATTTGTCTTTTACATATAAACTATGTTACAACGCTTGTAACCCCCACCCAACTAAAACAATGGTGTCTGCTTAATCCATCCCCTAATTTTGACGCCATTTGACGCCTCTGTTAAAGTCACTTTCTGAAACCATAGTGATAAATAGAGCATTTGCTCCATAGGAGCAAATGCTCTATTTATCAATATGGTTTCAAAACTACACAATTTTAACATTTTCCTTTTCTCTAGTAACTGTTCCTTTTCAGTAGATTTACTCAAAGTGGTAAGGCCTAAAATAACCTGGTTGATGGTTTAAAATTATATGACGTAATGGTTTTAGCTTTTCAAAGGCATAGACCCAGGTACATGTATGATGCGTAAATTAAACAAATTTCAAGAATAACTCCTACTTTATTTCTCCACCAAACCCTCTACGAGACGATTCCAAAGAGTGGTCACAACATATTATGGTTTGATGGAGAGAAAGAGTGGTCACAACATATTATGGTTTGATGGAGAGAAGACGAGTTTAGAAATTGAATACGAAATTGAAAATATGTTGCTCTGTATTGGAACAGTGTCAAACAGATGGGATGGTTATGAGACGCCGCGTTTAAATCACATCTGTTTAAAAAGAAATGTCAGTAAACTGGAGATTAACCCATTCCCTTGGATCGACGCCTGTTGACGCCTCTGCAAAAGTCTCTTTATAATATCATTAAGATAAATATAGTATTTGCTACTATGGAGAAAAAGCTTTATTTATCATAATGGTTTCAAAACTACACACTTCTTAAAGTTTCCATTTCTCTAGTTACATGTAACCCATTTCCTCCTGGACAAAGTTTAGACCCAACCGCTTTGAATAAATCTACCGAAAAGGAATATTTACTAGAGAAAAGGAAAATTTCAGAACTTTGTAGTTTTGAAACCATTGATCTTATGGAGCAAATGCTCTATTTATCACAATGACTTCTACAGGGACGCCAAAATGCGTCAGTAGTAAGGAATGGGTTAACCCCTTTTCTGTATAATTTTTCAAAGAGGTTGGTTCTTAAAATAGCCTATGACGTAATGGGTTAACAGAGTACTACTGGACAATATTGATCATGTTGCGGAGCCATGGATAAAGATGGGTTTTCAAATACAGTAAATCCCCTCTAATGCGACCACCTAAAAGAGGTACAATTCTGGGTGCTAGATGCAGGTGGTAGCTTAATGCAGGACAAAAGTAATGCAGAAAGTAATGCATGACAAAAGTAATGCAGAAAGCTCCTAGAGGAGCTTTCTGCATTACTTTTGTCCTGCATTAAGCAAGAATCTGCTTATAAAGACACCCATGTTAATTCATTAAGTTGTCGCATTAGAGAAGTTCTACTGTAGTCAATTCTCCACCATACCCTTCAAAACGACTCTAAAGGGTGGTCACAATACAGGGCGTTTGGTAAAGTTATAAAGGAGATTTTTTTGAAACTATTTTAATTTACGTATCTTATCTGGGCCACTGGCAGACTGATAACATTTACCTCTCTTTCACAATAAATCTGAATAGTTAAGTCCCTGTTAAGAACTGGAATTTATATGTAATCACATAATGTCATATTGAGTTACCATTGAATTTGCGTCAGTTGAATTAAAAACTATTAGTTCGTTATTTTTAATGCTTACCAAAATAATTTATGTCGGGTTTGCGTTAGAACTGGAAATGATATAAATACAACTATTTTCAAAACAACAGTAAAACCTCTCTATAACGGCCATTAAATTACATCAAGTATTTTGTGTTAAAGGCAGGTGGCTTCTTAAAACAATGCGAACGTAAAACAGAACGCTCCTAACTGTATAGGGGCGTTCTGTTTTACTGTCACCTTGTTTTAAGCGGCCACCTGCCATAAATACCAAATAATTAACACAATTTAGTGGCCGTTATAGAGAGGTTTTACTGTATATGAATAAAACTAAGTAGCAAAGTCCCATTTAATATCGTAATAAACATTTCATTTGATTACAGAAGGGCGTTCTTTGTTTTTCTGTTGTAATTACATAGGAATTGCACCCGAGAAATATTTCTATCCGAGTTCCCATTGCAATTAAAATGCAGAATATATATTTATGGCTGAAACACGAAATAACACACTGCAACAAATATAGGATTCTTTCCTACGTGTATAAAGTCGTTAATTCAGTCAAATGATTCCGGCAAACGAAACATTGTTATTACTTAACCTAATCTAAAATACATGTGTAATCATAAAAGTACCCGTTCCCAACAAAAAGAACATGCAAAACTATATACTAACCTTGACACTATAAATTGCACATTCCATAGCTTGCAAATACTGTAGCTGTTCCGCAACCCCTGAGTTGTTTATTTGCGACAAAAAAAACAACAACAACAAAACAAAACACAAAGGTCAATAATATAAGCATATATTACTTGACCAGATTAAACTGAGACTCCGTGCACATTCCGTATACATTCGTATGTATTGGCATGTCTGGTAATCGAATTCATACGAGTATAGTTGGAAACGCTAACGGAAATTGATGAGTCTCAGTTTAAAATGGTCAAGTAATACCTGTATCTAATTCAGTGTTTTGCCTGAAATGTGTTATGTATCACATAGGAAGTGTTATCTCCATGTCAAGTCATCCTACCAAAGAAGAAACTGACACAATCTTTTCTGACCTGACAAAGAACTTTGGTAAAAAAATTCCATTTGATTTTGAGATAATCAAACTCAGGAACAAACACTCAACATACTTTATTCAATTCAATGGTATGAGATGAGATGCTGAACCTTTTCGATGCCAAATTTCTAATTGTCGTCTGCAAACCAACTGTGTTAAATCATTCCGAAAAATAAGGAAATGAGATAAATAAATGCAAATTTCAAAGGAATAAAGCACAAATATAGAAATAGAGTTTAAGACAAAAAGTGAAGTCCCTAATCAGACGCCGCCTTGAAAACGTGGCGTCTGACCTGGAACTGCACTATTTGTCGTGGTGCATTTTTGCGACAATGGCGATGAAAGGGTTAACGAAAAAAGGTACGTGCTGGTCTGGGTAAAGAGCACATACAGTGAGCCTGTATACAGCGGCCACTCAATATAATTATGTCTAATTCTGTGTTTTTATTTTAACCCTTTACTCCATGAATATTCATGAAAGAAATGATGATATCATGAATATTAATTAGATAAAAATTTAAAATGGCATGTTTACACACGAACTTTTTGCCAAAGCAGAAACTAGAGAATCAGATCTATATTATATCCATAAGCAAACAGGACATACCCTGATTCGACGACTCCTATAGACCGTCTGATCTGGGCCTATTCTGTTTGCAAATGCGTTAAAAAGCATTTATATGAGGGAAATGGTTACGACAAGAGATAGCTTGATAGGTACTAGGAAGATAGTTATACAAGTAAAGCTCCATGGGCGTTCTGCCTTACTTTCGTTTACACTAACCCATTCCTTCATAGAAATGCCGTTTCATGCATTTGCAAACAGAGTAGACCCAGATCAGACGGCTGCTGTATGAGTCGTCTGATCAGGGTCTACTCTGTTTTCTTGTGACATCATATAGACTTGATTCTACAGTTGTTGACAAAGTAAAAAAGGCCTTGGAAAAGTTAACATTATGATAATTCATCTCATAAATAGTCACGATGTCATTATTTCTTACATGAATACTTAACAGGGAAAGTGTTAAGACTCTGTGCTTATGCACGTAATGGTAATTATATTGAGTTTCTTCTGGTCATTATATACAGTAACCGAGGTTCTACTGGTCATTCTATACAGAATAGAAGTCTGAACAGTGAACCCTCGTTACAACGGAATTGTTTGTTTCCAGACATTTTGTTGGTATAACGAGGTTGCCGTTATAACGAGTTTAAATATGAAGGGAAAGGAACCATATGGCCAGTTTTAAACTAGTGCCAGCAGGTGAACGCTTAACGCAGAACACAAGAAGTGCAAAAAGATCCCACAGGGAGCTTTTTGCACTTCTTGTGATCTGCATTAAGCGATCACCTGTCTTATGGGTAATGCACCTATTTATTCAGTGGTTGTTTCAAAGACTTACGGTAATTTTGTTTTAATGCATACTGCCGGTATAACTAGGGTGCCATTGTAACGAATTCCAGTATAATGAGGGTTCACTGTACTGATAATTCTGTATAGATTCTACTGGTCATTTATGGAGGTACTACCGGCCATTCTATAGAGATTGTACTTTTCATTGCCTAGAGGTTCTACAAGTTTTATAGGGAATCTACTAACAATACTCATCACACCATTTCGACCATGGTCTGTAGTATGTGACAAGTATGGTGAACTAAGTTAAAGTTGTCCCAAAACTACAGTATAACCTCTCTATAACGGTCACTAAATTACATCAAATATTTTGTGTTAAAGGCGAGTGTCCGCTTAAATCAAGGTGAAAGTAAAACAGAACGCTCCTATAGGAGCGTACTGTTTTACCATCACCTTGCTTTAAGCAGCCACCTGTCCTAAATACCAACTAATTAACACAATTTAGTGGCCGTTATAGAGAGGTTTTACTGTATACTCTGAGTCACAAAATTAAAGAGTTCACTAAATTGGTCACGTGCCACGAACCACTATACTACAGATGTTCACTACAATTACCATGTAAATCATCAATCACGACACTATTATCATAACTGCACTGCACGTGCCATAATTATGTTTACAATTACTGCACTGTAAAATTGTTATATGTTCACAATTTTGGCTTTGTAAATATGAAAGAAAGGGGATTATAGAAAATTGGATATACAGACAAAAGGTTAAACAATTGGATAGACAAGAAAACTGATGGATAACTAGAGGTTTTTGTCATAAAAACGGATGTCTCCCCTCTAATAAAAACAATATTTAAAGGGAAATCACTAAAAATGTTATGGTCTTGATGAATGATACTTCCCCTCATTATGCGTTTTCCACACTACATTTTTCAAGAAGAAAATGATAACAGCTAATAACTCCAAAAATACTGATACCAGAGTTATGGCCCATGTGCATGACACTTACTTTCATCATGCTCTTTCCAAAAATAAAATGTCATTCCAATAGCATCAGTCGAACAGGAGTTATTGATCGGCCAAAAAAATGTAACAAAGGGCAATAACTTCAAAAGTATTGAAGCCAGAATTATGGCCCTTGTTCATGACACTTTCTCTCATCATGCTCTTTCCATGTATGAAGTTTCAATACGATGGCAAGAGCCATGTAGGAGTTATCGTCCGGACAAGAAAGAATTAAACAAATGTACAAGGGGCAATAACTCTAAATTTATTGAAGCTCGAGTTAAGGATCTTATGCATGACACTTTCTCTTATCATGATCGTTCCATGTATGAAGTTTCACTCCAATGGCATGAGCCATATAGAATGACACTGATGGTCATATAGAGCCGAATAAATAATGTAAATAAAGCTTATGATCTTATGATCTTTTCATATATGAAGTTTCAATCCAATGGCATGAGCCATATAGAAGTTATCGTCCGGACAAAAAAAGTGTGATTTTTTTTACAAAGGGCAATAACTCCTATAGTAGTGAAGCCAGAGTTATGTACCTTCTGCATGACACTTCCTCTCATTATGCTCTTTCCATATATGAAGTTTCAATCAACTGGCATCAGGCATATTGAAGTTATTGTCCGGACAAAAAATTATGATATTTTTTACAAAGGGCAATAACTCCAATATTAGTGAAGCCAGAGTTATGGACCTTGTGCATGACACTTCCTCTCGTCATGATCTTTCCATATATGAAGTTTCAATCCAATGGCATGAGCCATATAGGAGTTATCGTCCGGACAAAAAAGTGTATTTATTTTTTACAAAGGGCAATAACTCCTATAGTAGTGAAGCCAGAGTTATGGACCTTGTGCATGACACTTTCTCTTATTATGCTCTTTCCATATATGAAGTTTCAATCAACTGGCATCAGGCATATTGAAGTTATCGTCCGGACAAAAAGTGTGACGGACAGACGGACAGACGGACAGACGGACGGACGGACAGACGGACAGACAGACAACTCTCACGAAAACAATATGTCTCCCCCATATAAATATGGGGGGGGGGGACATAAATAGTAAACAAACGCACTGTCCGACAAATACAATATGTCTGTTTAACAATGTTACATTCTGATTGTTCACACCGGTAGTGTTGTCTCTGCACGGATTAACAGATTGATAAACAAATAAAGCAAATGCAATACAAATGAATTAAAATGCCAATACGGACGGACAAACAGACAGACCAAAGTTACTAATTGTATCCCAGAATCTACAAAAACAAGATCTGTTTGTGAAACACTATGCCCCCTCGATATGGTATTTGACCCTGGAGGATGACCTTGATCTTGACATGTCACCCCTCAAACTGTGCAGCTTCATGGGGTACACATGCATACCAAATATCAAGTCTGTATCTCTAATGGTTCAAAAGTTATGGCCAATGTTAAAAGTTGGTAACCTTTGACCATGAAGGATGACCTTGACCTTGATATATCACCCCTCAAACTGTGCGGCTTCATGAGATACACATACATACCAGTATCAAGGCTGTATATCTACTGGTTCAAGCGTTATGGCCAATGTTAATGACCTTTGACCTTCAAAGATGACCTTGACATGTCACCCCTCAAACTGTGCAGCTTCATGAGATACACATGTATACCAAATGTCAAGTCTGTATCTCTACTGGTTCAAAAGTTATGGCCAATGTTAAAGTCGGTGACCTTTGACCCTGAAAGATGACATTGACCTTGACATGTCACCCCCAAACTGTGCAGCTTCATGAGATACACATGCATACCAAATGTCAAGTCTGTATCTACAGATTCAAAAGTTATGGCCAATGTTAAAGTCGGTGACCTTTGATCCTAAAGGATGACCTTTACCTTGACATGTTGCCCCTCAAAATGTGCAGCTTCATGAGATACACATGCATACCAAATATCAAGACTATATCTCTATTGGTTCAAAAGTTATGGCCAATTTGAAGTTGGTGACCTTTGACCCTGAAGGATGACCTTGACATGTCACCCCTCAAACTGTGCAGCTTCATGAGATACACAAGCATGCCAAATATCAAGTCTCTATCTGTACTGGTTCAAAAGTTATGGCCAATGTTAAAGTCGGTGATTTGACCCATATGTTTGACCTCTGACCTTTAAGGGTGACCTTGACCTTGACATGTCACACCTCAAAATGTGCGGCTTTATGAGATACATATGCATGCCAAATATCAAGTCTCTATCTGTACTGGCTCAAAGTTATGACCAATGTTAAAGTTACAGACACACAAACAGACACTTTGACCTTTGACCCTGAAGAATGACCTTGACATATCACAGCTCAAAATGTGCAGCTTCATGAGATGCACAAGCATGCCAAATATCAAGTCTCTATCTCTACTGGTCCAAAAGGCATGGCCAATGTTAAAGTCAGTGATTTAACCCATATATTTTACCTCTGACCTTGAAGGAGGACATTGACATGTCACCCCTCAAAATGTGCGGCTTTATGAGATACATATGCATGCCAAATATCAAGTCACTAGCTGTACTGGCTCAAATGTTATGACCAATGTTAAAGTTACAGACAAAGAAACAGACAATTTGACCTTTGACCCTGAAGGATGACCTTGACCTTGACATGTCACCCCTCAAAATGTACAGCTTCATGAGATACACAAGCATGACAAATATCAAATCTCTATCTGTACAGGTCCAAAAGTTATGGCCAATGTTAAAGTCGGTGATTTGACCCATATATTTGACCTCTGACCTTGAAGGATGACCTTGACCTTGACATGTCACCCCTCAAATTGTGAGGCTTTATGAGATACATATGCATGCCAAATATCAAGTCTCTATCTGTACTGGCTCAAAAATTATGACCGATGTTAAGGTTGCGTTAAAGTTACAGTAAAACCCCCCAGACAATTTGACCTTTGACCCTGAAGGATGACATTGACCTTGACATGTCACCCCTCAAAATGTGCAACTTCATGAGATACACAAGCATGCCAAATATCAAGTCTCTATCTCTACTGGTCCAAAAGTTATGGCCAATGTTAAAGTCGGTGATTTGACCCATATATTTGACCTCTGACCTTGAAGGATGACCTTGACCTTGACATGTCACCCCTCAAAATGTGCGGCTTTATGAGATACATATGCATGCCAAATATCAAGTCGCTATCTGTACTGGCTCAAAAGTTATGACCAATGTTAAAGTTGCTGACAAACAGACAAACAGACAGGGCAAAAACAGTATGCCCCCCAGATTTGATCTGTGGGGCATAAAAAATCAATACCACTAAATACAATAGAACCATTATTGCAGTGCAAATTATCTGACCTCAATGATTGAAAAATTAAATTAGAATTGTTCAATTTAATTTCATCATCGAGCACGGACATAGAATATATAGCAGACATCAACTCCGCTCTGGGTTCAAGTATCGGACCAATGTAAACAACATGCATGTACAATGTCGGAGTGAGTCACTAAATGCAGTTAAATCTCGATTATTCGAATTTTCTGTATAGAATAATTTAGACCCTTTTAGGCAGGTGGCTACTTAATGCATGGTGAAAGTCATGCAGAAGGCTCCTAGAGGAGCTTTCTGCATGACTTTCACCATGCATTAAGCTGCCACCTGTCTTAAAGATCGATAATAATACGTATTTTAGTGTTCAAATAATCGAGATGTTACTGTATCTGAATCAAGTCATCGTCGGTATACATGTACATAATACGACTAAACTGAAATATTTTCTACTATAAAACTGATTTATATAACTATCACCGACTACAATCTAATTACTCAAAAGAGTTTTACTATGAATCCAATAAAAGGCAAACGAGTAAGTCACATGTCAAGTCCACCTGTGATGCGAACAAGGAAAACGGGACATTTGAATAATTTATGCCAGGTCAAATACCTACTAGCCAATCAGAATGCTAGATCCGAACAAGAAATAGTTCCTCCATGGATATCAATACGCAATGAAAAGGAATGCAAAAGTAGTCCTCTCAATAACAAAATCGACACCATACTCAAGTTATAAACAAGACATTACAATGGAAATCAATCTGACGGACACCCAACTCCTTCAGTAATGTAAATTATCCAAATGGAATTGTCAAATGCCATACACTAGGTCTCAATACAACGATAAGATAATATGTACAGTACACGGTCAATGTATGAAAGTGAAAGTAGAAATGTACCTGAAATCTATGTAGGACTTCACATACATCTGCTACTAAAATTTAGAATAAAAATACAGTAAAACCCATCTATAACGGTCACTAAATTATGTTAATTAGTTGGTATTTAGGGCTGGCGGCTGCTTAAAGCAAGGTGAAAGTAGAACAGAACGCTCCTGTAGGAGCGTTCTGTTTTACTTTCACGTTGCTGTAAGCAGCCACCTGTCTTTAATACAAAATACATGATGTAATCTAGTGGCTGTTATAGAGAGGTTTTACTGTAGCACATATATCTAATATCCTATGAAAATTGTCAGTACCTGAAATGTACCTGAAATGTACCTGGAATTCAATGCTGAAACGTTACCAAATTGAATTAGTATCAAAGCATGCAGAAGTGAGGTCTGCTGAAAAAACAGCATTCATACAAAAAATATCCTGTGATATTACGAAATTCGGTACTCACGGTTTGTTGTACAGGAAGTACCTCTTCAAGAATATATTATGGCCACTAGAACACACTAAATGTCACTGTCACCATAGTCAGCTTATCAAAGTACTAATAAGTTATGAAACGCACTGAAATGTCCTATACCCATATCCTTCCAGGTATTAAGTTCTAATGAGTATGAAGAATACACATAATTAATAAAAATCGTCCTCCATGAGTATGTAAGTCCATAGTGTTTAAAAAATACACAAGATTCCTGCCAACACCACTAGATTCCAGTCAATGTCTTGATTCAATAAAGTCCACAGTGTTTAAAAATGCACAATATTCCAGCCAACTCCTCTAGATTCCAGCCAATGTCCTGATTCAGCGAAGATATAAAGGTACTGTCACAGACAGATCGAAAAGGTACATAATGTCCAGGAGTAATAAAGCAGCTAATGGTCATCTGTGTCCCATATGGGAAATCCTTAAGTTAAACCAATATATAAACGAAAATCCACGGCCCTTTTAAAACCGGTCTTCATTAACATTTAGCCTGCTATGGGTGGATGAGTGAATACCTATGCAAACAGTTTGGATCCAGATGAGACGCCGAGTAACTCGGCGTCTCATCAGGATCCAAACTGTTTGACACCCTGATTGCATTTTGGTAGACGAATTGATTTTAACTTAAACTTTGAAAGTGTAGTTAGTGAAACATTCTGTAAAAATAATTTGCTCAGCTAGATAAAGATTAAGTGGTTATCACGAAACGGCAAGCGCTATCTTACCATGCCCGGGAAATCGCAACAATAGACAACAAAAAATAATTACTCTTGCATAACCGGCGAAACAAAGGAATTCTAAAAAGGCAACAGGCCACTAATTTCGCCAAAATTCAACCCTGTTACATTGACATTGGACTTTTTGGTCATAGAAGTAAGTGTATAATTTATATTAATATTATTCCATAAGCAAACAGAGCAGACCCTGATTAGACGGCTCCTTTAGCAAGTGTTCGGGACGCAAATACGTACAGGATATCGAATGTGTGTAACTCAGTGCTGTATTAGTCTAATAAAACGAAATTCCAAGTCAAACCTTGCGAGTATTTTTCTGCAACTCATTGAAATCACCATGGAGACGCTATTCTAATAAATGGCAGCAATATAGGATATGACGGAGAAATAGAAAACGCACATATTTATTTTTATTTTACTGATAATTTAATTTACTAAATACGCATACTATCCACTGCTATGGTGCATTCTAGTGAATTACAGTTGACCCCGACCATGTATGTATTGAACACAGGGGAACCCGGCCATGTATGTATTGAACACAGTAGAACCTGGCCATGTATGTATTGAATACAGGAAAACCCACCCATGTATGTATTGAACACAGGAGAACCCGTCCATGTATGTATTGAACACAGTAGAACCCGGCCATGTATGTATTGAATACAGGAAAACGCAGTCATGTATTCGTATGTATTGAACACAGGTGAACCCGGCCATGTATGTATTAGACACAGGAGAACACGGTCACGTATGTATTGAACACAAGAGAACCCGACCATGTATGTTTTGAACACAGGAGAACCCGGACATTTATGTATAGAACACAGGAGAACACGGACATGCATGTATTGAACGCATGAGAACCCGGCCATGTATGTATTGAACACAAGATAACCCGGTCATGTATGTATTGAACACAAGAGAACCATGTCATGTATGTATTGAACACACGAGAACCCGGCCATGTATGTATTATACACAAAAGAACCAGGGCATGCATGTATGTATTGAACACACGAGAACCCGGCCATGTATGTATTGTACACAAAAGAACCAGGGCATGTATGTATTGAACACATGAGAACCCGGTCATGTATGTATTGAACACAAAAGAACCTGGGCATGCATGTATTGAACACAGGAGAACCCGGCCATGTATTTATTGAACACAGGAATCTTTAAACGCATGTGAATGTTTACTGCAGGAACATGTTATACAGAAAGCTCCAATAAGAGCTTTCTGTATATTTTTGCCTTGCATTAAGCTACCACCCGCCTTATATACCCATAATTATACATCTTTTTGATGGCCGCGTAAACCACGTTCTACTGTAGTATTATATGATATATTCTGTATTTTAATAATAAACATATTTACCATTTTCTCAATAAATACGCCTTTCTACGCCTCTGTAATAGTCACTTCTTGAAACCATTGTGATAAATAGAGCATTTGCTCCATAGGAGCAAATGCTCTATTTATCACAATGGTTTCTAAATGTATACTAAACAATTATAACATTTACCTTTTCTCTAGTAAATGCTCCTGTTCGGTAGATTCATTCAAAGAGGTCTAAAACTAACACACGGAGGAAAGGGTTCAGCTAGCTCTTAGCTCAATGATAACTTCACGAAATTTATATCCTGTTTATCACATAAACAGTAACTTCCAGACAATTCTAACATTTATTACATTTATTTTTGACAGCATAAACGGTTAAGAGCATAAAGCATTTGGTCACATATCCCTTATATTTCTAAATATTTTAACACAATGGCAAACTAATCGTAGACTAACCGCATAGACAATTTGTTTTGATACCACAAAGTCTCAATAATTATAATAAGTACTTTGTGATAGTGGCATGGTCATTACGAACAGAAACATTCCCATCCTGATGCAAAACATGTACAGTAAAACCTTCTAAACCGGAGTTCTATCAGAGAATAATTTAGATACTTTTAGGGGTAGTTGCTTAATGCAGGGTGAAAGTCATGCAGAAAGCTCCTAGAGAATTTTACCCTGCATTAGGCAGTCGCCCTTCTCCAAAACGTATATTTATACCGAACTGAACGTCCAATTTACAATCGATTTACTGTATATGGAATAAGTAGAACCGCGATATCTCGAACATGGATAACTCGAACTTCGGGATAAGTTTAACTTAAATTTCAGTCCTTCCAAAATACAGAATTGTGCTAAAATCTATCACTACTTATATCTAGAAACACATATGATAGCTTAGTGCAGGTCGAAAGTAATGCTGAAAGTTCCTACATGAGCTTTCAGCATTACTTTAGACCTACATTAAGCTGTGAACTTGAGAAATTGTTCAGATTAGAATTCGGATAACTTGAACCTCTATTATCTCGACTTATCAATATAGTCCATTGAAGTTCGAGATATCGAAGTTCAACTGTACACCATATCCCGACACTGCCTTTATATGACTGGTCGTGGTTATTGTGGTTGCTCGTGCGTTTGCGTTCATTCCTTCGTACGTGCGCGGGGTAACATTTAACTTAGTGATTAAAGTACACAGTTAATTTCAGACAACAGCATGTTTGTCATGGCGTCGCAAAATACACTTGTATAGGACGACACGAGAGGAACTTTGAACACTGGTTGATGGATCTGAACCCTGTATTGAATACAGAGAAGTACGCACAACACATATTAACAAGGTGATCTATA